>VYXF01006253.1:166891-255037 GCA_013397295.1 Polioptila caerulea | reverse complement strand
GCCCCCCCTGCCCCGGACAGAAGTAAAAAGGAAGAAATAAAAACAAATTTAAAAAAGAAAAAAAAGTAATTCCTATCAAACTAACAGACTTGGCCAAGAGTTGCTCTGTCCCTCGAGGCTGGAAAGGGGTGGCCCTCTCCTCACTTCAGCAGCCTCAGGTTGCACCTGTGCGGTCTGAGCTGATAGCCTGGGCTTCCTTTTGCTGAGGAGAGACAGGCATTTCCAGAGGGCTGCTCCTCTCGCCTGTTGCTCCTATTTTAGGACGGCATGAAATGCCTTAAGGAGGTGCCTGTCTCTCGCCATCGCCTAAAGGTGAAGTTGGAATGCTTGATGGTTGGCAGTAGGTGAGATGACTCTCTTTCCACATCTGGACAAAGTAGCAGTTCTGGGTTGTCCTCAGTTGTGACCAGACGTGCTATGGCTTGTCTTAAGTAAAAAAAAAAAAAAAAGAGACTGTCTGGCAGTAGCAGTCCGTAGCAGTCCATTCCTTCTGAAAATGCATGAAACCTAAAAATCTGTCATCTATAGTAGCTACTAACAATACACACTTTTACATCTAATTTTGCACATTATGGAAATGGAACTCAGAAATGATTTGTTCATTTGACCACTCTTCCCCCATGCGGCTGTGTCAATGATGGGATTGTGGTCTGCTTCTTCTTTGTTCTTAATCTTGCTATATAACCGTGTGAATTTCTGAGAAGTGAGAATTTAAATATTTAAGACACTTCATGAAAAAAATCTAATGACATTCTTTGGTTCAGATGTGAATCATATTAAAGTACCATTTTTAGCTGGAAGTAAATCTACTTATTTCTTTGCAGTGAAAATAGTTTTGTCATCTAGCCATAAGTATTTTTGCTTTCAGTGTTTATGGATAATATCTCTCTTTGCTGCTGTCCTTTTCCCAGTCTTCAGCTTTAGTTAACTGAGAACAATAATGCCATCACTTTATTCTCTTTATAGAGAGACATACATCCTTAAATAAAAATAGTGAATTTCAGTTTTTCAGGTTTCAAGCTGTATACCTATGTTCATATGGATCAAATGCTGACCAAATAGAAAATGATCTATTTCTTAGATAAATGTGTTTACTTTGAATGATCCTTTTTCCATTCAAATATTGATATACTTGTCTTTCTAGAATGGCATCTTCTTGTTCATATTTTTTTTTATCATATGCAAAGGCATCACATGATAAATGGAGGGAAAAAAATAATGTGTTAGTGAAATTCAAAGACTGATATCAGCTATTTTTTCACTGTGGCAGTTATACTAATCTGTTGGTGGTTACAGACTTCCCTTGTCTCATAAACTCAGGTTATGGCCTGAGACTCACAGGAATTAAGCTGATTTGCAGCAGTTAAAGGTACAACATTAATGATGTGTAGAATCAAAAAGAAAATTTGAAAAAAAAAAAGAAAGTTCTTTTCTAATACATGCATTTCAAAGTTTCAGAGGACTGAACATAACAGACAGATGTTATCTCTAGAATTGTGTAAATACTTTTCTAATGATTGTCAGAAACTATATGTTCTTTTACAGCATGACCTTTACCATCTGCAACATTTTAAATTAAATTATGAGGACACTCTAGTAGGTTTAGAGCTAGGGCTGTAAAACAGTGTTTAAATATTTTGATTTTTTTCTTTAATAACTATTAATGTACCTCATTGTTAAAGCTAGTCCAAGTTGAAAGCCATTTTCCATAGACCTTCATCGACAGTTTCTGTTTTCTAAACACTTTACATTTTTCCCGTTTAAAGTCTGCATCTTTTTAGGTTGCACTCACACAATTCACACTTCCCACGTTTGCCAATCATCAAGGCTATGTGGAGTAATTTTTAGATAGTTCTAAACAAACAAAACATTATTTCATCCTTTCCATGCGAAACAGTGGAGAACAGACTGCTTCAGCAAATTGCAGGTGCAGAAGGATGGAGTCTGGCTATAGAAAAGGCTCTGCCCTTCGAACTAGGAGTATCTCCTGCCAAATTTTAACTATTTTTTGGGCGATCCCCTGTGATTTTGCAAGTCTGCTCAATGAGAGTATTCTGTCTCTTGTTGAAGCACTTACAATCCCTTACAATTCACCTCTCTTCACAACCTCTATTCAACATACTTCCAACACCCACTTCCTTGTTTCATTTCAGTTCCCTTCTCTGTACACTCTTATCAGTGCTTTGTGCTCTACCACTATCCCTCAGGAAGAAATTTTCCCTCAGTTTCTCTTCAGTCACAGTTTTATGATAGTGTCAAGAAGTTGCCATAAAAAAAGAAAACACATACAAAAAACTCCCATCAACCAGTGAACCAGCAAACCCCAAACTTCTATATAAATGTGATAAAAGGACACTGCTGAAGATACCTGTTTTGTCTGAGCTAACTTGATTAATGAATTTATTATCTGCTTTAGATGTTTAACTTCTGGGTGTTTCCTTAGCAAGGCAGTGAGTGCAGGCTTGGCTGCTCTGAGATGATGGCAGTGGCAGCTCAGCATCACTCTGTTCACACTTCCATTGACCAGCTTCAGCCTCATTAACCAGGGTCATGATCTCTCCTTGCACCTGGACATGGGAATTTACAATAATCCTAACGTGGTTTTACTGACCCAAACAATTTTTTTCTGCATTCTGAACATAGGTAAGAAACCCGCTAACATCATCATCTCTGGCTCTGTCCTGGTCTACTCTGAGAGAGTGAATTTATATTTTTCCATTGCTATTTTTTTCTTTTCATGCCTTTTTCGATACTTGGCATTTTGTAACAGTTGCATTTATACTTAATTTAAAACAGTAAAAGCTCTTAAAATATGTGGCAAAATAGAAAATCAGTAACTTATTTTTTAAACCTTATTTTTTAAATGTTCTTTTCATCCTGCCTTGAGCTGATCTTTGGAGCCTTGGACCCCTGTTGCTAAAAGTGGAGCTGAAACCACCGTTGATTTTAATGAATGGAGAGCATTTGTACAGAAAAATTTAGGAACACATGTTTCAAAAAACAACCAGAGATAAAAAAAATTATGATAAGGGCAGAAAATTTCCTATCTGTTATGAACGTTAGATTGTAGAAATCTGTCCATTACAATCCTGTTAAGATTGAATCTCAGAGGCCCAGAAGCTCGTATCTATTTCAGGTACTCTACACTAGGTAGAAACTAAGTAGAGTTTCTACATCTGACTAGTCTGGGGGAGTCCTGAGGTTTTGGACAGGCTGAGGGAGCTGGGCCAATTCAGCCTCGAGATTACTGAGGGAGACCTCAATGGTGTCTATCAATATCTAAAGGGAGGATGTCAAGAGGGTGGACCAGGCTCTGCTTGGTGGTTCCAGGCAGTAGGACAAGAGGCAAGGGCAGAAATTGATGCACAGGAAGTTCTACCTGAACATGTGGAAGAAATTCTTTACCGTGCGGGTGGGCAGACACTGGAACAGATTGCCCAGAGAGGCTGTGGAGCCTCCCTCACTGGAGATACTCAAAAGCTGCCTGGACACAATCCTGTGCTGTGTGCTCTGGGATGACCCTGCTTCAGCAGGGAGGTTGGACCAGATGACACACTATGGTCCTTTCCAGATTTTGGCCCTTCAGCCTTGGACAACTTTTGCCGTTTCTATCCAATGATGGTGAAATATAAAATGTGAAAACTCAAGAAGATAATTGTGGTCACAGTTTTTCTCTTACCTCTTTTCTGCTCTTCTGCTGGCTTCTGGTGACTTCATGATTCTTGCATTCACAGGGTCACTTGTAAGTAAAATTGTCCAGGACCTGTTGTTTGGCCCTGAGGTACAGTATAACCACATAATTGTCCGTTTGATTGTTCTAAACTCCAACATCAAATTACTGCCTCCAAACTACCTCTTAGGAATTATTCCTAATCCTTTTTAATCCCTAAAATGTATGAAGAATAGTTTCTGACTCGTGCCAAAGCTTTTCAAAAGGCCATGCTACCAATTAATTGTATGAATAATACCTCACTGATCCTTGGGCTGGGCCTATGTAGCCCACTGCTTAGACTCTATCTAGCTCCTTTTTATCAAATAACACTTGTAAGGACTCCAGACTTAATTTCTAATCAAGTGATACAACCAGAAAGATATTGTAGTAGGAAAGATTTTGAGAAGGAATGGGAAAAAATACCTTCATTTAAAAGTGTTTCTCTTTGGAAGGCTCTTATGTAGACAGAATCCCAAATGGGGTTGTCACTTTTAAGTTCTCAGGGGGAAGCAGGTCAGGGTGCTGGGCAGGGGCAGGGTTTGGGGAGCTGGAGTTGCACCCAAGTGCAGCCTCCCAGTGCCCTGGCAAGGGGAGAAGAGCAGGAATGCTAGGCTGGGGCTGGTTGAGGCCAAACCAAGGGACGTCATGGCAAGGCCATCCCAGCTCAGCAGCCTGGCCCAAGCATAAGCCAGAGCTCTGATGCAGCTCTCAAGTCAGGGTCTGAAGCCCCATCCTAGCTCCACAGAACTCTTCCTCGCTAACTTTGCTTTTCTCCTGGACATCTTATCCAAGGTTCATCTTATCAGACCCGATCTTGGACAGAAATAGCAAACCCTGAGGAAGTGACGGAAGAGTTTTTAGATCTTGCACGCAGATCCCTGACAGTAGCATCATATTCATTCATTGGAGTATGAAAGAAAAATAGCTGAGGGACTAGATTTTCATTTAGATGTCTGTGTCTGTACACTAAATGGAAACTGAACTGAATGCATAGGCTTTTTTACAGGGAGGAGGATATTATAGCTTAAATTACTACTATAAGCAAAGAAGCCCTCCCCATGATTACAACAATATCCTTTATGAACTTTTGAAGAATTGGATGTGATAACCATGAAGTTAGATCAATTAACAGTGAATTTTATTTCTTGATCCTTCTGTTTTCTGGATTATGTCTTTCTCAAAGTTATTTAGAGTGTTTCAGAATGTCACCATTTTCATATAGAGGCCGAAGGAACTAAACAACAAAACCAACAACATCAAAACTCTCTAAGCAGACGTGACCACAGTCAAATAAGGACAATTCACTTATTCATAGTAGAATATTCCACTTATGCAAGCTTTTTTGTTTGTTTGTTTGGAAATATAGTCTTAAAGTTCATCCTATTTACATAAATTTTATTTTTTGTGTATATTACAAAATAATATAAAATGTAGTCTAGCCTTGTGGTTAACCTAACCAAATAATTGTAGCCACATAAGCAGCAGCTATGTGTTTAAAAGATGTTGGTAAAGTAAGCTTGATCTTAAATTTGCTAGCTTAATCATATATAGATCCAGGTAAATTCCATATAAGAGAATTTTTATTCTCTTCTTTTTATTTTATTTTTATTAGCCCATTTGGGCTTGGATTTTTTTGATTGGTTGGTTTTTTGTTTGTTTTTCAGTAAAGACACAGTTTCACACTATGTTTAATAATGAGTAAGAGGATTACAGTTGATAGCACACTTTCACCCCAACTATCTACTCCTCTAACTTCTTTCATAGCATATTCTGTGATCATGTAGTTACAGGGTGAGCTTGAATCCACAGCGCTGCTATAACAGGATGTTGAATATCTGCCAGAAGAAAAACATCTTTTTTAAAGGTGTTGGCACTCTGGAGTTGGTGCTCTGAAACTGAAACAGTCATGAATATTGGTCCCTTCTGAATATAGGATTTTGACATGGCTTTAATAAAGGTGGTTACGTTGTTCCTTCTGTAAAAGGAGGATAATATTGCCAGTCTACTAGGAAAATTTCCAGAGTCTCCTCTAGCTCTTGCTACAAATAAATCTAAAATAAAAATGACATTGTAATGTTTGTATAGGGAAAAAATATCTCCAGAAAGTAGTGCAACTTCAAAAAATAAACTGTCAGAAAAAAAATAAATTTCAAAAGTGTTTATAATTGTCTTCTAATGCAATCTTTTTAGGTGGACTACTATCACATGGCAGATCAACTTTTTTTATGTCTTTCTTCAATTAACATTTTGCAGTCGCAGACAGGGCTTTCCTAAAACAGTTTTAAAGATAGGAACTCTTTTCAGAAATATCAGACCATAAGGGATAAAGTAGTGGTTCTTCACAAAAATTACAGTTTCATTGTATGACTCCCCACTGATGATGATGTGTTAACTTTGTCCCTAAATGACTTTACAAGAAGTAGATAACAAATATAATAAATATATTTACAAGTGCACACTGGTTACTTAATTATTATTATCTTATTATTAGCTCTTTCCTAAACTACTGAAAGAGAAAAGGCAGAATGTTTTCTTAAATATATGATAAGACACTTTCTTGCATTTCCCCTTTAAAACTAGAGAGATTGTCAACTATACTTTCTTTTTTTTTGCTTTTTTTAAATTGGAAAACTGTATGCAACCTTATATCTGTCTGCTTCTATTATAACAGGGGCATTTTCTTGACTTTTTCCATTTTCATATGTGCTTTGGGATCCTTTATTAAGTCATTGTTCTGTAACTGCATTGTATTATAATTTCACTTATTTTTAATAATATGTATGATATTTCTGCTGCCCTGAAGGACTCCCATGAAAATTAAATGTTGAAGTATAATGAGCGTCCAATGCTTCTTTCTATTAGGCTAGTTAATATTTTATAAAATGTATTTTATCTGTGAGTCTTTCAATACCTGAACTTGAAAATTACTTTCTAAATATTATAAGCACTAACAAATACCCCTTGACTGAATAGCAAAGCAGAAATTCAATCTGTGTAACACTTGCTATTCATAAACACTTCAAGCCTCACTCTCATGGTTTATGCTGTTAGCTGAACCCTTTGACTGAGTTACAGAACTAGATTCAGTAAGGGAATCATACCTTCCTATATATGAAAACCTTTTGCAGGGACCTTCTATTTTTCTTTTTCGAATACAGAGCCCAGTCCTGGAGACCTAAATCATTCAAAATGCATATCAATTTTAGGACCAGACCAGCATCATCCTGCCTACAATAAGAAAAGGCTGTCAGAGATACATGCACACAGTTTTCTTTTAATCCAGTGATATTTCTGTCTGCATTCAAAGAAAGACCACAGCCATAGATGCTTAGAAATGACAAATGCCTACAACTGGAATTAATTCAATTTGCTAAGGTATATAGGTATTGAATAAAGTCATTGAGATTGCACTGTGATGCCATTAAAAATAAGTTTCTGCTCAACAAAAGTTGAGTAGCCCAGATTTCTAAATTCAATACTATTTCCAGTAGTAATTTCCAAGCAACGTTTTCCCAGCCTCTAAAAAATCTTGGGTCCATTGGATTGTGTCTATTTGTGTATATAATGCTTTCACCTAAAAGTCTGTCTCAGTTAATTGGCTCACAAGTTAACCCTGTTATCTTCATACTCTTATTTGCTGATTGTGTCCATACAAGACCATTGTTTACAAAAGGATTTTTTAGAGTTGTAGCATACTAAACTGTAACCAACTACTTTATGTATAATGCATAAATGAGTGTAGACTACAGCTCATTTTACTTAGCTCTGTTGTTCCTTCAATAATAATGGAAGAAAAAACCATGCAAAATTAATGTTTATCCCTAAGTTTAGAAGATGCAGCATGATTTGAATATACTCTGGACAAGTTGCATAAGGCATGACAATAGTACCTTAACTTCTTCCTATCCTCTTTAAAAAAAGCAGAAATTAATTTGATTTTAGTTGAGAAAAAAATCTGACTGAAAGAAAAGAAAAAAAATATCTGACTTGAGAGAAGACTCGTTTTGTAGCTGTTTGTTTTACTCTTATCTGTGGTAAAAAGTCTTTTAGTGACCCTGGTCATATCACTGAGACCTAGGCTGCTACCATCAATTATCATTTAAAGAACTAGAAGTGCTTTTCTGTTTAAAACATGGGCATATTACTCATCTTAGGTGTCAGAATTCTGGGTTTAGTTCCTTATGTAGCCACAGTGGTTTAAAACTCTGTCATTTAGTTTAAGTGTGTACCTTTAAGTTGATACGCTACAGACTATCTGGCTATTCTCCAGTTGCCATGTTGTAACTTTGCCCTTCTTGAGAAAATTATTCAAAGAAACTTGAACAAAACTTTTAACTAAGAGATTAGAGTACTCACATGAAGGCAAAGGAACCTGGATCCCTATTTCTGTTCCCATAGTTCAAAGAATATTTAATGGAAATAGCCTTAAGATGAGAATGTTAATCCAAAAATAGGTGCTTTGTTCTTTCCAACGAAACAGAAAAAAGAATTGTATCCTACTTTCCTGGCATCATGGTTTTGGGTTTTACTGCTGATTATGGAATGGGTGGTCAAGTGCATCACAGTTTGTGGCGGGCTTGTTTTAAAAGCTTATGATTTTGTCTTGGCCTGGGGCTTGTGGTGGATAGTCGATATTGCAGAACACAGCACAGAGGATCTCAAGGGACTGAGCAGGAGTTCACAGCAAACCCCCCTTGACAGGTGCTGTGTTGCTTACATTCAGGAAACTTCAGGCATGCCTCTAATGAGAAGCTCTAAGCTCTTGTAAACTCAAATCTACAGTCTCTTCTGGGCTTAAGTGCCTCCAAGTTTAGGTGGCAGCTGTTAACTTTGCTTTTCCAATTACAGTTTCTGCTCAAACATCTCAATTTTCCCCAAATCTTTCTTTAGATGTTTAAATCGATTATTTGCTCTGTCCTGTAATCTCTGTTGTGCTTACCTTGTCCTATGTAAATGGAAATATTCATGCTTCTTTCACCTCACAGAAGGTATTCTGTGTTGTCTGATAGCAATTATAGAGGACAAGGGCTGTCTCCAGGGGACACATCTCTCCAGGGGTGGTATAAGTGAAATACTACAAACATGGGATATGGGGGTACTGTGAAACCCAAATAAACTTCAGGAATATAACTGCATATTCATTTTTCATTTCACTTTCCTGATCCTTAGACCATCATTGATGTTTTATATACAGTGCTATAAGAATTATATTATTTTGGATGTCATCAAGTTTGAGGGGTAAGAATCCACAGTGGAGATGAAATTCTGTGTGTGCAAGCATGGCCCATGCAGCCTCTGTGCTGTGTTTGCAGAGTATGAGAGGGTTGCTAATCATAAAAGGCCTTTGAAGACTTTGATCCCTGGGATAAGCTTGTAGAGATTGTTGTTCTGTGACCATTTCATGGGGAGATAATCACCTGAGGCTGAGATAATAACCCATGTCCAGAATATGGTGACATTCACAATTATGCAGCCCTGATTTAGCCAGTGAGATTTTTAGCTCAGCTAAAATTAAAAATAAAGACAAGACATCTTATAAGTTCTGAAGTTTTCAAAACTTTACCAGACATTAAAATCCCTCCAGAAAAAAAAAAATAACCTATGAAAGTGTAGTTTTCTATTAAGTCTATGTTTTTGACCTGAAGAATGGATTTTTTTTTAAATATGCAATTTTTTTAATTGGAAAAAGGAGATAATTATATATGAAGGATAAGTAAGTAGAAAATGAAATATTCTTTTGAAAGATGAGAGGGTTTTTTTCTCATTAATTATAATGACCAAATACTAATGTCAAAACAAAATATTTAGAATCTCCAAAAATGCTGAATATTTTTGAACTGAAAGGTTTTGCTGAATTTAACTTGAACTTGAAAAATGTTTTGTATAACTGAGTAATATATTTCTTGGTACACAGATTATTTGCCAGAAGAAAAAAAATGTAGCTGTTTTTAATAAAACACCCTGACAGCAACATGTGAGCTGAGCTTATAACTGGAGTCATACACAGTGTTGGACACAAGAATACTTTTCCAGACTGAAAACTGATAATTCCTTGCAACCCCACAGATACCTGTACAGGGAAACTGGGCTTTGATAACCTACCCACACCAAATATGATTAAGCCTTATTATGTGTCTAGTTGAGGATTAGAGATAAATGAAGCTAATAGAGAGGAAAGAGTCTGAAAAGATCCAATTGTAATGAGTAAAACTGAAAATGGTGTAAACCACGTATGTTCATCTCAGCTTTAACTGGGCTCATGATTATTTGTGCATAATTTATTTGACACATTATTTCTTTCCTGTCTTTTTTTTTCCCCTTCTGTTCACAAATTGCTGATGAGAAAATAGCTGCTTGATCAAATGTATAAATTGAGCAAAATTGTTTTGTTGAATAATTTTCATTAACAGAAATTGTGTCTTGTTTTCATATTCACTTTCTGGATTATTACTTGTGCTCCTGAGCAAAGGCTTGAAAAAGTACTTATAGTATGGAAACGTTTCGGGCACATAATTCAAACTCCTAAGTCCTCTTTGTAAATGAAATAATGGGAATTTTCATGGTATTAGGATAAAACCCCATCTGTAAAAGATAGCTGGAAGAAACCAAATCACATCCAAAGGAGAGATAACATACTATATTTTTGAAACAAAAATTCTTAACCATTCAGAAAAAAAGATTGAGAGAGCAATAAAATCTGATGCTCAACATATTTTATGGAACAGGCAAATAAATTCACTGGTTTCCATACAGACAAATGAAAAATAAAAAGAAGCACTTCAGTATATTCATTATCTAATCTGCACCATTCCTTAGCAATACTTCTGTGAGTATTGGTTGATCACGAACAGTGTTTGGAAGGTCTTTAGAGTTCCAGAGTCCATAGTCTCCTAGAAAATCTATTTCAGCGCTTTACGATTCTCACCATTTTATTACTGCTTTCTAATATTCTAATCCTAATTTCAAACATTGTTGCAGTCAAAACTCATCATTTCTTGTTCTATCTTTTAGGTCATGGAAAATAATTGATTCCTTCTCTCTTACTTGCAACCTTTTATATATTTTAAAAAATTCTGCTTTTCAGTCTTTTTGTTTTTTCCTAGGTTAAAGAATCATAATTCATTCATGTTTTTCTTTCTCTCCAGTTGTGTTTTCTAGACTCCCAGTTGTTCATACTATTCCACTGAGCTCTCTTCAATTTTAAATCTTTCACAAACTGTGGTGTTCAAAATTGGAAAAGGAAACCCAGCTGAGGCTTGAAGAGAGCAGAGTAGAACAGAAGAATTGTTTATAGGCTGTCTCACTATTTCTAACTTTTATTATGGTCTATGCCTTTTTGCATCAGAGTGGCACTGTTAATTCACATTTAGTCACCCAACTACACCTTTTTCTGTGAAACTGTTGCATTATCAGGTAATTTCTCACATTCCTGTTTCTGACCTTAAAATTTTGAAATCTGTGAATCTTGCGAATTGCTACAACTTATTCCTCTGGTGATCATATTCAGAAATTCTTTCATCTTAGCAGAACTCTGTATCAGTAAGTTTCTTCTTGACTGAACAGTCAGTCTTTCTGTAAAAACTGAAAGACACTGAAGAGAAGTTAAACTTGCTCAAGGGAGATGGAATAAGATAAGACGGTTAAGTAATAGACGGTCCACTACAGAGGAAAAATTTACTTGCCATAGCTGATGTAGTAGAAGTCGCTGATGAAGTAGTTAGAAGTCATTGAATCTTTCTCCAGGTAAAATCCATTTGTGGAAATGGTGTGAAAAATGAGTTTTGAACATAATAAGAGTGGAGTATGGAAATTATTAGTAATGCTTGTTCAGCATTCAGTTGTTTTTATTCCTAGACAATTCAGATTTCCTGAATTACACTATTTGGGGAAGACTGAGATTGAGCAGAAGGGTTTTTTTTTTTTTTCTGTTTTAGAAGTGGTAGCTGGAAGGGGTATGTAGTTGTCCATGTAATGCCCCTCCTGTTCAAAGTGAGGCTAATGTCAATCCTGGATTTGCATCAGGTGTGGCTTTTTCTAACCTTGTCTTAGAAAGGATGGTGATTTCACCCCTTTATAGACTGCTTCAGTGCTGTGCTATTTGTATAGAGAAAAAGTATTCATAATGTCCAGTTTGAATTTCTCAAGTTGTCACTTGCTTTAACTGCTTCTTATTAAATTGTCTATCATTCCGAAATGTTTGGTCAGGTCATGTTTTTAACAGCATTTCTTCAGGAGGCAGGCTGCTTTCGGGCAGTGCCTTAGCCTCTTCTTCTCCAGACTAACACTTACACGTTTCTCCACTTATTGTAGGCCGTATACTCTAGGCTCCTGAACAGCTTGTTTGCTTTCAGATGGACTCTTTCTAGTTTCCTGACACTCCTTTTGAGCTTTGGAGCCAAAAAGTGCACATGCCATTTCAGGTGCAGCCTTCTCAATGCTGTGTAGAGTGACATGTTAGATACTAGCCTCACTTCTACTAGTGTAGCCCAATATGCACTTTGTCTTATTCATGTTGGTGATACACTTCTGCTCATATTCAATTTGATAATTACTGCAATCTCCAGGTCCTTTTGGTCAGGTGCCACTCAGCCAGCTCTGCTTCATGAGGTCATTCCACCCCATGTGCAGAATTTAAGCCTTCTCCCTCCTGAGGCTCACAATCTTCTGTTGACCAAGTCTTCACTTTTCTCAAGGTCCCAAGAGCTGAATCTGTATCACATGGTGTGCCAAACAGTTTTTCAGCAAATTTTCTGAGGGAACATTGTGCTTCATCAATCCAGGAGGAAATATTGGACTGCTTTCCAGCCCTCGAGTGTTTGTTTCATCACCAGTTGTTACACCTCACGCCGTTGAATACTGCCTTGTAACTCAGTGCTGCAGGCCCTTTTTAGCCCAGTTAAAAGACTGTTTATCTGACCATAGTTTCTCAGCCACAAGAATGTGGGGGAAGGCATTGCCAAATGCCTTAGTGGTGTAAAGGTTACAGGAACTGTTGCCATTTGCCTTCCCAGGCCGTCATTTTGTCATAGAATGCAACAATGTTAGCCAGGTAGGATTTGCCTTTGTAAATCTGTGCTGGTCTTTGTTGTCTTCTTGTCTTTTGCATCCTCCATCCCACCAGGGATTGCACTTGGTGTGTCCAGCTGACAGTTCCCAGGATTGTCCTTCTTACCTTTTTTAAAGGCATGATTGGTTATTGCTGTGTTTTTTTAGTAGTTAGGAAACACCTTTTTAATTACAATGGCCAATCCTCCACAGCCTTAGAACTATTTTCAGGCTCTGCAGATTGAATAATCTAGTTTTTGTAAATAATCCCTCTGCCTGGAAGCAGAGGGCTGGCAGCAGGCTTTTCTGCTAAGGCTGAAAAAAACCCAAAGTATTTCAGTTCTCCTTGTCATTCATTTCCAGGTTATCATCCACATCCATCAGCATTCACTCATTTGGTTGCTGAATTAATTTTTCTCCATTACTTTTATGAAAAATGATACCCTAAGTTCATAAGCATATTGAATGCTGCACTACTTCTTATATTAGTAATCATGTAACATCTCCTTATCCGTAGTGGTCTTCTTATCCCCAGCAAATGACCCTGCTGTTGTGTTGTTCTGTGGGAGGGAACTATTGTCAGTAAGCTTTATGATACTCAGTACTTCAGAAATAAAGAAATGAGTTGGAATTTTATATTGGTTGACTACATTTGGTGGATACTTTTTACAGTGATGTCTTTGAACTTCTTTTTGCCGGTAGAATATTCATTGACCACACAGGAGATTCTGATTCTTTGCCTTCTTTGGTTCCTGGTTAACACCGTATTAGTCCAGCCTTTCCCTCTAAAGCATGAGCAAACCACAGCAAATGCTGTGCAGAGTTGTGATGTGCAGGAACTGCAAGGGATGAAGTGTGCTCATTCATTCATTTGGGATGACGACTCCGTGGTCGAGTGATGTGCAATGCCCTCAGTCTCTCTGAGGCCTAGAACTTGTGTAGTTCTATGCACAGCCCTGGGAACGGTGTTAAATCATAAAAAATTCTAGCAACCTTTTGTCCAGAGTTTGCAGAAACAGGGTTATAGTTTTCTAGTTATGTTTAAAACTGGTCAAATTTCTTATTTTTTTAAAAGATGGTAAAAAATCACCCCAAGTGCAATTGTGATGTCTGGGCTTCAAAGCATGGTTTGTCTTTATAAAATCAGGTAGCTAACACTTTTTAAATGTTAATTTTCCCCTTATTCTATTCTCCCAAATGGTTGAGTTGTTTGATTGAATATTGCCCACCAAAGAAACAGCCTCAGGCAGGCATCTGTCATAGAAATTTTCATCCCAATTCATTAATATTTTGCAAAATTATAAACTATGAAAACAAGGATTTATAATCTGAAGCATCAGGGAGCCTCAATGGTACATTATGTTACTACCTTCCTGCACAAATAAGTTACTGGTATGTGATTGGGTATTTATTAAAGCTCTTGAACTATTTATATATTTATTTTTTTCATAAATGGATGCAGTAATTTGGCTCAAAGATACTCTGAATCTGTGTAGTTCTTTGTTACACACCTGGGAACAAGAGGTTTGTTGGTTTGAAATGGCAGTCTGAATTCAGAATGCCCATGCTTTTATGTTTTGATGTCTCAGCTTTCATGCTATTTTTATGTTGTTTCTTTCATCTTTAATTTTACCAAGAGATTCATATTAGATGCATTATTAATCCCTGTAACACTGACTTCCCTTCTTCTGCATAGTGTGAGAGATTTCTGGCTCCAACAGAAATAATAATGTGTGAGATTATTTTCTGCTTTTAATATGCGGGTAAAAAATAAACAATGTGGATTTTCTAAAATTTCCATGCACTGTAATTTTCTTCCAAAAATTTCACTGATGCGTTAGGACTGAGAGGCATAAGCAAACACCAGATGCTTTTAAGCAATGATTTTTGTTGTGTACTTTATAACCTGAGAATTTTTAGCATGTAGCACATTGTAACATATATTATGGAAAATAAACAGAAAAGTGAAGTATGGTAACTGGACTTTCTGTAAGGGTTTGACATAGATTAAATGAAACATAATTC
Organism: Polioptila caerulea; assembly: GCA_013397295.1. Taxonomy (NCBI): domain Eukaryota; kingdom Metazoa; phylum Chordata; class Aves; order Passeriformes; family Certhiidae; genus Polioptila; species Polioptila caerulea. The sequence continues at coordinate 240,255 of VYXF01006253.1, read as the reverse complement.
CAATATGTTGATCAGCTGCAGAAGAAGCAATTAAATGTCTCACTGATGATGGTTAATGGGACCAATTATAGAATGTGCTTTAAAACATGACTGGTACAGTTATATGCCTGCAACAGAGAGGGAGAGGCGAGGGAAGGAGAGTAAGGGATTGTGAATATCTAATGGAAACACTGATAACTTTCGAGCTGGGGTTTTTTTGGTTAAGGGAAAGTTGATTGCAAATACCCTTCCACTTCATATTAAAATGTGCATCATATTCTTTTGATTGTTTTATTTATTCTGTAAACAGTATCACAGCTGCACAAACTGGTCAAAGAAAAGGGAGCAACACGCGTGATGAAAGTCTGGCCATAGTATACCTGCATAACCACAATGAAAAGGGAACTCATAGGCCTTCTACAGTGTTGATCAACATTAGCAAAATCAACTGATGGTCATCAGACTTCCATTCCAGTCAGGGACCTACAACAGTAATCCACATAAGCAGAAAATTATTATGGAAGGAGTATTTTGGGCCCAACCCAAAAGGTAACATGCTAGCAAAGGGCAATATGTTTCAGTGTGAGGTTATGTAGCACCTTTTAGCAGACTGCTTTTCTTCTATTAGAAACAACAATAATTGCATGGATTAATATTTTCTGAAATCTAAGAGATTTGAAATCTCTCATTTACAACAGTGCTGTAGGTCTTCTCCCACCAGCCTTCCCCAGACAGAGATGTGGTACTGTTCTTGTGATGCTGCTTGCACTTGTAGATACAAAGGCAATTCAGCTGCCCCTCTGTGAGTAAGCTGAAAGTACTGGGAGGCATGGTGGAGCTCCACTGAACATTGCCCTTCCACACAACCCATTTTGGATCTGGAAACAGAATTGGCACATCCTCAAAGCACTCCATCTACATCAATAATAGCAGCCTCTCTAGAGTTCTGAGTCCATTTTTCTGGTTCTCAGCTTTCAGTTCAGGACTCTCTACTCTTGGTGTGCATAGCTAGAAATGAGAAGGGCCTGTGTTTGCAGTGTGGTCCTGCTCTTAGCAGAGTAGTGCATGCCCTAAGGTCTGCCCTCCAAAGAAGACCAGTCACTGGTGCTTCAGAGCACAGCAGAGAACTCTAAAGTGTGTTCCATGTTCCAAAAATTTCATGAAAACCAACTGAAGCTGTACTCTCAGTGAACATCTACTTTCATCTAAAGCTAGAAAAATTGATGTTTTCTTTAACAATGCTAAGGTATACAGATATTAAAGTGTCCAATATGTTTCATTTGCTGTATACATGTAATATATTGCCAGAGATATTTGACTGTTTTATTTCCAGAAAAAGTGCCAGCATGATTTGAAAGAGGTAATTCTTCCGCAGTTTGATTAGAAACAGGCTAATAGGGGTTTAAACTGAGAAGAGAGAATGAATGTTAACTGTTTTCAGATAATATAGTTTAAGCAGCACAGTTAGTTTCAAATAACACAGAGGTAATCATTGAAGTGTGTAAAATTTTTTTTTTTTCAGTTACCAGTTATTAGAACTCCAGTTTAAATTAAAAAGAAAAATCAGAAGAATTATGCCAATTTATAATAAGGCAGTTGTACTGCAACGGGCTAGGAATGAGTTAATTTTCTTCATAGGTGCTTGAATGGCACTCTGTTTTAGATTCGTTACCAAAACAGAACTGACAATGCTCTAATTTTCCAGCAGTGTTTGCACAGCATCAAGGCTCTCTCTGGTTTTCAATGTGCCCTACTCCAGAGACTAGACTAGGGGATACACAATAGGATAGAGAGAGAGATAACCTGTCCTTGCTGTATAACATCATGTTCAGCAACACGAACGAAAAGAGGGGGTTTTAGGGAGGTTAGCAATCTTTTGCTTGAGAAATGGCTGAGCATTTTTCTACCTGTGGGAGGTGGTGATTGCCTTTGCAATAGTTGGATTTTTTTGCTTTTTTTTTTTTTCTCTCTTCTTCCTCATGTCCTTTGTTTATTAGTCTTATTTTTATTTTTTTTAATCTGGAGTCCCAATTTCTATTGCTTTTATTCTTTCCTTTCCTTCCTCACCATCCAACTGAGAGGTGGGGAAATGGGCAATCAGGTGTGTGATGCATAGCAAACCACCAGGGTTAACCCAGAACAGGAAGTACAGAAAGCCTGTGGCAGATCTTTCTTGTTATTACCTTTTTTCATGGACCAGTACTAGATAAGTATAAAATGTCCATGTTCTGCTTTATTTATCCATTACAAGGCAATGGAGATCAGTGCTATTGGTTTCAGTAAAGCTGCTTCTAATTCAAGCTGTTCTACCCAAGATGAGATTATTGTTGGTTAAGGCTTCAGTTAGGTTTACTCTCACTGTAGTCCTCTGTCAAAAAAATTTCACAACAAAAAACAAATGTAATTGGGTATAATTCATGATTCATGGAAAAACACCTGCTGTTCCAAGCTGAGACTGAAAAATACTAGGAGATGTGTTAACACAATGTGAGACAAATGCTGAAAAGGTGTAAGGGGCTGTAGCACCATTGTTTTCCATGTGGGTACATGCATTCAGCCTTTCTATGTGTATTTAGACTGGGATTTAGCAGAGTTATTATAAAAGTTTTAATAAGAATATAATTGTGAGGCAGCTGGAGTGCATTCTGCTCTTCTTGGTTTTGTTGTTGTGGCTGATATTTCTCATACAAGAAACAAGCTCTGTTAGAAATATCCTCTTCTTAAAATTTTAATAGTATTTAATCCATAAATATTACTTTAAATACCTTTGTTTTGCTAATCATAATGGAATACATTCACTGCAAGAATCATAAAACAGATGAAGCAGTGAAAATGTTTAGTGAATGTTAGAACTAATGATCATAATGATGCTAGAGCGGTTGGAGCACAGCACACAAAGACACAGCAAGATGCTACTGTAAGCTCCATCCACCTCTACACAGAAGCAGTGGTAATAGAAGATTGTATAAATGGAATTACAGGCTGCACTGGAATTGGTGTCTACCTCTTGAATTGGTTTGTGTTAGCAGAGCCAAAAATGACACAAATGTTCATTTGATGTTCAGAATACTTCCTCTTTTTCTGCATTCGTTTTCTTTCCTGACTCTTTACAGCACTTAGACTGAAGATTTTTGGTTTATCATCACTTCCTTCTTTGGTCTTTAGCTTGAGTTAATGAAAGATAGAAGGTTCAGCTTTTCTATCCCATTTGGAGGTGCTATACTCAGTGGACCAGCAGCGTTAAGCCATATCAGGTCTGAGTAAATCACCCAGAGCTGCAGAGCTGTGCTGCTGACTCACCTGGCTGTGAGGTGGTAGGTGCTTGTACAGAGAGGCACACCTGATAATGTCCTCTTTTGACAGGAAACCCAGAAATAAAAATAAATTTAAGTTTCTGAGTTTGTGTGAACTGAAAATTCAAAAACGTCTAAGTGGAACAAACTCTTGGCATGAAAGAAGAAAACCTGTCATTCAAGGCTGTATACATTTAATTCATAGTTGGTCATTTTGGATGATTGTGTATATATTGCATGCATGAGTGTGTGTATTTATGTGTACATGTCTTAGGAGCCCAGTGGAATTGCCACCAGTTTGGGACACATTTCAGCCTGGAATAGCTTCAGAAGTGGAACTTACTAGCTAAGCCTTGCTGGAATTTATGGATAAGAGCAACATTAAGAAAATTAGCATCAAGACCAGTTATACTGTAACAGGGAAGATGGTAAAAGAAATTAAATAGACTAAATCAGAAATTGAATAATATAATTAAAACATAGAACTACAAAGGAAGTCTTTGCTGAGAATTAGATATGTTCCCAGTCCCAAGTGGATATCTTCCAAAATCACCATACCTAGGCGGTTGTTCCCCAAGTATCTGCATTTATTTTAAGCTCAGACATCTGTGCATCTCTGTGAAGCCTTTCTATATAATGTGGAAATTAATTCTAGATTTGATCATACATAATTAACTAATACTGACCTATACTTCAGAAGATTATCAATGCTGGTATTGTCATAAATAACTGATAACCTGACAAGTAATACAGTATAAACTTAATTAGTGCACAGCACTATATGCCTCAGGAAGAGTGTTTCAAAGGCCCTGTTTTCTTTACCCTGACTGATGATTCCTTTTGAGCTTAATAACTGCTCAAAGCTGGGATCAAAAACTGTGTCCTTCCTAATGTCTTGAATTTATTGAATTATTGTGTAGAGTATTGTAACTACTCTGAAAGAATTATTGGCTATGGGTTTGCCACTTTTTGAGTGGGTTTTTGGGGGTTTCTTTCATCTCAATGATATTCTTCATTCATGACACATGACAAAATTTTTTTGGGAAATGAAATAATCCGTTCAAGTGTTTCATATAATAGCAGTTCAAACAAATCCAGGGGTTCTGGCAATGGAGACAGTATTACATGCTCAGAAGGGACCTGTAAATAAATAGAAAGTAAAGGTGAGGCATGCAGGGAAATTTAAATCTAAGCAATGATATAAAATAAAGCAAAGGATCAAAACATACTCAGACAAGTAAAACCTAACTAGAGTATACATTGTTTTCCAGAGTGCAGTGGTGGTATTTTGTATTTTCTTATCTTCTGGTCTCAGAAGTGACTGTATTTCATACAAGTTTCTGTTCTAATCATTTAAAATATGTAAAACTATGTGGCTTCATTTTGAGTTAAAAGGAGCTATCATTTTTTCCTGCCTAGGGCCCTCTTCTGTACCTATTGCAATCACAAATAAAATTCCTAAATAGCAAATCGTGGTATGAGACTGGGACTTGGAAAAAGAGTACTAAATAAGGTGGCTTGAATACAGTTCAAGAGTTAGTATTTTTAGCAAGTCATCTATAATGGGAAAAGTGAGAAAAGCCTCAGTGTAAGAAGAGGAACAAAATTAAGCAGAACAAAATCAATTTATCTTGTGTTTGTTATGAAAGTTTTCCCCCTTGCTTCTTAAAAAGACTCCAAGGAATGAATCTTACATTCTTTACTCTGAATGAGTCCAAAATTGTGTTTGTTTTTGTGGGGTAAAAAGTACCAAACCTCTCAGTCTGAGTTATTGAACTGGACAGTTGAAAAGTCCTCTGCCTGTGGTACTGTCCCTCCTAAATGTGTCCAGGGCTCCCTAGGGGGGTGATAGGTGACAGGGACAAAAGCTGTACTAGTGACAGTGCTGCAAATGAATGTGGATTATGAGAATCCAGTTCCTATCTCTGTCCTCCCTGTGTTTTATTCATTCTTACAATCACAGTCCTTGAGGTCAATTTTCACTGCACAGGAAAGAGGTGAGTTAGGACTTTCCCAGTTGCTAACCAGCAGTCTGGAAGGCTACACTGGGGACAAGACAAGAACCGGCTCGGAATAGGGGGTAAACAACAGAGAGAAAATGTTCAAGACATCCTTCAGTCAGATTTCTGCCTGGTGGCTTATCAGGGGGCAGTGAAGCAAACCTCGGAGTAATTGACAGAGCCCTCAGAGACGTCCTGGAAGGCCCTGATGTCGCACTCTGGCACAGCTGCCAGCTGTGCTGTCACCAGCTGAGAGAGTGGCAGCCTTGGTTCAGCCTCTCCTCCGCAGCGCTGGTGCTGCAGCTTGCAGAGGCTGCCCGAGCATCCTTCTCCTCAAGAGGAGGATGGAGGGAAGGAGAGGGGAGAGTGGTAACACTTTGTGAGGCACAGATATAGCTCCAACGTGAAAAAATATTTAGCTTTTCCAAACACAATGCTATTGGACATGCTGCATGTGAATAGATTTTTTTTTTTTTTTGCTTGGTAGTTGAGCTGAAAAGTTTGTTTAATAAATATAGAAATAGTTTAGTGCTTATCTGTTGGTTACGGGCTATTCAGATTTTTTGTTTGCTATTCATTAGTTCTGTGAGACTCAATATGATTTTAAAATTTAAAAAAAAATCATTTAGCATAACAAGCTTTTTGGCAAAACTGTTTCATTAAAGAGGAACTTTTCCTTCTAAAGTTTTAAATTTCCTCCTAATTTTCCAGGTGAAATTATTTGCTGTAATTTAACTAAATTGTTAAATGATTTCTTATCTCTTAAAATTACAGTTTCTGAGAAATATTTAAGAACAAAGATCATGCATTTGGACTTGAGGAAGATTATGACAGGTCAGCAAAGACTAACTGAGTTACATGGCATGTAGGCACTCAAAGTAAACACATATAATGTGAGAGCAATTACCAAAGTTAATTTAATTTTGGTACATTAAAAATAGACTATTGTACAAATTTCAAATATCATTCTCTTTGCTGTCCCCTGCAGTGTGTAGCTGCTAAACCCTTCTACACAGAGATGCAGAAGGTTGGCTGCTGACAGTTTTTCTTCTACTATCTTTTGAAGTAAGCAATGATTTCAGGCTTGAGCTTAAAAGGGCTAGAATTTGGCCTTTCAGGTGACTTGTGAAAGAGGTGTATTATTCCTGACCAACAATCCAAACAGGCTGGCACAGCCAAACTATCCTATTATCAATTTTGTATTTTATATTTTCACACAACTCTCATGTGAGGACGCATGGCATGATTAGATCTCCAACATGTAACTACTATTTGTATAATATACATATTATTTGAATAATATGTAACTAGTTTTTGAATAATATGGTTAGCTGTTTTTATAAAGAATAAAAAGTTGTTTTCTGGTAGATTAAGAGAAATTTTATTTAAAATATTTTTCTCACGTTAGCAGAAAGAGATTTTTAAGATGATTTCCCCATATACACATTCCCTGCCCAGTGTAGAGCTTGAAAAACAGTTTCTGCTCGTGAGGAAGTAAAATAAGTTATTTTGGCCATTAAGTGAAAAGGTTAATTTTTTTTTCTTTTCCTCAGATTTCAGATAAAAGAGGCTGAAGATTCTGAAAAGGCCATGGGGAAATGAATATTTTTTCTCAACTTGTAATCCATTATACATTCTAAAAGGCTCCTGGGTCCACTTATATTAATTTACTTACAGTAAATTTTACCTCTTCTCAATCTTTGATACCTCATGTGTAAGCAGAGCATATGTATGCAAAAGTTGACAGCAGTGGTTTGTTAGTTCTTTTATGCAGGCAGAATGTTCATGGTAATTAAAGATAATTCAGCACTCAAGTATGAACAAAGGAAATGGCAATATGCCTGTCAAAAATTCAGTTCAAGAAAGAAAAAAATAAATAATGAAGTAATTTCCAAGAACTTTTAAGAGATACTATAAAATTTTTAGTTTCAGTGCCAGACATTATATGTCAGCTTTCCTTTTTAAACCTTTCTGTCATGGTTTTTACTTGGTTGTGAAGATTGACTGAAGCTAGGTTGGTTTTGAAGAGCTTAATTGGGAAAAGAGAAAAGCTTCTTCCTGGATAAATTTTCAAGAAAGAAACCCAAAGAAACAAACAACCCACGTGGCTCAGATCAACATTTCTTTTTACTGCTACAAAGCTTTGAAAAATATTGAATTTTTGAGTTTTGTATTACTCTCAGATAAATCAAGAAGTGAAGAATTTTTTTTCCGTTTTCTTGTAGTAGTAATGCACCTATTCACACATTTTAAAGGTCATAATTTTTTGCTTTTTCATACTTGTGTTAATCAAACAAGAGGGCTGCAGAGCTCAAAACTGAGTGTAATAGCCATGCCTTGCTCTTGGAGCACCAAGTAGTCACGGAAGTGTAATCTCTCCCTGAAGTGATGCAAGATGGCTAAAATGGGTATAATGGCTCTTCTGTTGCACTGTTTTTCTGGAATAGCATGGGGTTCTGAAGCATTTTATATTTTAACAGTCCATCCAAAAAATTGAATGACATCCAACTAATGCACAAGGACTACATAAAAAGGAAAATAGTCAGCAAGGGCAGCAAGTTAAGCTTCATTCACTGGAGATGGATCTCATTATCACCGAAAGTTAGTTGTTTAGAGAAGCACCTACATTTTGGGAAGCAGCCTTACCTCCTGGTGTAGCTTATGGGGAGAAAAAGACCCTGGAAATGCACAGTTTCTCATGCCTGTTTTATATACTCACATCAGGAAATAATGAATAGCACCAAGAAATACCTACTTCTCTTCACTGCCAGGGGAGTCTCAGCCACTAGTTCAGACGTCAACTCTTTCTCTGTTAATGTCTGCAGTTACTCCCATGTTTTTAGCTTAAATTCACTTCTAAGTGGGATTTTAATTTTCCTGGATAGCTTTCTGCAATTGTCTTAAGTTACAGGGATACACACTAGTGATTATTAAAGTAACTTCCAAGCTTTATTGAAGATCATTTAAGGTTGGAAGTGAAGTTAGATGAGGAACTATATTGTGTATTATAATGGCTATATTTCCTATGATTTCAAGATGTTTGGTGGGAAGAAATATGAAAATGGTGTATTTTCTGTTGTCCCAGTGAGATATATGCCTTTTTTGAAAATCTCCCTAATCCTGAGCTTAATGTCCACTGCCTTACAGGCAGAAGATCTGACCACTGAAAAGATAGCTTAAACAGGAGCTCCTTCTGAGCTTTCAGTGTGAAGGAAATGCCTGGGTTGTTCCTAACCCTGCAGTTTCTGCCTGAAGAGGGCCTGAGGCAATAAGTAGGAAGGAGTCAGAGCCACTCCTCAGCTGATCTGTACAAGCCTGACACCAGTTCAGTCCTTCCACCTTGGGAAGTTCAGGGAACCTGCACAGTTCCCTTTCTCTGAAATCTATCAAATTCCTTCTGGATCAGTCACATTTTCACACAGTGTTCTACAGTATTTCTGTGTTCACTAGTGTTATTTATCCCACTAAGTGAAAAATTATATACAGGCAGGCTTCTTAATTTTTCTTCATATTATGTCTTTCCTCTATCTCCATCTCCCCACTAAAGGTACAGAGTTTCAGAGCTTTCCTTAGATGAGTTCAGATCATCATGCTTTCTAAATTCATTTATTTTCCATGATTAGCAGAAGCTTGTTTGCTCACTGGGTTTTCATTTCTTGCCTGGGTGTGCCTGTGTTTTCCCAGGCACAGTTATGCAATGTGGCAGAGGCAGATTAATGATGGACAAGGGCATGGTTACTCTATGTTAAGCAACAGCTAACTGTATGTTATTTGTCAAGATTCCTGTTAAGACATGTAGCTCAGCTTTCATTTTAAAAAGATATGGACACATTTGGTACTGATAGCATAGGTTATTGTCAATCAACAATTCTAAATCAAAAAATGTATTATCCAAAGACCCACTTCAATCAATATTTTTTTTTTTTACTCTTTTCACTGAAATTGAACAGAGTCAAAATTCCCTACAAACTTGATTTTACTGTATTTCTAGTAATTTTAAGTAACAAAACTGCTAATAAAACTTCACATTTTTGTTACACTTAAGTAATCTGAGACATTCTTCCTATTGCCAAAATTATTTCCTTCCAATTTTAAATCCTATTTTATAAACACTGGATTTAGTAAAAGTAAATCAGTCCCAAGGTTTTATCCTACGAAATGAATGTCTACATAAAGTCACTTAAATCACATATTTCTTCTGAGGTTAATGAGAACTGAGAGTATTTTGAATCTCAGATGCACAATAGCACAATAGCATTAATGAGAGAAGTAGTAGCTGCTATGATAAATACCTGTTATGGGTGAAGACAAGAAATTTACATAGGAAATTTACTTGACTCTGGCACTTTAACCAGAGACTTTAAATCTTCATGTTTTTTCTTTGGCATTTCTTTTGGGAGTGTATTTTAGAATGGAGCCTTCTAAGATTTCTATAGTCCCTGCACTCTGGAAACTTAACTTGGCTGAGTGAGGATAATAGGTCAAAATGATATGACTGCAGCAATTGCAGATGCTCAAGCAAGAGTAAACACATTGGCACAGACGTCGTTTCTGCAGTGCAAGCCCCAACAGGAATGTGACTGACTCAGAGGAAAGGCACCATGTTCACTGCAATGTTTGGAGGACTGTGGAGTGCATCTTAGCAGATAAAAAATATTCACGGGCAAAGAGAAATTAACCCCTGTCAGCTTCATTGGATTATGGGAGCCCTAGAAAGGATCTGCCAGGTTCCCCCAAACTCTCCAAGCTGGGTGTCAGGGAAGAATAAATTGTGATCTCATGCCACATGTAATTAATGAATCTAAAGCATTAAAAGGCTCTGAATGATAAAGATCAATGATACACAGACTTTCCAGCTGAGTAAGCTGCACTCCCTATGTTTTGTGGGAAAAGAGGCATTTTTCCCCCCTGCAAGATTGGATTGACTGTTCATGCCTACAAAATTAGTGTGACATTCAAAGAAGAGGAGCTTCAGAAAGGTGAAAATTAGAAAACTATCTACTTTTGTTAATGAAGCCCATAAGCTGGTTCCTAAAGACAGAAACACTTTGTCTACTAAGGGCTCACTGAAATGCAGCTGGCAGGAGCCCACCACAGGGTTGCTGGTTAAGGGGGGACAGCTACAGCAGGTTCAATTGTTTTTGTATTTTGCTGGATCTTGGGTATTTCCTATCACTTCTCTTGTGGAAGTATACTTTAAGGGAAACTTTACACTGTCAGAGATTGTTTGGAGGAGAAGAGAGGACAGATGCCCTAGCTCATATACGTACTTCTTCTTGAGCAGCTCTAACTAGATGGCTGTTCCCAGAGGCCTTTATTTCCCTGTTTTTCTTTCCCTGTGCTTCACAATACAGACTCCAGCTGATCTTAAACTGACATCAGTGACAGCTTCATATTACATTGGAATGGGTTTTTACTGTCTGTTCAGGAATGGAAGGGCAATCTGACATGATGTGTTTGGGCATGTGGTCAACTTGTGTACTAATTCTCAGAGAGAAATTAAAAATTATTGCTGTACTATCATGTAATAGAGTACTTTAATAAGGACTGAAAGTTCCAACATACCTTTTAGAAAAATATCAGAAATAAAGTTCTCTCTTGAAATGAACAGAAGACCTTACTGAGGTTGTGTGTCTTTTCATCCATGTGTGTGCATGACATCTGTGTCTGCTTACTCCTTAATTCCCACAGGTCAATAACTTGGACTGGAAGCTGAGCTGTAGCATTCAGGAATAACCCATACAAACAGGAAACTTTGGGGTTACAGAAGAATGCAATACAAAATGGGCATGCCCTGCTTCCTGAGCACACCTGACACTCTCAAATGCCCCTGCAGTCTACTCTGCAGATCATGTAAGACCTCAGAAAATATATCCAGTCTTTTCACTTCACTCCGTATCATGAGCTTTCAGCATGAACCAGATCATAGTGTTTTTTTCTGCTACACAGACAAGATTTTGGATTATAAATCTTACTTATTAAAAAACTCCACCCTACCAATACAAACCAAAAAACCAAAAAGAAGTAATTCTAGGATTATAAAGTACTTACCTCAACTGTTCCATTCTGAAATAGTGACAGGATCAGACTGCAGGCTAATAGAAATGACACTGCTTTTTGTTGTAAATGTATACCTTACAAAGTATAAAGGTAAATAAATAATAATTTTTAGAGCTTCCAAAGTTTATATTCATATATGAAAAAGACCCTTTCAATATCTAAACAGGTAAATCATTCAGACAGAGCAAAAACAAAGTAAATATGAACTTTAGTACAACAAAGTGCAAAATTCATAATTCTCTGAGGATTAAGATGTCTCAGAGACCTTTCCATTTGCCCTTGACTTCAGGCAGATATTTCAGTCACAGCTGTAGAGTTGGTCAATTACTCCATCAAATCCAGGCTGCTGTCAAAGGAATTGCTTAGTGGAAAACCTGACAGAAGCACAATTCACACCATCCTCCAGGTCTGCATCAGCGTAGCCAACACAAACCACTGGAATTCATAGGCATATGAGTTTGAAAAGGTTATGAAGAAAAGAAGAAATCTATAACACTGAGACTTCTGAAGCAATGAAAAAAGAAGCATCTGATAGATATATTGTTTTTAAATATAAGCCCATATTTGCTGAGAGAAGTAATGCACTTCCATGTTTGACACCCCATGAAAATGTTTTATTATACTTCTAATTAAGACTAGGAAATTGTGCATTTAGATGTTCCAAACAGGCACTGAAAACCTTTGGACTGTTAATTTTTTTCATCAGGAAATATGGGGAGTAGGAAACTCAGCTACTCATTTCATTGTGCTAGCTAGTTTATGATACATCATTAAAAATTTTAAATCCATGCTTTTCATCAATTACTTTTCCTTGTATTAATTATCTAATCACAACAGACTCAACTAATAGTCCTTGTAAAATGTGGTTCCAGGCGGTTGGAAAGGTCCATCTGGATAGAAAATTTGTCCTTATTATGGGAATTGTTGTGAGACGGTCTACGTATATTAATTGCTAGTAGAGTTTTTAAAAAGGGTGTATATAGACTTGTTGTGTAGGATGACAAGAAAACCATGAAGAGGATGAGACCTTTCCACTTTTTTTTGCATGCTCCAGGTACACTATTTGTCACAGAATAAATGTTTGAATGAAATAAATTTGCATTTGTCAGAAGTAGGACATTTAAAAAACTATCTGTGTCATATGTGCCTACATAGGTTTTTCTCAATGGTTCTGGTAGTCTGATGGTTTGCAAAATATCCACTACACTAGAAACACAAGATTAATTAAATTTAATGGAAAGACTCGATAATAATATTATATGATGAATTGTGAAAAATTCTAGCTAACTCTGGATCAAAAAAACATTTGAGTTAAACAACCATTTCCAAAATTAAACTAACAAACAAGCATTTTTAATGATACTGGTATTCCTGAGCATGAGATCGATTTTTTCACCTTGTATCCATTGTATAAGATATGACATTTATAAGCATATGTGTTCATAGCTGTCAAAGTAGCTAGATTAGGTTATGCATGTATAAACATTTATATATTTATTAACATACATATAAAATCCATAATCTGTAAACTGACAATTATGCATCTTTATCATGCATTGGATAATCAGATATAGACAATCAGATATTCACAGATATGATTCATGTAGCACCATCATAACCTGTTTCTTATGAGATAGTGATGATGCCTCAAGACTACAAGCAGTGTGAAGAATCCAAGCCTCCTGATTTTTTGAGAAATTGAATTTAGAATTAATAATAAAAATAGAAAAAAAATAGAAAAATAGAAAATAAAAAATAGAATCCAAGTTTGAATCTTTGAACCAAGGTAAAATGAAATAATGTGACGTACATTAATGTTTCCAAAACCATGGTTAACCATTGAGAAAAAAACAAATGAAAGAGATATCTATAAATACCACTTCAGTCCAGCTGTTAAAGAATGCTACTAATCCAATGTACTTTGACAAGTATCCCCTTTCCCCTTCCTAAATTCTTGTTTCCTAATGTGAGGGATAGAAACTTTATCGAGTAAACGTAGATCTGATTCCAGTGGCTGTGGCTTGATTTAAGACACCCTACATTGTGAGATTCTCAGTAAAATCATTGCAGCTGCAATAATGTAAAGAGATTGCCAAATTATATCAGAAGTGAAGGTTAATTGAATTAACAGTGCAACTTCAATGCTTATTCTCAAAAACCACTTTGTTTTCCACTCATACACAAAATGCAATTAACAGAAATTGGTACAATATCCCTCCAAATTAGAGAACAAATAGTTATCCGAAATCCATAACACTTTTTTGGAGTTTAAAATTAATTTTAAACTATCTGATTATTTTATAAAGTGAGAATGTGCTGATTTGAGATAAAATTTCTTTCCAAGATATTAGAAAAATCTATTCTGATCAACACAACGAGGACATTGAGATGATTCTGACACTACTAGATGAGACAGTCTTGATGCTGAGCACAGCTTAATGGAAAAAATACCCTGTACAGTAGTGCAGAATATCAATTGTTCATCTCATTTATTTCTTCCTTTTGGGTATATGTGGAGTGGCATCCTAACTGAGTGTTAATGAGGAATTAATTAGAATTAAGTGCTTCAGTAGCAGTTGGTGATTATTAGCTCTTTTTAGGATCGGGCAATTTAATTTTGAAACAGTTCCCTCACATTTCCAAAATGGGTATAAAACAAATAGAAAGGCTGTTCTCCCTTCTTCCCTCAAGCCATGAATTTGCATTCCTTCATACAGTGACATTTTTAGGGTGATTTTTAATGGCAGCATGAGAAACCTATCCCTCCTGCCTCTCCAAAGACAAAGGACTGTCCAGGTTTTCAGTAAGGGTTTTATACACATCTTCCATCACCATGTTTCACCTCTGCTGTGAAGAAGGCATTTCTAACAGAGCAGAGGTGTTCAGTGCCTGTGCTCACTCAATTCTCAAGCTGTCTGCTTAGCTGTCAAGCCTTGCATCAGGGACATGGATATATAGGAAATCCAGCCTTTTATAGGAGATGAAGTTTGAAAACAAACCGATTTCCCATAGGTCGGAAGACATCTGCCAGGTGATAATGACTTAAGGTCACGGTGGAACTAAGCTAGATGTGACCCAGAGACCACAGCTGAGACTTTTGGTATTCCTTCAGCCTGAAAATATTAGACTTTCTGGGAGAAGCATCTCTGTGCATTTTCAGACATCAGTGAGACTGCTGATTTTAATTTAGTCCTTATCAATCTGAGAAAATAAGCAGCAATACTTGCTTAAAGAAGAAATTTCAGTATGTTCTGGCAAATACCAGTTATGTATTGGTAAATTTAAGAAAAATTAACAATACATAACTCAAAAGCATCAGAAGACATTACAAAGAGGGAAATGTCTACAATCTCTTTTTTTTTTTCTTTTTTAATGGCTAACATTTTTTTTGAGAAGCTTGAAGTTGGATGCAAGGTCTGATATTTTTCTTCCTTCAAGGTATTTTTGTGGATATTATTGTTAGGGAAGAGGGAAGATGATGACCTTCTGACATGAAAACAAGGTAAAAACAAGTTGCAATGCTTTATCACCTTTCCAGTTACTCAGTTTCCCACATGAGGATGCTGTCTGAGGTTTCCATAGCAAGCCAGAGCTGCAAAAGAGTGTCACAGGATTTAGAGCTTGCACACTGCTTTGGGTGGTACTCTGGGGCAAACAGGGCCCCCTTAAAATCTGCCTGTGCAAATGGAAACTTAAAAAACTTAAAAAAATAAACATTTTTAAGTTAGTCAAGTTGGAAAGTTAATCCTAAAATGCAATTTGATTTTCACTAATTTCATATCACTAAGAAGTGAAAAAATGTCTAGAACAATATTTGAAATAATAAAATAGGGTATATATGTACTTCCAGACAACATAAAATGAACATGGACTGAACACAAAGTGAAAAGAAGAGTGGCCAATATAGGCTTATGAAAGATGAGATGACAAACATGGTTAATAGAAACAACAGGGTTTAAATAACTTACAGTTTTGTGATTCATTCACCTCTGTCAGGTACTGAATTCTAATACAAAATTAACAAGGTCTTCATAATATTAAAATCTGGCTAATTAACAAGCCCAGCTTTGAGCTGAACGCGACAGTCTCCAGAGCTCCTTTCCAAGCTCAGCTATTCTTTGTGATTCTGTCATGAAAGGGAAAGTGTAATCTTTATCTTGGACATAAGTGTGACTAGCTAGCATGGAACTGAGTGCTACTCATGCTGAAGTATTGAAGACAGAGATAAAAATGCAGCAAGGTTCTTCTAAAAGTATCTCCTCCTTTTAGTTAACTTAGGCATTGCTGCCTGAGCTGTTGCAACATGCTATTCAAGCTCAACGAAGAAGACCCAGTAATGTCATGTTATATCCACACAGAGTTCAAGATTACTGCTAACAATATCACTTCTTTTTTTTAATTAGCATGTATCAGCAGGAGTAAAGACTAGTGTCTCCTACTAATGACTGCAATTCTACGTGGTAATTACCACTCATCTTGCTAGCTTTTAAGAATATGAAAGTTACTTAAAATTTAAAAGGTCTCTTTATGAAATAAGAAATGTTTGCAGCACTGACTGAAGACAGCATGGCTGTGTTGACTCAGGCTTAGAAAGAAAAGAGCAAAGTATATTGCATACTAATAAGTATGCAGTCTCTAACACAGAGCTTGAATTTAGTCAGATGATGAGAAGTCCTGTGTATACAATTTTTATAATTAGAAAATAGAAAAGATCTCTGTATGAGTAGAAAAGATCTTCCAGCTCAGAATGGCTCAGCTGAAGGAGGGCTAACTTTGTAAGATTTACCTTCAATAATCGAATTAACAGTAAATTTATTAGTGAATTAAAGAAATTTTTAAAAATTCTTAACACAAGCATGAATTTAAGTCAGGGAATTCCATAACTGTTTTAATTAACAGAGGAATTTTTTAAAAAATTAAAAAGAAAAAAAAATAAAGAGAATGAAAAAGTAGAAAGCAGTCTGGGAAAATAGTAGTCAATTATGCTGAATTGTGTCAGAAATAGAAATAACTGTTTTAAATAATGGACAATGTCAATTTGAGGCCAACAAGCAATTTCATTAGCAGCCAAAATAAAAAATTATGAGCCTTTTATGGACAAACTGTCAAAACAAAATTCATCTGAAGCTGGAAAACGAAAGAACTCTTGCTGAAATGAAAGCCTATTTTGTTGAAAGAGTAATGGCATGTCATGATCCTGTGGGAATATGTTCCCGTGGCAAGGACATCAGTGGGGAAGAAAGGACAAGTTCCACAGGTGCCTGGAATGGCTTTGAACTGTTCCTGGTCCATGGCTGAATCAATGTCACATAGAGCTAAAGACATGAAGGAAAAGAGATCATCCCTTTTTGAAGACCTACATAAGCAAGGGTTTGGTTTTCAAGATCTGAAGTGTAAGGCACCACTATGAAACATTTGTCCAATACTGAGACAGCCCTTAAAGAGCACATGCACTGAGTAATATATATATTTTTACTATAGGACAGGATCTTTGAGGTATTAAAAATAAAAATTATTTACTTGTGAAAGCCAGCACAGGACCATGGGGTCAGACTCAGAATCTACCAATATCCTGTCTTTGACAGAAGCCAGAAACTGATGCTTAGTAAAAAATTGTAAGAATAGTGAGCACTAAAATGCTTTCCTGTAAAAACCTCTCACCTGCCAGAATTCTGGACTACAGCCACCTAAACTGCAAGTCTATGATTATAGGAAAGTGAAATATTAAGAAGCACACATAACACTGATGCATACAGATATATATTCATAGGTATGTATACATAAGTACATGAAAAATTGTGTATACATGTAGATACATATACATGCATATACAGGCAGCATTACATTATTATCTGTACATACAAATGTATGGTATAGATCCACTTAACATTTTTTTCCTGTTTTGACCACGAATTTGATATTACTTTATTAAATATCGGGAAAATTCTCTTGTGAAAAAGACATATCATATAGTGGATCACCAGTCCAGTTTAATTCAATAGAATAGCTTGTTCTTGCCTTATTGTCTTCTTATGTGTTCATAAAAACATCTTGTTATCAATTTGCAATAAGCTTTTTATTGAGGGGATTTTGCAGCTGGCTAAAGCCCAGTAAGTGAGATGTATGACCAAGAGTTAGCTCTTCCTGTTTTTAGTGGTTGGGTTTGTCAATTTGGGGGTTTTGCTTTAATTTTTTTTTTTTTTTCTTTTTAATGGGAGAAGAAAAAAAGACAAATTTTGAAGTTTTTAATTTTATTTCTCTGGAGAATAAAACCAAATGTGTTAAATTTTTGAATTAGATGTTTGTCAAAATGAGCTTTCTAGTTTATAAAAAAATGAATCATGCAATCATAAAATATCTCCATGCCAAATATTCACAGCTATAAGGGTCAGTGTTGGCTGTGCATGTGGGTATATGTGTAGGAGTGCATACAAAAGCAGTGCTTTATAAAGCTACAAAACTGGAGCATGCATAAAATCATTTACAATACCAGTAGCTATACAATCAGAATAAAAGAATTTTCACTGAAATCCATCCTTTAATCTTATAACCCTCATATCAACAATACTCAAAATTTCCCATTTAAGAGAACACAGTCTGACATATAAAAATCAATGCATGATGTGCTTGAAAAAGTTTTATTCAAAATCAACTACATGTGCCTTTTTTCCCAAATGGTTTCAATTGGTTTATCAATAGACTTTCTATGGCTCAATATCTGATACATAACAATCAATGAAGATAGGTGTCCTACAGCAAGATTTTTCAGCAACACTCGGAGAACAATGAGGGGAAAACAAAGTAGTTACTGAATGTTTTTCATTTGCAATAAAAGGTATTTTTCCTAATCCAACTGGTGCTGAAGGGATGGCAAATGACGGCATCAATAGCAGAGCAATAGCAGGCTTTGTTAGCAAACCTCAGCAGAAGAAAATTCAGTATCTTTATGAGCTCCATATATCCATGAGACTTCACTGGCAATGCTTTGCTGTTGGGATGGACTTAATAATATTTGAAGAAAATTGAAATAAAAATAGAAACAAAAATTGGTGCCTACTTACTTAGCCTCATAAGAGGGCCTCTAATCTCATTTTTAGTAACACCAGCAAGTGGATAATTCTTTTTTTTCTGCCATTTCAGAGTGGGATGGTTTTCTTATGCTAGAATAGTAGTTGACTAAACACATCCCAAGAATTTGACACCTGTTGCATTTCACTTCAAAGGTCCTAGTGCAGCACAGGGGATTGATGGTCTGTAAGAAAAATAGAGCAAGGCGGAGGATGGGTGAGAAAAAAGTTAAGGGGAATATTTTTTTTAGAGATTTTAAAATTTTGAGAAATTTTGGTTCATGCCATGGATGCTTTTTGTAGGAAACTGCACAGCTCAATAAACAGCTGTCTACTCAAACTATCGCTTGCAAGAACATACTGCTTTTTTTAACTGCAGCACAGATTGTGTGGGGGAAAACTCCTACAGATTAAAGAAATAAAGGAAAGGTGGAGCATAACTTCATACCGTGACACTGTTGACACCTATAATGTCCATCCTGCTGTAATTCCACTACAGGACTTTTAACTAATTTCAGAGTAGAGATTGATTTATTCTTACATACTTTCATTTTGTGTTTTAACTTACAATGTGGCTTTGTTTTTGTCAGCTGCGGATAATTAAGGCCTTTTTTCCTAAGCATGTGAATGACAAAAGAAGTTGAAATGTCCCAAGGAATTCAAAGTGAATTAAAACTCATTTGTATTACTGAAACTATATGGCTAGTATCTACAAAATACACACACACAAAAAATCTTTTGATTAGGAAAAAGCTCAGTTTTAATTATTGTTTGGTTTTGGTTTTTTAGTTGTTTACTTCACTCTGATAAAAATTCTATTTATTTGAGTATAAAGATATGCACAGACACACTGAAGTAGAATTTCCAAAAGTGCATGAGCAACTTGGGAGTACATAACTTTTCAGTTTTGGTCAGATAAAGTGCTAAGTGTGGTGTTTTTTTAAAATCTTAATTTATATTTTCTTCCCTCTTGCAGTATTGGTCCAGCCTTGTATCACCTCTCTATAAACATCTGCTTTTAGTCACATTTCTTCTATCTGATTAATACTGCTTACAGTGCATCTCATATATTCCTTATCTCAGTATATTTAATATCTATGAATGAATTTGTTTCAGCACTGCTGTATGCCAAAGATGAGCTCACAGACATACCAGTTTTACAGGAGTGCTTCCTCAGCATTTTCACAGTGTCATAAACAGTGGGTGGAAGGCAGGTTTCCAGAAGATTCGCCACATCTGAGAGTAATTTTCTATAGCATTGAGCCAGGAAGGTTTAATTCATAAAGCAACTCTCCTCTATAGAGTAATCACTCCAGGGACTGAATTTGCAGTTAGTATATTCCCCTTTAAAGGTGTGTTGGTTGGCTTTTGGTGGTTTTTGATGTTGTTTATTGTTTGTTGGGGTTTTTTGGGGGGGAAGGGGAATACTAATAACAGTGCACACACATGGATGTAAAGAGATGAAGAATTCACCTTCTTTTCTCTGACACATACTCTGCTCCTCCAGGTATACCAGCCTTTCTAAAACTCCTATTATAATCTCTCTTTTAATATGTTTTAATGCCTTCTTTCTAACTTTCTCCACAGAATACCTCCAATTTCCCAGTGTCCTTTCCAGATAATAAAACTTCCCCCAGGGCTTTTCTTTCTTTCCTCTCCTGATCCAGACAGCCACTCCAAACCCATCCATAACCTCAGTTGAGTTTCTGTCTTTTTACTCCCTGAACTCCCAGGTGCAAAATATAAGAAAGTGAATACTGCCTATTTTACACTACATCCCCAGGAGCTGGGGCAGAGTCAAAACAGCATTGCCAGGAAGGCTACAGGAAGCACAAAGGAGCTGTAAATATCAAGAGACATTTTTATGTACATTCTTTGGACCTTTTTCTGGCATCAGATATTTGCTATTTTTGGCTACTTTTCATAGTCCTGCTCATTATTTATCAAACGCCATTTTGTTTATTGATAAGTGTTTCTAATTGCCAAGGAATGTGGTGTCTCCTGAACACTGAACAAACTGTGAGTTATAGTTGTGAAATCCACTCAAAACCCAGAAAATAACGCAGCCTCCCTGCTGCATGGCAGTGCTGAACCTTGTAGGCACACTCCTTAAAAGAGTGGCTTTTTGAGCAGAGCTTGGCCTGTGCTGGGGGTCATTCCTGGAGTAATTAGTTAAGCAGTCAGCCATAGCACTTCCCAGACAAGAGAGGGAACCCAGATCTAGGCTGCACACTCAATGGGCCGTTTGTTAGGATAGGGATCCAGTTTCAAGGAAAGCCCTGGCACAGACACTGGCACTGTGGCACAGACACTTTGTGACTGTGGCCGCACTGAATAATGTGGATTTGGTCTTCTCCGGTTGAAGTCTCTTGCTTGGGCAAATGGGTCTATTTTTAATTACTATTATCTAATCTGGAGTTTGACTAAGAGGCAAAAAATACCATTCTTACACATCCCAAATACACAGAACAACCTAATATTTCCTAATGGTTTCTTTACTTTTCACAAGGAGTGGATGTATATATACAGGTATTTCTGATATAAAGGGGAAAGAACACAAAATGGGGTGGGAGATCCCCCTTCTTCCAGGAGTTTCTTGCTCCATCTGTTGAGAACGTGATAAGGAGACTGGAACATCAAGCCCGACTCACCTTCAGGACAGGCACCTAATGGTTTTGTAAGCCTGCATGCCAGTCAGGTGTCTGAATTAACTGGGCTGAATGCTACCCAAAACCTAATCTGCTTTTGAATGGAGTAGATTTTAATATAATAGGTTTCTATTATCTGTAGTATTTCTTTTCACATCTTTCCTCTTTGAAAATGTGTTTATCTGCTGTTGTTTCCATTTGCTGTGATAATTAACAATATTTTAACGTGTAGTTGAAGTATTTCTTCTTAATGGTCCCAAATACTGAAGCTAACGGTGCTATTAAGTGCTGAGTTTTTTGGGTATTTTAATGATGCTCTCTAGAGTTAGATAATCCCTATGATCCTCCTGTCTAAAACTGCTCTGGAACAGACACCCAATGAATTTCAAACAATAAAAAGGCCAGCACTTTAGCTAAATTCCTGATCTATCTCATGTTTAAAATTCATGAGTTTGCTTTGCTCATTTTCCAGCTTCCTGAAGATTGTGGGAAAAAAAGAAGCAAGACTGAAAACTCCATATTAATATATCGTGAGACTCTAAGATAAATGAGAATGAAAAATAAAGCTCCGAAGATTGTGTTTTCTACTGATTTCTGTATTTTTGTAATCCAAATTCTAGGTGAAAAACAAAAAAACCCCTATTTTTTTTCATTCTGAATTATGCACTGTTCAGAATTCTTTCATCCAAATATACTTAAGAAGGCCCCATATTTAATTACAATTTACTCTTTAGACCACCATTAACCCAGCAATCACATATGTATAACTGGATGCAAAGGAACTGTTGTTCATATCCTTAGTTTACAATGATGATTGCTCCATGTCAATAAGCATCAGTCTATATCAAAGGGCTATGTCTAATATGTCAATTTACTAAATGCAGTTGTAAAGCTTAAAAATGAAATAATTAATTTTCATTAAGTAAAAATAATATTAAATAAAAGTTGAATTTCAAGACTGTTGAATGTTGGACTCTATTTCAGTGGCTGATAATTTTGCCAAACTTGAATCATTAGGGCTAAAATTACCCATGGGTTTTCATGCACCCAGTTTTGTTTTGCTTGTTTTTTTTCACTAGAAAAAAGCAATAATTTTACTTTTATTTTTTAAACCAGAGTATTTTTCTCAGGATTGTTTCCCATGAAGTAGTCAAAGAAATGGCAGTGCTATCTTAATTGTCTTCCTAGTGACTAGACTTTTTGATAGGATTACATAATTACATACTAGTTTTTTTCCACTGAGCATTGTGTCAGGGTAGAGTAAGGAGGCCCCTCAGAGAATAGCCCAGGACTGTGCAATTACAAAAAGCCCTCCTTGTCATTGTCACAGGCCCTCTGGAGTAATTTGCTGCAGAAGACATCAGGTGAACAGTGAGTGAGGCTGGAGCCCATGAGTTGGGGTGAGAAGGTCTTGGGAGGAAAGCAGCAAAATGATGCATCAGGCTTGAAATATCCTACTTCTCAGAGCTAAACAGTTAATTTGGAATGTTGTACAAGCACAACTATGCTGCTTGTTGTATCCAAATTGTTCATTCCTGCCCCAGATATCTCTCAAATATCTGCAATGTACCATGTAGACACACATAATTGTGTGATCCTTATATTCTAAATTCCTCTATTGAGGCTCTAGGGTCTGATTTACAGAAATTGTGTATGCTCACAGCTGCCATGACTGTCTGTGGGATGCTGCTTTGAACATCTGAACTGCTGTGTAATTCTTAGTACTTCAAAAAATCAGATTCTGTGTGTCTTTGATTGAATGAGAAAATTAGTGGGCACTTTGGACGTCTGTATCTGTGTGCCTCAGTTCTCAATCGGTAAAATGGGGATGATAATATCATCAGATGGTTGTGGAAGTAGTCATTAGTCTAAGAAGAGCACTCAGATACTACACTGAGAAGTACCAGAAAAAAAAGCCACAGGAAATGAATAACTGTGTATTCATAGCTGGGTTTAAATAACATGCAGTAAGTAATCTGTTGAACCACTCATTGGGCATAAATGAGAAAATAGCAATTGAATAGTTGCTCATTACATGGACAGTTGCCATTCTCTGCCCTGACAGCAACAGTAAAGAAAAAAGCTCTATGAGAACCTGTAACTAAAGGCTGCATCAAAATCTGAATGCAAAAAAGACATCTCACTATATTCCCTTTGGAATCTATAAAACTGATATTTATGCACTTTTGACTGCTTCACTTCTTGCTCTTCCTCTCTTTGTTTCTTTTCCTGTTAAAAATTTGGGCTACAAAAACTACTATGACTTTTTGTATGAAATTTATATCTCCCTAAGAAGCAGGAAAGTAACATTTGAAATTGCTTATGTAATGTTTACCTAGTCTCTTACTGCTTTATTTAAATTGGAAGAGTCATATGAACAAAATGTGGACAAAATATGTTTCTGATTCATTGAGTCCTATGCCTGTTTTTTCATCATCCATTTAACATCAGAGATGTGTTTCATTTCCTATGATCCTTATTTTGCTTGTTCAACCCAGTTTAGGCTCCCTATTCATCTCTTTCCTGAGAGTAAAACAGAATTTGAGGAAAATAGCACTGTGTATTCAATATACAGCATGGATATCTCAGTGAATATATCTATGGATACCAAATAAAATTCTGGTTTTCACTCTGAAATTTATTTAAGTGCTGTTGATATAAGATTTGGGAATTTAGTCAACGAATTGCTATAGAAACATTTTGTTGGTATAGTTACAACAGAAGGCTGTTGTAGGCTGCAGAACTGTTTTCACTGAAATGGGAGACCACAAACTACTCTTTTGACAGTGATGTGCCACTGCGAATGTGTTATACCCTGGTCAATAAGAATAGAAAGGATTGCCTTTCAAAGCATTGACAGGGACCTCTTAAAATACAGCAGTGCTTTTTTTCTGAGCTTTTTTGACATTTTATTTCATTTCATCACATGTGATAGAATAAAATGATAGCTTTCACATTGATTTATTCCCAACAGACAGCTTATCTAAATTCAGCATGTTTAAATACATTAAACAATGCAAATAAGCAAAGCTTTTCCCTAAAACTTCCCAGAATTAGCAGAAGAAAATGGTCATGATCTCATACAGTTTCTTACCAACTCTGAATTAACTGAAATATGGGTGATATCACATATCCAGAACAGGATTAATTCTACTGCAGTTTAGAAATCTGCTGCGTATACGTTGACTTTCTGACATCCAACTTCACCTCACTTCGTACTCAAACATTTTAGAACTTGATCTATTTAGCACATTGGTAAGTCTATTTCCAGATAAGATGCACAACACACAGAAATTATTTATTGATTTACTATGAGAAACTCAGGGAACCTGGACAGAAAAATGCACTTTTGCTGATAATGTTCCAGATTGCTGGTAAATCCATAGCTATTGTATTAGTAAATTAAACTAATGATCTGCATGAGCAGTGAAATACCCACACCTAGACAGCTAAATCTATCTTAAAGTCCTTACTATGGGTAGGATTGGGGCCAGTTGGCATTACCCAGTTTGTCCTTTGGTACAAAGTGGGAGTCAGCATGCAGCCTGGCAGAAGGGCAAAACAAATCCAAGACTGCTTAATTTACAAGTGTGGATGTGATACTGATATACTGCATCCCAGTATATATATGCCACTGAGTGAAAGGCATCCATTCTGCTCTTCAAAGGGACTTTATCAGCTGGAGACAAGTGCAAATGTGGCAATAACAAGTACACAGTACTAAGTCTCTGGAGTTATAAATAAACTTTAGAATTTCTCTTCTAATAACAGTCATGCCATCTTACTTGGGATTTGGGTCTTTAAACATATTTTTATTGAGCCCTGCTATTGCAAGTAAATGTTTATTTTAAGGCATACTAAGTGAAATACCTTTGAGGCCAGTATGTCACCTATTGTATTGATAAGACTGTTACAGGGCTTCCTGTGGCAGATATTACTCAGATAGGCACAAGTCCTAACGTTGGTTTCTTTTATTTCTCTGTGTGTGATAATCTGAGATTAGCAGTAAAGGCACCAGGAAAGTAAATCTCCTTCTAATGCTATTACATTTCAAGTAAGTGGAGCTATAATCAGGGAGTGTGTTTGATGCGTTTCATCTATCAAAACAAAGAGGGAACAAGGTAAAGGAAAGGAGCAAGGTGCATGCTAGAATTTTTAATATTTCAGCTATTTGAATAGTAACTTTCTAAATCTCATCTAGTATATTCTATGAATACCATTAAGGATCCAGACAATACTGAGTGTGGTGTTTCAGATATTTCAGACTTGGAAATGTGCATACTAAATTTAGAACAGGCAGGTTGGTAAAATCCAGTAAGTATATATACTTCCTCCTGTATGGCCATACATACTGACATCTGATCAATGGGAAAAGATGAAAACAAGGTAGACGGTCATATTAAGTGAGACAAAGCCAAATCAGCAAATCATGGGCCAAGTTTTTGAATGAAAGGGTAACAACCAAGCAGAAAGTGGGTTAAAAGAGTGATGATAGTAGAGACAGGGAAAAGTGCTGTAATTCTGAGTTCTGCAGCTACTAAGATTAGAATGCAAAGATGATAACACTAAGCAGTTTCCATTCAATTCTTCATATTCTTCCTTTCTAGCTGGATGACTATTATTTATCATCTATTGCAGTTTCATGTTCTTTACCCTTTCTGCCTGTCATATCCCCAGCTCTTCCTTTTTTTAAATTCTACTTGCATCTTCACATTTTTTTGTATGTTCCTCTTCCTTCTGGATAATTTTCTTAATTTCTTGTAAACTGCTCTCTCCGTTCTCTTGTTGGTTCTTGTCAGTTTGGTCTACATTATGGATATTACTGTAATTCTGAGGGGAATTATACTGAAAATAAGAAGAATAATTCATCAGGAAGTTTTGGCTATTCATTTCCATAGAAACTTTTGGAACTACTTTTCCTGTGTCATTAACTTAAACATTAACTCTGCTGCTGTGAGTTTCTCTGGAGGAATCAGAGTGGAATTGTTTCTGGAAGCCTGAAGCATGATGAGGAGTGATCCAATACATTGCTTGTGACCTTTTTTTAAATATCTCCAAGGGTGGATTTTTTTTTTTTTTTCTGGGTGGACTATGGCAATATCTGATTACTTCAACCTGGCAAGCCTGAGAGCAGATTTTGACAATTAAGCCCAAGTCATTAATTTTAGTGTGTTTTAAGCAGGAGTGCAAAGCATTTTGCCAACAGACTGACAATACATAGAAAAAATTAAGTCTTTGGTTAAGAAAATCTTCCAAAATTGGGAGATATAGAAACATAAATGTTAACAAGTATTGTTCCATTAGAAGAAGCATTTGCTTGCACTTATAACTTATGATTGTGAGTTAACTGATCCATAAGTTTTCCTGCGACACAAAAATTAACTCTCTACAAGAAATTATATAGTTTGGTCCTCAATCTTAGATTAAAAACCCCCACAAAACAAAACCAAAAGAACCTCCAGCAAATTAAATTAGACAGAAATAAACAGGAAAAAAAAAGTCAAAATGCCTATTGATTTGTAGAACTATTAAGAGTAAACCATTCAAATTAAAGTCTACCTATTAAATACATTCTATACCTTATAATAAGCACTCAAAAGCTAAGGTCTATGAAAGCAAAGGTCATTTCTATAATTTTAAGCTTTCAGTTAACCCACATCTTGGGAGTAGTGACTACATAAATCTTTTAAAGTCAGAACATTTGTGAAATACATTAAATCAATACAATTTATTCAGAAAAAAAACCCTTTAAATGTACAATCTTACAAAGGTGAAACATGTTCATGTCACCATTATTCTGTGATAACTCAGTTCTTAATGCATTCAACTGTGAACTGCCTACTGAATAGAAACAATGGCTCATAATGGCAAAATCCATTTTCAGATCAAGTGAAGAAAAGACAATTTACATGTCACCTCTACTCCACTGCTTGGCATTGTCATTAAAGAAACACTCTCAATCAATATTGCTCATTTTGAATTTAATACGTGAATATATAAAAGACATTAACATTTGTCAAACTCTAGCCCTTTCAGTACATTTAGGGGTCTCACATTGTTCTCAAGCATTCAAAAACCTTGTGAAAGCTTTCTGATTAAAAGCCTTTCTCTGCTTTCTCAAACTTACAGTTCTAAGACATGGTAGTAGAAAGGTCTTGAATACCATAGAAGACTTTACTTCATTGGCTGAAGCTGGTAAAAAATTAATTGCAGATCCAACATATTTTTTGAGTGACTCATACCCAAAATTCTCAGCAGCTAGACTGTGCTGTGCAGGTATGGGAAGGCTGATCTTAGTGCTATTTAGGTGAAGCTCAAAAGGAGTCTTGGGGCCTATTGGATTCCTGGACACAGTGCTCAAAACCCAAAGGGAGAATTTATTTAAAATCTGTGCTAACTGCAAAGTGATAATTCAGCAGCTTGAAATATCATAAAAGTTAGTATGAGGGACTGCTGTAAATCCAGGGCTTTCATGGAAATGAAACAACCAGTCCTTCTAATTGTGGGAGTGCAGACAGTGCAGTTGTGATTTTATGCTGTTGTCCCTCTGTAAAATATTTCCAGCATGCATTAATGTAAGGGTAGATCTGCAGTACTGCTCGTGTATTTAACTACACTTATCCATTACCATTATTTAAACATGGAAGAGAAGTACTGCACCCCAGCTCTAAATGCCTTGGAAAATAGTTTTGTTTTTATTTGTTTGTTTTGTGGTGTAGTTTTAGTTTACTTTTTTCCCTTACCCCAACCAACTGACCACATACAGGACTAAATTTTTAGGTATTCATTTTCTGACTGCAAGACTTATTGAATAAATGCTACTAAGATCTCGTAAGATCAAAAATATAGGATGATTGCATTCAAATCAACTGAAATATGTCCCTCACCCCAGCTAAATTTTTAATTACTCTAAGGCCTTGTTTGGAAGAGTGGACTAGGCAAAATATTGTCAAGAAACATGCAAATGTTTTGACAGTAGATGACTAAGGTGCAGTAAGTGACCTGGAGTTCACTAACATAAATCTGAGGCTGTAGAGTGGGAAAGGATGAAAGGTACAACCATTCCCAACACAACTCTTTGACTTCAATGAGTTAAAATACATAGGTTAAAAGATGAAATATACTAGCAATATTTTTAGTAATGAAGAATAATCTTAGACCCACTTCCTCAATCAGCAAACCCTAACAAAGTTCAAGAATGTCTAATGTGTAGAAACACAATTTAGAAAAATCAAATCTGTATGTCACAATAGGAATATTTTATAATGCTGATATTTACTGAGAAAGTCTGAATTTTGCTTTTTTCTTCTTTTTGTTTGAAGAAATTGCATCCTTTAGACAGTAGCTAAAATTTTTTCCCTCTGTTTCAAAGAAATGTGCAATAATCCTAATGATTTCTTCTTCTATGGCCAATAAAAATCTTCCAGAAGAAATGTACTAAAAATAGGACATAATATAAAATTTATTTCTAACTTTATTTCTAACTTTATTTATTTATATAACTTTATTATTTAATTTATTTCTAACTTTATTTAATTTTATATCTAACTTTATTAACTTTTAAATTATTCTAGAATTTATTTAAAAGGAAAAAAAAAACAATCCTGAGGACTTCTGCTTGAGCATCTGCAAAACCCACTAGGGGTAGTATTAGACAAAAAATACACAATAATCCAAGATCTTATTCCCAAGAGAGGACTGTAGTCCTCTGCAACACGAGTATTTCATAAGAAGTGGCCAGTCATCCTTAGAAATTCTGTGCTTCAAAAGCAGTGAGTCATGACATGAGATATCTTCTGCCAGAAAGGAAGTCCAACTATGGTTTCCTGTATCTGTCTGCTATAAACACTTCAGTCATGGACTCTGTGTGGCATGGGAATGTTTTGTGCTGTTTGCAGACTGTCTCTTTCATCATGTGCCTTTTGGAGAGCCTTGATGTCTGACTGTATCCATTGATCCACCCCAGAGGCTAATTTTAGGTATCATGAAATTGAAATTGGAAGCACCTAGGGAACCTGTTTGGGTCTTGTTTCTATTCCCTGAAATAAATATTTAAATCTTCCCAATATCTCTATGAGAATTAAAAGAATTAAAACACAGCTTAATTACAATACATAAATACTATCATAATTCTAACTCAGACATTATTTTCTCTCCTCTACAACCTTCTATAGTCTGACTTTGAATCATAACTTTAATAGGGACATTTTTCAAAGCAATTTATTATATTTATTTTGTAAGAAAATGCAAGCTAATATACTGGTTGCAAAAAGTTCTAGTTTCCATTTCATGTCATCTTCACTGATGACTGCAAGGGCCTATAATTTCCTACATTTTTCACTTGCCAACTCAGTTATGGTTGTGTGAAATCTTTCGCTTTTTGCCTCATTAATCCCACAGACTGTGGTGTCTTCCTGGTAATCCCACCAAGCCTTGACTCCTTTGTTGCTGGAAGATGTAATTGGTCAGCACTATTTGGCATCTTTGTTGGTGACATAGACGAAGGGATCCAGGGCACCCTCAGCAAGTTTGCTGATGACACCAAGCTGTGTAGTCAATGGACTGGAGGGAAGAGATGTCATCCAGTGGGACCTGGACAGGCTTGAGAAGTGGGCCTGTGAGTGGCTTATGAAGTTCAGCAAAGCCCAGTGCAAGGTCCTGAACCTGCCTGGGGCAATCCCAATCACAAGTGGAGTCTGGGCTGAGAATGGATTGAGAGAAGTCCTGAGGAAAATGTCTTGGGTCTTGGTGAATGAGGAGTTCAACATAACCAAGCAATGTGTGCTTGCAGACCAGAAAGCCAACCTTACCCTGGGCTGCATACAGAGCCATGTGGGTAGGAGGTTAGGAGGTGATCCTCGCTTTCTCTTCTGCTCTTGTGAGACTCCACCTGGAGTGCTGCATGCAGCTTTGGGACCTCCAAAATAGGACATGGACCTGTTGGAAGAGGTAAAGGTTAGAGCATGTCTCCTATGAAGACAGGCTGAGAAAGTTGGGGCTGTTCAGTTCAAAGAAGAGAAGATTCTGGGATAACCTTACAGGAGACTTTGATAATAAAGAACATTACAGGAGAATTGGAGAAGGACTTTTTACAAGGGATTATAGTGGCAGAACAAGAGATAATGGCTTTAAACTAAGAGGGGTAGGCTTAACTGGATATTAGGAAGACATTCTTGACTATGAAGATGATGAGTCACTGGAATATTTGGACCAGAGATGTGGTGGATGACCTATCCCTGGAAGTGTTCAAGGCCAGGTTTCATGGGGCTTTGAACAACCTGGTGTCTTAGAAGGTGTCCACGCCCAGGGCAGGGGGATTGCAAGTAAATAATCTTTAAGGTCTCTTCCTACCCAAGTCATGCTATAATTCTGTCTTTGTGTTATGCACTCAAGTCCCCTGACAATCTAAAAGGACCTCCACAGGACTCCCTTCTACATTTTCTTTATTGTATTGGAGTATAACATGACACAGATGTCATCCCGTAAGTGTGAATAGAATGGAAGAATGAACCTCAACCTGCTGGCTTCACCTCTGCTAATACAGTCCTCTGTGCAGTTTGTCTTTGCTGAAAGGGAACACTTGATTCTAGTTCATCCTCTTTGGCAAGACTCTCAGTTCCTTTGCTGCAAAACTGAACCACCTTTCTGACCAGTTTTCTTCCATGGGTTTACTTCAGGTGCAGTACTCTGCATTTGCTTTTGCTGAGATCATGAGGTTACTGACAGTCAGTTTTTGCCATGTGCAGCCAATCTATCTGAACAGCATTTTGCCTGCCAGTGTATTGATCACTTTCCACATTAGTTTTTTGTCCTCTGCAAACTGGGTCATGCATGACTCAATTATAAAACAGTGTTATGCCCAAACACTGCCCCTAGGGAGTACTACCAGTAATCAGTTGCAAGTTAGACTTTTCCTGATGATCATGACACTTTGAGCCCTGTGTTCAGTGTTCAAGCCAACTCATAGGTTATCCAACTCTGTTTAGTTTGTGTACAAGGATACTCTGGTCAAAAGTGTGCTCATAGATGCTGTGACTGTGTCCAAAGCATTGCTGCAGTCAGTTACAATGAAGTCAGAAGTCTGCTTTGCACCATATGTTGTATCTCATGGTGTGTGAGAAAAAATTAGTAGCTTATATATTTTATCTATTACAAAATGTCTGAAATCCTCTGAGAGCCTTTTTTTTTTTTTTTAATATATATATATTAACCATTTGAAGGTCCAAAAGTCACTGAAATATTAAGAAAGGTATTCAAATTGCCAGTTGAATGGCCCTGGGGTGAATTAGTCTCCGAAACACCTAAGTTTCATCTCAGGAAACACTAATTGGTTCATCCCATAAGAGAATCCAAGACAAATAAGTGAATGGGTTTCTGAGACAGAGCCAAGGAACTAAGTTCTTTGACAGTGTAAATGTACTTTTAACTCGAAACCTGGACTCTTTAGTTTCTCTGCCAGGATTTCCAGCCAGAAGGGCAGAGTGGAAAGCACAAGGATGCCTAGTGCAGCTCTCCATGTGTTTCAACATAAAAAGAGCTCCTAGAACATGTCTTTTCAGGAATGCTGCATGTCCACTGGTATGGAGTGTTGTCAGAACCAAATTTCTTTACATCTAAACAAGAAAGATTTCAAACTTCTTTATAACATGGAAATAGCTGGAAACCACTGATTCAAAAAAAGATAAACTCAGAAACATTAGAATCTGACTTCAGGGTTATAACGTTTGCATCAAGGACCATTTTAAAGATGTGATTCTTTATGGTTTGATCAAAAATAATTCTGAAAAAATTATAAACATGAACAAGATGCATGAAAACTGCAGAGTAGAGCAGGTGGAAAATCAAGTGTGAAATCGAAAAATTGTTGAGTTACATGGGAAGTGTAGGGCTTTATTATTAGACCCTGTGTGACTAGAACTGAATTGCTGAGGTTATGCTATCTAAACAATGGCAATGTATTATGCTGGAGTAACAGGATCGTTAACACAGATTTTAAAAATGTGCAAAATTATGATTTAATTGAATCAAACTAGACAAAGCATGACCAGCAGATGACTTAGACCAGTATAATGGGAATTTTACTAGGAGTGAAGATGAAATGGAATGTCTCATTTCCTAAGTAACCCATGGATTTCTTTCCTGCCATTTCTGCACATATCAAAGGGGAAAGGGCTACAGAATATTGCAAGGATAGTTAGGAAGATAAATTTATTTTTTTTAGTTATGTTTACTCTCTTATGTTGTGACAGTATTAACTTATAAGCAGAAAGACTAGATGATATCATATCTTGCTGGAAAGTTTTGAATTAAAAAGTGGTTGTTATTAACATGTATCATCACTGAAAAAGGGGATCTTTATAATTTGTGGTAAATTTATTACAGTTGCAGTGTATTTTGTGCAGACACATTTCCATCTGAGGAAAGACATATACGAATTATTGGAAAACCACAAAAAATAATGGAATGAAAAAAATTGTTTGTAATCACAGAATCATAGAGTGGTTTGGGTTGAAATGGACCTCATTCCAAATCCCTGCCATGGGCAGACACACATTCCACTAGACCAGGATATTTAGGGCTCCATCCAGCCTGGCCTTGAACATTGCCAGGGACGAGGCATCCACAACTTCTCTGGGCAGCCTGTTCTCGTTAATTACTGTTCAAGAATATTATCTGCCTTTTTAAATTTTTTGTCTGTTGCTGCTGTTGCCTGGTTGTACAACAGGAAGACCCTATTCAGAGAGATCATGAGTTTGGTTTGCACATTCCAGAGGTATACACTGAGCAATCTTCACTCCTCTATAGTTTTCCTTTTAAATCTGTAAACTAGCATATCAGAACAACTTACATGACATCTTTGCAGTATTCTGGACCTGATTATGTTTAAAAGCACAAAATTTGTGATAAGAATCAACTATAGATCCTTGAGCCTACATTTCTGTCTCCAGATGTGTCACAGTTGTAACCATAGAGTTGGCAAATTAAACATCAAATAAAGAAAACTAATAGCCAAAACATTAAAAAATCATGTTTTGTGTGACACCACAATTTATTCCTAATTATTCTTTACTTGAATGTTAAGAACACTTATTCATCTGGGGCAGGTGTGGCAGATTTGCCCCTTTTTACAGAAAAAAGAATAGATAACAACTAAACAATGACACCACATAACAATAGCACCCAAAAATATAGTTGTGCACTTTTTCAGCAGAAGGATCAATATAGGCTTCTAAAAGCATATCATGCCAGTGTGCCACACCCATCATTCTCTCCCTTTAGATTACAAGGTTTTTAATTAACATGTCAGTCACAGCAGCACAGTTAATCTTCAGGAGCCAAAGCTGCATTCCAAAATTGTCCACAAACCCAAGAAACTGCCAGTGAAGAAAGGAAAATGATTGTGAGTCTAAATGCCACCAGGTTAAAGTGGCAGACCTTGACCCATACTCATAGGTATCTCTGTCAGACTTCTTACCTTCCCCAGAGAAAGCAGATTTTGCTCAAATTCCTATCAATAAAAATTGTGCATAACATTGTTGAAGTCAGAAGTTTATAGAAAATTAAATGCACAGATAATTTTGTTACATCCTCCGTTATCTCTGTGATGAAAACCATTATAAAGTGCATTTGAAAAGGGAAATATAAGATTATACACCTTATCCAGTAGGACCTTTAAATGTGATTTCTACCTGTACTGCACTTTTTAGGTTGTTTTCAAGCAATAGGCTTCATTTGAGAGGCTGGTTATTCATAAAAAAGCCTTCATAATTTATAGGTGATATATGATTAGTTTCTGCAGTTTAGTTTCATATCTATATCTAAAGAACTGAAAAGGCCTGATGAGGACTTAGATGTTACTTGAAGGCTGCGAATTTAGTTACAGCACTAACTCAATCGTAAATGATAGTAAACTGTGAGTAAAAGGTGTTATAGCCACCCTTGAAAAAGCTAGTTTTTCCTTTCTCTTTAGCTGTGACTGTTTTGGTGCTCACAATCTGTGACTGTTTACAACATAGGAATACATTCCGCATCTACTTCTTTGACTGTGGAGCTTTATTTTGTAGTGGAAATCAATGGCTTTTGCCTTATAACAAAGAAAGAAATCTCAACAGCACTTGTGGTAGCTTAAACATGTAATTTCTGTTAATGTTAAGGGGAACTTCACGTCTAATCTACCCTGTACAGCTCTAAAAAGTTACTGCAGTACATCCTCTCTTTTTTCTGGAGGTGCCATTTGTGATATTGCTTGTCACAGGGACTTGATACGCAGTTTTACTTTTTTTGTTACAAGCAACAGCCATTGACATTTCTCTACCTAATTCGTGTCACCATTATAAATAGTTACATTTGGAACTATTACGTGAACGCACTATTTATACAAGAGAAGATGGGGAATCAAAGCCAATGTTTTCCTGTGAAGGATGCAAAACCAGAAGAACATTTTTCTCCTAAACAGATGGGATCAATCAGTATAGGTTAATGTGTATTTTCAGTAATGCCTGTCCTTATTTTACCCTGTGGAACCCTCTTTTAGCTGATTTCAGCAGCATAAGCTGCATTTTGAAGACACCTGAAAAGCAGACAGACAGCCTTATAGAAGCCCGATATTCCTTGCTTCAGGTTATTAGGCATCCACAGATTTACAGCTTTTTCTCACGTAGTTCTTAATTTTTAAAGCCTGTAATTAAAAATTTCTGCTCTTCCATTTGCATAATGACTTTTAACTGCAATTTTACTGGTAGATCACCAATTTAAAGATATCTTTGGCCATTCCTAACAGATTGTTCTTTCATCTGATGGGGCAATAAAGAGATTTTCCAGCCTGACTTCAGTTTTGAGGAAATGAGCTGCAGTTCCCAAAGAATATGCTCAATAGAAATCACCTTAATTGACACCATGGTATATTGGCAGTCTTCGTTAGAGAGGCCAAGCACTATCTGACCTGAGTTAGATTCTTACCCTGGAGAGAATGACTCCAGAAAATGGTATTATGTACTGTGGGATCCTTCTAAAGTTCTTCTTTTTTCCTATAAATTCATTCACCCCC
This sequence comes from Polioptila caerulea, assembly GCA_013397295.1. NCBI lineage: Eukaryota > Metazoa > Chordata > Aves > Passeriformes > Certhiidae > Polioptila > Polioptila caerulea. The sequence continues at coordinate 205,161 of VYXF01006253.1, read as the reverse complement.
ATTAAAAATTCATTACCATACATACTGATTATTCCTTAAGAAAGAAAAAGCACTGGCTTTTCAGATGCAAGTATAAGTCCTATAAGGGCAAGAAACTGTTTTTATATTCAAAAGATATTTGCAGTTACATATTGAGCTTAATCTAATTTAGGTAGCTAAGCATTAGCTTTTACCATTCAAACTAATTACCTTAGGCTCCTAAATATGTGTGTTGAATCATCCTTGGGAATTACTACTGACCGAAACAAATTTTTAGGTGCCCAAATCTTTTTTTCTAGATAAGAAAAATCCTATGCAGTTTGTTTAGAATGTTAAGTGCTGATAGTCATAGGTCAGTTCCCCAGTTTCCCAAAGCACTGGGGCATAGGACAAACCTGGCACTGATACCATTTAGATAAATTTGCATACACTGACATGACATGACTGGGCAGAGTGTTAATGCATTCTGTCTCTCGGGTGGCTTACTAGCCTGTAGGCACATTCCTGCACTTCTAACACATCTAGTTTGGGAGCAGAAATGGATTGCACTATCCTGGTTTGGGTCGTAGGTAGAATTAGTTCTATTGAAAAAGCTGTATAATTTGATCCCATCTGGGCAGTGAACTAGGTGTAAAGGCAGCTTCGTTTGAGCATACAGACAGTTATAAAAATATCCAGCTTTTATGTGAATACACATGAGGACTTGTGGGAGCTCATCTAAGACTGCATTGAATGTACACATTACAATTTTCCTTTTCTGCTTGGATCCAGATCTTTCTTTCAACTATTTCAGTGAAAGCTTTCTGTATTGATGAAAGCATATTCTTGCCCATGTCAGGAGAGAGTTTGTCAGGAGATTAGGGATTGGGTTCTTGTATATCCAGCTTGAAAATAACTTTTGCAGCCAAGCATTTCAAATTGATTTGGCTCTTTCACTATTCCAATGTTTTTATATACTAACATTCTTAAGCAATGAAAATAATACTTTTTATTTTTTTTACTATGCTGCTTTTTTATCAGGACATGAAATATAAAGTGTTTGTTTTAAAAATCTCCCCCCACCCCATCCCCCCAAACCAGCAGAGAAGAACCAGAGTACCAGAGAAATGAAAACACAGTTTTGCCTTTGTCCTCAAAATATCATTCAGGCGCCTGGATGAACCTTCTGTCATCTGTGTTGAATGTATGGACATTATCAGACTGGTCTGTCTGTCTGTGTAGAATATAAGTGGTAAGAAAGATTTTGGGGATACTCTCTTTTCTCCTTGCATCTAGGTCCTGACAGGAAGAAATTCCTAACTGTGGGAGAGATTTTTATATAATGAATTATTTTAAGACCACTTAGGCACAACTAACATTTTTCATCTTTGAACTGCAGGACTCTTTGTTTTCCACTTTTTTCCTGAACAAGACTTCTGACTGTGTCTCAGTGCCCCTTTAGCCCTCCAAATAACTACTGCTCAAATCTAAAGTTTAGCTCCTCAGTCCTAAAGTCTGTCCCATCTTCATTGCTCCCTTACATTCTCAGGATCTCTCTCATCAACTCTTGTTTTTCTTCTTTTCCCAGTGGTGCTCCTCCAGTTTCAGGTCCCCCAAAGAACTGCTGGCCTCTTACTACAACCTTTCAACCTTGACATCAGCTATTAGTCAAAATTTTTCATGTGCAGATGGAGCTTTTCTGTTCTTCCCTGACAGCCAGGTGGGAGAGCAGAAGCAAATAATGACAGTAATGGCTCAGCAGAATCAACATTTCCCCTTTCTAACAGAGGCAGTTCCCATCCTTTCTCCCTCCTTCACAATCCATTTCCACATTGTTTCCTCTTTGCTTTACTGCACAGATGATTGGAGCATCATTAGCCATATGAGTTACAATAGCATCATCTACAAATCTTAGCCAGGGTAGAACTGCAGTAATATTCCTCTTATGCAGGCACTAGAACTCAGTTGCTTATGCTCCTTATTTGATTGTTGCTATAATCCCTATCCTGCTTTTCACTTTGGCAGACTACCACTCTTGAAATTATTTCCCAGGAGTAGCACAGGGGCTTGTTGCAGGCTAAGTACACAGCTGAAATGCATCCTGATTGATGGGGAGGGGGCTGAGAGGGTTTCACAGACTGGACATAACCAAGTTGTGACAATTGGAGACAAAAGAGGAGGGTCTAGTGTTATTTTCTTTAGTACTGCAGAAATAGCCAAAATTTTTCTTAAAATTAACCTTCTCTGTTACAGGTCTCTTATAAAATCATTGCAGTGATATCTTTGCACTTACATGTGCAGTGTCAAACTGTTCTGTGGATGTACACCAACATGGTTCTGCTGACATCCTGGGGAGCTCCACCAGTGCCAAAGCTGTAAGTTCCAGAACTCTGTGTAGACCTGTTCATCTTACAGTGTTTTTCTGAAGCCTGGCTTCATGTGACTGTGTCAGAATCTCAGTTTTTCAGTAATAAATTAATAGGTTGCTATAAAAAACTTGAAAATATGGCTCTTGAGCTCTTAAAACACAGTGTCTAGACTATACAAATAAGGAAAAAAAGAACATATCCAATAAGAACAAAAAGTGTTTCATAGGTAATTTTGATTTTTTTTTTTCATGACTTAAAATATTAGTAAAGATTTGTACCAACAAAATTGACTAGATTTCTGCCTTGTGTTTCAACTTGCCATTCAAGCACAATCCCAAAGCACTGCTGACTCAACCAACATATTGGCATGTTTGTTCTTCTGGAGTTAGGATTAGATTGTTTTCTGTACTTCAGCTGCCCAATATAGTAATTTGACCGACCTGCTCAATTGTGTTTGTACTAAAACAATTTGTTCTGCTAAGAAATCCCACATTACCCACTGTTTCAGGCAACAGAGCTTTGGAATAGAATATTTTTTTTCTGTGGGGTTTGTTTGATATTTACTCTGTTACACTTTTTTACTCCTGTCACTTTCAGAAGATAAGCTGACATTTTATTTTTAATTTTATTTTTTCCTCTCATTTTTTTTTTGGTGACCATGACTGGCATTTCTGAGGTTTCTTTGTATGTCTTTGAGGGATGTGTGTGACAGATAAAGAGCCCTATGCACTTCAGGTTTCTAACAGGTGGGAATCCTTATGCCTTGGTTCTTTTTCCACCTATGGGAAACAGAATCTCCAGACTAGTTATCTCTGAAAATAGTTTTTAAGACTTTTTTTAAAAAAAACAGCAGGAGAGGTAAAATGTCTAAGTTGAGTAAGAGAATGTGAACTCTGGACCTGCCTCAATCTAACAAGGCCTCAGTAATCTTCTAAATTCTTGCTATGGAAAGATTAGAAACATAGTTTACATGACTATTTAGACTTCATTTTTAGATGTCTTGTTTGGTGAGTCTCAACACATTCATCCTACCTCTCTCAGTTTCTTTTGCAGAATATCCTGAGATTATATACATATATTCTGTATCTGCCAGGGACTGACTCAAGCACCTACACAGTCATTTTCAAAGCAATCTTACACTTTTTTCCACAGATAGCAATGTAGAGAAATTGTGACCAGATAAGGAAAATAGAGTTGAATCTTCTTAGTTAGCACTTATTTCCCTTATGCAATATTCTCCAGTTTTTTGGGATATTGCATCTTCTAAATGGGTCTCATGCTACTGACTGAGATCTCTGCCAAGCAAGATAGAAGGATGATTTCCCATGCTTTCCTGAGGGGTTTTAGAAAACGTGCATTCTTATCTCTGTTTAGCAGAACCAAAAGGTATTCATGATGATAACAGTCACAGTGAAATATGGGTCAGAAACATCCCAAGTGCAGCACCATTGATTCACTGTCTCTCATTTGTTTACAAAGGAATAATGCTCTTCAGATATGATCAGCTTGGAATGAGGTCAGAACAATGTGGATGGTAAGACAGCCAATAAATACTTTATGATAATTGTACAATAATTTGTGGGTGCCTAAGAGAAGAATTTAAACCATCATTATCAGATTCTCTCACCAGATGGTTTAGAACACCTACTTTCCCTGAAATGGAAAGAGTTAGGCCCGGGGAAATATATCAGAACCAACTTAGAATAGCTCCTGCTGGCATCTAGCACAGCTGGAAATAACTTATGCTTCCCAGGCAGCAGTACAGAGCTGAGTTGAAACGAACTAACTTTGCTCTTTGTAGGAGAGAAGCTATTTTTCCACTTTAAGAGGTGCTCCATGTTGCCAAGGCCAGACGGCTTTAATATGTGACCTGGTTCTTTTGAAGCAAGCTCTCTATTCTCATGAGGGGCATTCCTGGGAGAGCTGATCTGTGTACAAGCAAGAGAATCCAGTGACATATTTGTTAACTACAAACATATGGATCAGAAGTATTTCCTTCTGTTACCAAACAGTGCCTCAGTCAGAAGTGCTCAGATCTATTGGGAGAATATAAAACCCTTTGGCTGTGCAGCAGCTTAGCTTGTGCTCTCAAACTCCAGAAAAATGTGACTCATGCTTCCCTGTGTCCACACATAAAAGACTATTCAGGCCTGTGTCTGGTACTTGATATCTGGTCTTCAGGGAAGACTTGGGTTGTACTCAAATTAGACTTCTAGCATTCCACCTAGCATGGAATTTAGCATGGAATCTAAACCTGAATAGAAGCATTTCCAAATCTTGTTCTTTTTTCATGAAAGGCAGTCATATAGTCGATATCTTTGTTTTCTTAAAGACAGCATGTCAAACTGCTTGAAAATAACCTCCTTGTCACCCATGCTTCCCTCCTGATTCCTGAAATAACAGTGAATCAAAGTTCACATCAACTGAATACATATTTTCTGAAAATGTTGTATGATCATTTTTTAATTACTTTTTACTTTAAAATACTGTGTATACATTTGTGTGAGTTTGATCCCTTTTACTTCTAATAGGCTGCCAAGGAGACAAGACAGTAGGGTTAGAAAGGGGAGAAGGCATTGTTAGCAGTACAATATCCTTTGCAGTCTGTCTGGGCTGAACACTCTGTAAGAGATAAGATTGAAGAAGAGCCCTGCAAGGAGCTCAGTGTGTGATTTTACTCCTTGAAGGTAGGACAATCAGCAACTGTCACTTCCTTATAATCCTGAAACACAGAGAGAAGCTACTAAAACTGTACATTTCCTGTAAAAGGACTAAACTTCAGCTTTTCAAATTACTGGAGAAATTAGTCCCATATAACTGTTTATGATTATCTGCAATACTTTTAACTTCAAGCTGTAACCATGAAGCAATTAAAAGAGTTTTCCTTGCCAATGACTTTCTAGAAAAAAAAAAGCAATTATAAAATGGAGGAAGAGAAAGAGGGGAAAAGGAAGTTTCTGTTTCTTCTAGGAAACAAGAAATATATATTTTTCCTGTCCTCCTTTACAGTCCCTACTAGCTTGATTTTACCTCTGACAGGTATACCAGAAGTCAGTTAAATGATCTTGCTGTGATAATCTTGCAACTTGTTAGAAAACATAAGAGATTTTGATTTTTTTGTGATTATGCTATCAGGCAAAATAGCTCTGAATAATTGCTACTCAGTTTTTTAATATTAAATTTCTGTTTCTTTATGTGTTCATACATTTATTACAATTCTTTTTGAGATTTTTTTGTTTGTTTGCTTATAAGGAAATTATTTTACTTAGACTCAGGCTTTTGTTAGCAACACAGGCTTCTCATCTTCTTGCAATTTTTTGTCAATAAGTTCAGAAGAGAGCAATGAAAGGAATGATTGCTCGGCTGATTGTTGCGCTGCAGCTCACGTACACTGAAGCGTGAATAATTTAAACTGTGCTGGCTTGTCAGTATTGGATTTGTATGTGGTGTGAGGAGAGCACAGAGGGAGGTGTCAGATAAATCACACAGCAGAAAAGAAGAAAAAAAGAAACAAACCAAAAAAAACTCCCAAAAGGTTGGATCAAAGGTGAAGAGAAAAGGGTTCTATTGTGTGTACAGCGCAAAGAGAGACAGGAGGGTAAATCTCGTCCTTCTTGTCAAGGAACTGTTTTGGATACTCAGTAACTTTAAAGCAAATTGCATCAGCCTACAGCACTGTTCAGATCTTCTGGGACAAAAATGCTTTCTGAATTCAGTGGGAGTGAAACAAATTTGAAGGGTGCCTTTCAAAATCATTACTTTCTTTCCTTCTGAAATCATTGCTTTATATAGTAACTGTTTAATAGAACATGGGAACAGAAAAAAAAATCAGCTGAGCATTAGGAAAATAACACACTCAAGGTTAAAGGTCAGTAATCTGTCTATTGTTATGACTAAAGATTGGGAAGAAAAAATAGCTTTGTTATGTGCCCACTTCTAACCCTCTCCATTTCAAAATAAGCTGCAAAATCTTCCACTTACAGAAGAATCAGGTGCAATAAAAGGATTTCCATTGTAAGCATTTTATGACGATTTCTGTTCGTAGCCCAGGGAACCCATAAATAACATTTGTGGAAGTAGCCAGCCATCCTCTGCCCCCCCACAATGGGCAGCTTGCCTGTGTGAAAGCAGCAACTGAAACCAATGTGCACATTTTAATACCAGCCTAAGGGATCAGCAGTGTCCCAAAGAGTCCTTCTGAGAGTTTCTCTGTGTACTGCAGATGGAACAACTGAAAATAATCCCCACCCCCAAACAGCAGTTTTAAGTAGCCCAAGATGTTGATTTGGTCATCAGGAGGTTTTGGCTGTTACACTTTATCTTACTTACCCATCTATTTATCTCTATTTTGACAGAGCCTGACGTGGCCTTTGCTCCATGCCTCAGACTCAAAAGAGAGACTGCAACCCTGTCTTTGCTGTGTTCTATCACAGAGTTTCAATGATTTCCAGTCTTCTTTATCTCAGAGCATCTGATTAACCTCAGGGAGGGGTCAGATCAGATTTGCGGGTTTGGCTATGCACTGGACATGACATCTTTACCAAAATAAAATACTATGGGGTACAAAGGTCTGTCTAGCAATGACTGTAAATGCTGGGTTTTTTCCCAGTGGAAGAAACATTGTTATGCTGCCATACAACTGATAAAAAAAATATTTGGGGATTAGGAAAAAAAACCCAACAAAAACCCAAACCCTCATGTTTGGTGTTCCCTCATGGCTGATACTGAGTTTTGCTTACTTAAAATAAAAATGTGTTGCTTAAATAAACATGAATGAGGAGGATGGCTTCAGAATTTTAGAAATCTCGAGGTGCTATGAAAGCTGGAAAAGATAGCATTACATTTTTCAATGCAGCACTACAAAATAATGGTCCCAAGAACCCCTATTAAAAAGGTATAAAAAGCATGTGATGGGGTAATATTTAAATGAAAGTCTTTTCAGAGAAATTTTCCCTCTTGTCATCTGTGAGACACTGGAAGAAATGATTAGTGGCTCAAAACAACCAAAGTGTGTGTGTGTGGGGGGTGGGCAGGGCAAGTTCCATGCCAGGGCCATGTGCACTGCTCTGCATCCCACAGGAGGCCAGAGCTGATAAACCCCCTGCACAGACTCTCACGTGGTAGCATCCCTACTGTCCTTGGATTTTGTGTCAGCAGACACCACACTGGATCCAAGGCCATAGCCATATCTTGCTTTTCTCTCTCTTTTCCTCTCTTTCCTTCTTTTTGTACTCATAATTTCTGCTTGAAATCTGGGTAATTGAAGGTTGGATGGGTTATAGTTTGCTAAGTCAATGCTTTGAAAAATTCTTCATCTCAGTTGAATGTTTGCTTTAAGTTTTAAAGTTGATGACGTTCCAAAGCTTGTCAGTAAAGTCTGTGCGCTTTTAACCTCATGAGAACTTTTGTTGAGTTTTCCTTTGCGCTGCCTCAAGGAAAAGTAGTACTTTAAGCCCCTTTTAAATAAACTTGCCAAGCAAGGACCAGGGCTTTACATCATCTCGTATCACACCAGGTATATATGTGAAGAAGAGTCATTTCATAAAATTCATATCAATGCAGTTCTCAGCATTTTCAGACACTGCTAAGACTTAGCCTTGGAATCAAGGTGCCACTGCACCAACACTACACTTTAGCAATATTCTTTCATTTTTCAGTTTGGAAAAGTACAGGAAAAAGGGGTAATTAATATTTATTCATAGATATATGTATATGGATCAGAGCAGTGCCAGACTTTTTCTCCAGTTCTGAGTCCAGCTGGCAGAATTTGACGGCATTCACGCTATGAAATTATCTTAGTCTGTAACCAGCATATTTCTGCTAGCCTCTGAACTATGCCTAGAATCTTTTTTAAGAAGTAACTGTCCCAGGCCAAAAATTATACCAAGGAATTCTCTGAAAATTTATAATTACAGGCATTTAAATTTCATTCCACTAATGTTTTTCCAGTCACTGTTTTTCCTGACACTGATGAACATACTGATAACCAGTAAGTCCACTGCATAAAACTGTGCATAAGATTTTTACTTCAGTTACTGTAGAGAGAGAGATCCCACTTCTTCAGGTTGTAGCAGTTACTAAAAGCAGACCACAGGACCTGTGCTACCTGTCACATATATCTAATTTATGTTAGGTTCTTTGATTTGAAAACAAAAGGAAACTTGTTAAAATTGTACCATTTTAATTATGTTAGTGATAGGATAACACAGAGCTGTAGAACTAAATATTAGTTAAATAGTTATGGGCCAAATTTGGGTTTTTTTAATATATATACCAAAGAACAACATTATGATATGAAATTGTGATCAAAATTGTTTAATCTGTTCCTATTCTCTAAACCTTTAAGGAAGAAAAGCCCAAAGTGACAAAAAAAGTGACCATTTTGGAGAAAGATAATATCCTCTCAGTTTAAGTAGGAATAAATAGTCCCCATTTTATCACAATGTTGATGGTCACTATCTTTCCTAAAAGCTGCTTAAGTGGACTAATTTTGGTAAATGGGATATGAAAAACATTTGAAATAAGCAATTGTTTCTGAATTTCTGCCAAACCAGGGGAAAAATATTACGTAGAACGCTAAATATTTACTTCCTAACCTTTCCATTTATAAGAAATCTAACAAACTGAATCTAGACAGAAGAGGCAAGTAAATATACAAATGTGTCTGTATGGTTACATTGAAATAAGGCTGCTGGAGACAGATGTGTTCTGTCATGATAATGGTAGGAGGAAGCCAGGGTATTTACCCGCTTGCATATTCCCCTCCAATGGAAAAAGAAATTTTGAACACATCTAGTTTAGCAGAAAAGCTCTATCTTCTCATGGCATCCCAAGAAATATCAAGTAGGCAGAACATAAAAAAAAAAAAAAAAAACTTGCAGAATTTTAATTACTTTTACAAGTTTAAATCTTATGGCTAATATGTTAATATGTTAAACTGTTCAAATGCAGTTAAACCCACAGTTTTGTTATTAAACTATCAAGGTTAAAATAAGCATTTTATACATTTAAAATTTATGGTTTAAAAAGGATTCTATAGTCTTTATGGTTTATATTCAAGACTTAAAATACTTTTTTTGTGACACCACATTACTTTGATGTTATGGTAGAATTTCTTTTTGGCCTTAACTTTTGCTTGCAAGTATACTTGTATGATAGTATTTACATGGGATAATTTTCTTCACAGCAGATGAGGGCAAAGCTTGCACAAAGTAAATATAGAAGAAATTGGTTTCCTTGTTGTCCTTAGATTCAGTGCTTAGTTACAGGGTTTAGTTATATCATCAGTCTGTATCTGAATTTAGCATCCCCTTAATGGTCTAGTTTTTTTCTCCTTCAATTCATATGCTATTAAAATCTAGCTGTATTTATCATTAAGAATGTGCAATACATTAGCATGAAGTAAAGAAAGAAAAAAAATTTCTTTTGTGCCCAGGCAAATCAGGCTATTAGACAGATTGGAGAAGGGGATACCAGAGAAAAACATATGCCTTAAGACTGAAAAATGATCATTAACAACTAATTTTTCTCTACCGTCTCTGATGTAGTGTTTCATAAATTTGGTACAAGCTTTTAGCAAAATCATGTATTCAATACATATACTCAGACACTTAGAGCTTTTTCACTGATCCCACTGAGGTTTTGGTTTCTCCACAGTGAGTGCAGCAAGGGATTAAACTAATTCTATGTTAGATACCCCCCATTATTCCTCTGAAATAAATGGAATACCATGTATTTACATCAGTTTATAAGAGATTTGGATTATTTTCTATGTATGATCTTTGCATCTGCAGTGTCAGTGTAATCAATATTTCCATGAAGCTGGTAATGGCAGAAAAGAAGAGAAGAAATAAGATAAAACTTTCCAATGAACTTTATTGTCTAAAAAAGAGAAAAGCAGGTATTTTTTTCACTAAGAGTAACTAAGAAGTCAAAGCCACTTTTTACTGCACCCATTTTACTGTACTGACTATCCCCAAGGAGACTTGGATGCCTGCAGTCCCATAACAATGCTTATTTTCTCAATTTTTTAGCCCTTCTAGTACTCCAACAGCCGCACTTGCTCTGACTAACTGAACTTTTAAAAGGAGAAAGAGGCATTTTCTACTTTTGCAGGCATTTTCACTGCAGTTTCACCCCAAATAAGCTCTATGCAAGTTAAAACACTGAGGCATTGGGGCCAAAGAAATCCCCAGTATCCCACAGAAGGAGTCAGAAGCACAAAGAGATTATAGCTGGTAGAGAACAAGAGGAGCTTAAAAACATCTGATGTGAGATTTATTTTTAGGAATACAAGTTTATATAAGTTTATATAAGTTTATATAAGTTTATATAGGATAGTAAATTTTGTTCTTCATGCTAGGAAATAAAACTTTTTCAGTACATTAAAAAAAAAAAAAAAAGGATTCACTGCACTGTCATTTTACTATTCTGTTAGATATGAGAGCTGGTATTGACTGGGGATGTGTGAATGCAGCTGTAGTTCACAAGGTTGGACCATAAGTGTATATGCTTAAACATAAATCTTCAGACAAGCTGAAAATTCATACTGAATTTTCTTGTCTTTATTTTTTTGATTGTAAATCTTTTCATTGTAGCTTAAAATAAAACTCAATTTTTCTTTTCTGAACTTTCTGGCTCAAGGGATTTTAAAACCGCTCTGTACCTGAAATCCATTTTTAGACAAAACAAGTGTGGAGGCAGGAGAAAAAAGTGCCTGTTTTCATCCTGTCTTGTGTGCCATTTGGGATGTCAATAACAGTTTAATATCAGAGTTAGGATGAAAGCTGTGTAGGCTTTCTACCAGCAGTACTTAGGACTCATTAATGAACTGATCTTAACATCTCTATGTCCAGAAACAGGTAAATAAGCTTACTTTGAACTTACTTGTCCTACAGAAAAGTGGGTTTCACCATACCCTCAGTTTACTTGTATTGTTAATTTTGTCTGCCACAATGTATATCTTCTTCTTAAATAGCCAGTTATCCATCCTGCAATTAAGATATTAAAATATGTACTTTAAATAAATTGTCTAAAGATGAATGTAATTTTACAATACATAACTTCTGTTTTCATATTAAAAAAATGTTTTTACTCCATTACTACTATGCTCATTTAACAATTTCCATTTAACTTTCAATATGCTTATTTTTTTGACATGTATGACCATATCTTGTGGGCAATTGAGCATTTTTATTTGTAACTGAACCATATATTTTGCTTGCAAGCTTCATATAATTTTAGCCAAATTAGCTGCAGTTAAAATTTTTGATCCAGCAATAACAATGTAAGTTTCTGATCACAGACATTAGGACTGTGTCTGTAAAACATTTTTAGGGGATTGTATAAAACTGCCAGTCTGAGGGGCCAAAATAATGGGCTGGTTAGCCTTAGTGTTTAAAAATATCTGAATTACTCAATATAAAGTGCAATATTATACTCAATATAAAGTTTACCTGATTAATAATCTTTTCCATCTTTCTCTCTTTTGGATGCCTGAATAATTAACTTGCTGTGTTGGTTTTGCATGGCTTAGTTTTTGGTGAGGAGGAAAGAAACCAGCCATGGAAGTGATTTTCTGTGAGAAGCTGCTGGAAGCTTCCTCTGGGCCTGGTAAAGCCAGCCCCTGACTGCTCTGAGAATAGACATGCTGCTAAGCCTATTAGAGAAGATGGCAACGCCTCTGTGATGACAGATTTAAGAAAGAAATCAAAACCGTGGGCAATTTTTCCGAGGGGTGGGGAAGTGCCACGGCCAGGGCCATCCTGGCACTGTGAGCAGCCGCGCGGCCGCCGCCACCCCAGCACAGCCGGTGGTGGGCCTTGGCCTTCCCTGCCAGGCCGCGGACAGAAGGGCAGCGGCAGCGGCGGTGGCTTCTCTTTCCCAGCACTGTGCGTGGCCATCTCAGCACTGTCTGCAGTGAACTGTGCCTGCTTGGCCACTTTTAGCCAGTTGTGCTGCGGGCAGAAGGGCAGGGGTGGTGGCAGCAGCTTCTCCTTCTCAGTGCCATGGTGGCCAGCATGGCCCATGTGGTGGTGGTGAGGGGCATGGTGAAATATTCCCCGACACAGGACCTGGACAAAATCAACTCTTCAGTGCTGCCAAAGTCCTGCAGAAATCTTTGAACTGATGGAACTTGTTGGCAATGGTACTTATGAGCAGCAGTATTTTTCTCCTTAGTTGGAGAAAGAGGAGAAATGGAGAACTAGTGGAGAAAAACAACTTGGCAACACAAAGGTCAGTGAAAGAAAGGAGGGAGGGCAAGTGCTCCAAACATCATGATATTCTTCTGCAAGCCGTACTGAGGACTATAGTGCAACCAACTGCCTCTGTAATTCATGAAGTGCATGGGGAGATGCAGAGATCCACTCGCAGCCTGTGGGGAAAGGTGCTCACGCTGAAATGGGTTGGTGCTGAAAAGCTATAATCTAGTGGGAGACACAAATGGAGAGAGAAGGCCCTTGCTTCCAGAAATACAGAAAGAGGATCCTTGCTTCCAAACTAGAACAGCCTGTCTTTGAAAAATTACACTACATGAACTAATGATCCATGCAAAACAGTTTTTGGGAAGACTGTTTTTCCCATGGGAGGGACTCACGTTTACAGCAGGTTGGGCAGGACTGCTACCTGTGAAAATTAGAACCACCCTGGAAAAGTTCACAGAGAGGTGCTGTCTGTGGGAAGGACTCTATGGCACAGCAGAAGAAACATCTCTCCCTAAGCAAACTGAAGAAAGATTTTGAGTGAAAAACTGACCAAAACTCCCTCCCACCCTGTCTCCCTGTGCTGTTGGTGGCAAGGAGGGGGAGGCTGGAGGGGAGAAGGAGGTGTTCTGAAAGTTTTTTTTAGTTCTCATTACAGTCCTTTAATTCTGTTAATAATTTTTTTCTTTATACCTTTTAAATTTTAGCCTGTTTTGCCCTTAGAGTGTTTCGTCCGGGTCCATTTCTCAACTTAACTTTTTTTTCCTTCTCTGCCCAGCTGTATCAGAAGAGCGTAAGCAAATGATTTTTGTTCCTGGTGCTTTGCTAGTGTCAAGTCATGACACTTGCCCAGAAGGTTCTTGCTCACGTTTACCTGAACTGGATGAAGACGGGAATTTGACAATTCCTTTTCTAATATTAACTGATTGCTTTTATCACTTAAGCATCTTTAAAAAAAGGTACAGCATATTATAAAAAGGTGTAGACTGAGCATTAGTTATTAATTTAGTGTTAAATTTCTTATTGAAGATGCAGAACTGTGAAATACCAATTATGAGAACTGTTTTATTGTGGACTGGTGCGTTTTTATGTATTGATATTTTATGATGATTACTAATGATGCTAATTATGAGACTATTGAGCAAAAATTTCATTTTCTTGGTAAAGAAATTGTCATGGGCCAATTTCTTTAGAAAGAAAGAAATTATTTTAGACCAGAGGCCTCAAAACAGGTGAACATGTAAGGACTATATAATCATGCCCCCCAAAAAAATGAATGTAAAACAACAAAGAGTCTGGGGATATAGAGTTGCTTTCATAAACCAGGAAGGTCACTTTCTATTCTATTTAAATAAGAGTAACATTGGTTTCAACAGCACAAGGTAAGCACTTATGAAGTTTTCCTAATCTCTATTTTCATTCCATCTAATACTTTTCCTTTATGCATCTCCCTGATACCCACGTGTCATGTGTACCCCTTGCAATCTGAGTGAGCAACACTTTCTGATTAATCTTCATCTTCAAAGATAAGACTCTGCAGGAACATGCCAAGACTGTCCAATTTTATAATGGTAAAGTAACAGCAACAGCTTATACTTGCCCCCACTTAATTTTGTACTAGATACTAATGTTGGTCTTATGGTGAGGTATTTAGGATCAAGGTTTTTTTCATTCCATGCTGAGTGAACACACATCAGGTTTTTAATTACATAGTTGTGAAAAATGTTATAGATAATCCTTATTAATTTAATAGAAAATTACTTTCCCTTTCTGTAGGCACCTTACTGGGTTTCTGGAATATCAAAGTACACTATCAAAACTCCTTTACTGCTAATTTTTAAAGAGCATGAAAAAGAACAACTTGAGCTTACTAAAAGGCGTTATGAAACAAGTCTATGGGATTGGAAGGGACCCTTTGGGGTGACTGAGGCTATCTCTGCTCAGGCACAGGTGTGCCAAGAAAAGGCCTCTTAGCGTTTTCCCTACTGTTTTCCTGCGGACCTTGGTGAAATGATTCTGTATCCTCCCTCTTTTCTAATTCCTGCAGCTCTTTATAAGGTGTTCAGTTTTCCTCATAACTAAGCTATTCATTATTTTCCTGCTATAAAGTTAATGACTGCTTCATACCTTGCTTCCAGGGGGTGTAGTAAACAATCATTTTTATCTCACTTTATGAATGCAAAGAAGAGGCAGGATGACATCAATGCATTCCTTTGTGAAGATACTGAGACTTAGAGCTCCAGTTGACTTTCAGTCTGTGACGTTGTACCCGCACTTAGCTATCAAATAAAATATGCTGAAGTGCCATTAGCACTCTCTGGTTCCTTTACTGTGTCCATAGTTGGTAACCCACATAAAGATTAGTTATTTAGGTAGGAAAAACAAGTAAACACAAAATTTTGGTTTTTTACATGATTAATCTTTTTATAGTCGAATTCACTGTTGAAATGTTGCAGATACCAAAAGTGTAATTGAATTTTAACAAGTGATTAAGCCAATTTACAATGCCAAAGTTCCCAAAGTTTATTAAATTTAAAAAAGGAAAAACTATTATCCTCTACTTAAACTGCAATTTGTCAGAAATTGGGTACTTTGGGTGTATCACCCAATACTTGCACTAGTCTTCTGCCATTTGACAGGCCACTGTCAAAAGCATGGTCCAGACTCTATAAATTTGTCTGATTTATGTTCTTATCTCTTTATGTACATTCATATCTGCAAAAATAACACATTTAAATATGTTTTCAGTACTATGCTGCATGACATTTCTTTCTAGGACGTACAATTTTTGTTCTAAATATAACAGAGCTAATGAGATACATGTTTCAAGAGTTTGAGTACTTTATATAAATGTAAATTTTTTTTATAGATATATATATATATACACATACACATACATATAAATGTGAAGGATATATATTGGTATCAGTGTTGATAGATATATAAAACACTCTTTCCAATCAATTTTTATAATCAAATATAGAAGTTATAAAATATATATTAAAATATATATTTATAGAAGTTATAAAATATTCTCACTGAGTCGTAAAAATATATGCTATGCATCTCAAATTGTTTATTGACACCATATTCAATGATTCTGTTTTGATTTTCTAGAGTGAAAAGCTTTGGATCAAATAATATCATTCAGCCTGTATTTTAGCTATCAGACAAAAATTAAAAAAAGGAACAAAATTATTCTTAAACATTGTAGGTACAAATTTCATATGCCTTTTGTATATGTGTTAATCATAAGGGGTTTAAATAAATATATCTGGGTAGATCTTCCAGTCCTTTCCTAAATGCTAAGGAAAAGTCAGGATATTGCTGTACACATTAAATCTCCAACAAATATTTCTCCTCATGACATTTCAGCTTTGAAAGTATATTTTCACTAAAAAACAAGATAAAAATTAATGTAACAGTTTGACCCAAAGGCAATTTAATGAAAACGTCTGTAGCAACATGTACCAGCTATAAATTATTTCAAAAGCAATTTATAAAAGTGACAGGAGAGTACACATATGTAGATTCTCCAGCTGTTTGCTAGTCTTTGCTGAAAAATAAGATATATTCCTTTAAGCCAGAATTCTTAATTAAAATATTTTTTAAATAGTTTCTATACCACACTATGTAGTTGAGAAAGCCACAGCAGAATATTTCTTACTATTTTTTCTGCTGCCTAAGAATTCAAAATTTCTACTTGATGAATGTGACAGACTTCTCTTTTTTTTTTTTTGTATCTTTCTGATATCCTCCTAGGACCATGTCTTTTTGCAAATGTTGAAGATCTGCAATCTGGATTGAGTTTGGATCATGCCCCATATCAGAATGTGGTCTTTCAGGGCTCTTATTTACCTCAGTCTCAATTTTCAATGTTTATCTAGAGTCCTGGATTAACTACCTGGATGTTATCTGAACAGGAATACTTTTAATGTCTCAGTAAGCGCCTTCTTATCTATTTTAGTTTATCATAGAAATAGTGTTGACTTTGAGCTTATTTAGAACCAACCCAAATGTACAAGCCTTTAGTGATCTAAACTTACCTGATAATTAGGATTAACTGAAATTACTTACACAGCCTGGAAGAGGCAACAATTATTGCCACAAAAACTCCAGCCTGTAAAGATTAATAGCACCTTAAAATAGATCCTGCTCAATCACAGTCCTTAATACAATATTTAAAACAAATCTATTGTTTCTCCTCCCATGCTGACCAGTTTCATTTTTAAAAATCATATCTTTGAAAAAATCCTTCCCTAGTAAGATGTGTTTCCTTTGTCTCCATCCTAAATGACAATGTTAGAAGTGAGTGATCTCAGGGGCTTTCTTTGAAGGACTTGAGTTGAGTTGGGCATCTGGCCTTTATGCAAGAACCAAGTAAGAATCTGAAGAGCATCACTGTGCAATTCCTTCTATATTGGCAACGACTTTGGCTGTGTATGTTTCTGAAGTGAACAATATGGAACACATATCATGTTTTACCTTCCAGCCTCGGAAGAGGAGATGCTTCCTCCTGGCTTCACAGACCACAGGCATATTGCTCAGGCTTCTCATTAAGTTGAATTAAAATGCTGTCTTAAACATAAACATTCATGTTTATATCCAGACAATTTGTGGCAATGACCTTCTTTGACCATTTCTGTAGAAGAAGAATAAAGGATTTTAAAGCACCTGTGATTAAATAATTGTTTTCAATTATTTGCACTAAATATTTATTCATTTATTTTAAATATTTTATCTTTCCATCTATTTATTAGCTATTTTAAACTCACACATAAATAGACTTTAGATCAACAAAAATTGTATGTGTAGCTGCTGCTATATGCAAAACAAGCTCTGACTAGATAAAAAATCTGAATCCAGAGACTTCACTGTCACAGCTGACTATGAATGTTTCTTCTGATAAAGGATTTAACCATAAGCTAAATTTTTCAACCCTATTAATGACCTATCATTTTCCTTAATAAATCTTCCATGTTTTGGAATAAGTATTTAAAAGACATACCAATGGCAATAACCTGGCCCAAAATGATTCTGTAGTCAAATTTTGTCCAGAATGAATGTTAGCCCTAAGCAGAAGCAGCAGAATAGACCTGCTTGGACAGTATTTCGTAAAATATGGTTTTCATTCCTTTTCACAAAAAAAAAACCCAATAATAAATTAATGAAGGTTAGAAAAACTATTTCTGTTCAGATTTTCACTCTCCCTTTTCCATCCCATTCCTTAAATAAAATAATGTATATGTTTATTCTATTAATAAATAGACATGACGTGATTTTTTTTTCAATGAAAAAATGAATGAAAACATGAGGTTTAGGTCATGAAAGAGGAGAATCCTGTATTGATAGCCATGTGTAAACAGAATGGTGGGAGTTTCAAAGGGTGAAGAAGTTTTCCTTGATTTTGTAACTTAAAATAGATGCAATAGGATAGGGACATTTAGTTCTTCATGTGTTGTAGTGAGTTCTCAGCTTTATTACTGCAGCATATTAACTTGTCTAGTTTTAGCCATTATCTCCTAACAAAAAGCCTTTGATTATGGGCACAAAGCAGGCTCACCTATAGAATAGAGTGACATTTCTGAGATAAAAACATGCTGAAACTAAATCCATAAAATACCAGTGAACTGTAGCTTTTTCCATAATTGGAGCAAAATGTGAGGTGAACATCTCTCTTATGCAATTTTCCTATTGATCAAACCCAGCGTTCTAGGAATTTATATGAAAGATTGCTTTTGAACTATAGATCATGAAAAGTAATTGATTCTCACAGAAGAAATGGACTCTGTGGTTCCAGTTTATACAATTTCTGATTCTTGGTGTAATTATTAGTTTTTGCTTCTTGATCAGTTAATAAAACTAGGAAAGGTTGTAATGCAGTTGGAGGAAGAAGTTTTAGGCAGTGAACAGTTCCCTTTTGAAAATTACCCATCCTCGTCCCCTGTACAAGGGAGGATAGGAGGACAGGATAATTCTGATTATTCTTCACTCTTCAAAGCCTTTAAAAGATAAATAATTAGAAAGGTAAAACTTCTTTATCGGTACTAGGAATGTGTAGGATGGGAGGCATTGAGCCTTAATCTATAAAACATTATGAGGTAAATATTGGACTGTCACTGGAGTTGATGTGGTGTTTACAATATTTTCGTTTAGTTGTACATACATTTCATTATGTTAGACATTAAAAATGGCCCAAATCTCATGAGCGGAGATGTTAAGCAATAAATAGATAAATTCAGAGTGGGAAAACTCACAAGGAAGACAGAAAAGTAAAGCAATCCACTAAGAATAAGCAACGGAGGATGAATGTGGGAGAATTAGAGAGAGAGTTAATCAAAGAATTCAAACACGACAGGGAAGCATATACACTATGTACAGAAAAGAATAGAAAAAATAAAAGAGAGCTCAACAGACCATTGGGGTATCAATCAAAGCATGTGGTACCACAGGAAGCAAACAAGAGTATTAGTTTCATACTGACTTAATGCACTGTTGACTTTAAGCTGCTAAAAATGGTGAATAATGGAGTTGAAAATATATTTCAAACAGGACTGACAGAAGTTACCACATATATGGTTAAATGAATGTGTTAAAAACAAGCAGTACAAGGGGAAGACTACTTCAGAACCACTGACATAAAACCTTGAATTGAGAAGTAAGATGGTAAAAAGAATAGTGTATTAAAAATAGTAGCACTTTTTAACGACTTTTCGGAGTAAAATAACAGATAGTGTTTTCTGTTTACGAACTAGCCATGAAAAGTAGAAACTTATTTGTACAAAAGAAAGCATTAATTTCACTAGTTATTTTCTACCTTGTTGCATATATAAAGGTTTCTTTGGAAGTTCTCCACAAATAATCAAACACAAGTAGGATCTTAAAGAACAGCACTAATTAGCTTAAAAATTAATTTTTAAAGGAAATAAGTTACATTCCTTATTCCTTATTCCTCCTATAAAGTAATCATGTTTTTATGCTACTCAGGAAACTCAGGTGGCTAAAACCAAGAACTGAGCAAAAGGACTGTGATATGGGTGAAATAAGAAACTATACCTGTTCTGGGCGTTGTTAGCAAACTGTTTGTCTTAACAGATGATTCTATAACAACCACATCATTGCTGGGGGCCTGGGCTCAGGGGATGAAAAATGTGGCTCTACACCACAAGTGCATAATTTCTTCTTCAGGAAAGTTGTGAGGACCAATACTGCATCTCTGTCCCTCTCCCACTGCTGCCCATCCCTTCTCAGCTCTGGGGAGAATACAGCTGAGACTGAGCAGAGCTGAGTGGAGCTGAAAGGAGCTGAATCCAGAGGAGTGCAGCAGTCTCAGTGCAGATAATCTGTTTTTCTGGGGGGGTTTCTTCGTTGTTTTCATTGTCTTGAGCTGAGGGAAGGGGAATGCCAACTGCAGGGAGCACCCACCATCTTGTTTTTATCTCAGGAATAGCCACGTGTTGCTGCAAAGCTGCAGGATTAGCTGCTATCTTGGTTTTTGTCTTGTCAGCCATGTGGAACTAAGTCAAGGTGGTGAACACCTTTTTGTCTGTAAATCATCTCTTTGGTTATTAATATTGTTGCTACTACTAGGCATTTCTTACTCTGTTCCTGTTTGTTTTCAGTAAATTGTCCTCTCAAGCCACGGTCTCTGCCTTTGTCCCTCACCCACCAGATAGAGTGCATGGGGAAGAGGAGCAGCCTCTTTTGAGTTAAAACCAGCTAGTTTTAAACCACCTCATGGCCCAATTCCGGTATTTACAGAAATCATATTTTCTATTAAAATGCTTAATGTTCTACCTGTACTGTTAAAGTAAGACTAAGTTTCTTAGTTGACATATGACTCTTAGCAAGTGCCATCAACACAGCCCTGTAAGCCTCTCTATTTCTTTGTGCAGGAAAATCTGTAGACAGTTGAAATTGTTGAGGCATCTGAAGTTTGTTTATAGAGAAGATCACAATTACAGAGAACGTGTTAGGACTCAGTCCTACATCCTTCTGATGGATGCATCAGAAATTACCTAGCACTGCTGCAAGCAAGTGCTGGAAAATTTCATATCTGGTTGAGTGACAAAGCACTCTGTATTTTCACCCTTAACTTCCAGCTGCAGTATTTTGAGCAGTGATGTCAGCAGATCACATAGGTTAAACAACCTTGCAATTTCCTGGGTGTTGCTTCATGGAGGACAGTTACTGGGGATTTTTTGCTAAAATATTTTCCAACTATTTTCTCAGTATGTCTAGGGTTTAATTGCCTCAGTTCTTTTCATGTTCAATACTGGTTTTGGTATCTGCCATATTCTAAACCACTCCATTAAGCCTCACAATAACACTATAAGCAAAAGGGAAGAGTTTCTAGGGATAATCATGTTTTTTTTTTTTTTTTTTTTGTTACTAACATTATTTTAGGTCATTTATTTATTGTGTCAGAAATCAAGTTTTGAACTCTCAATATCTTCAAGGAACTGGAAAAAGGGGGGAAAAAAGTGTGGAGATATGTAGATCACTTTTGCAAGTGTTCTTTCTGCTTTTCAGGGGCAAGGATACCTGTTTTCAGGAAAAGCAGAAGCCTCTGTGCACAAGAATGGATTTAGATGAATCTTATGTAAAAATGTGGTGGGTGGATGCCAGGCAGAATGATTACCTGATTTTGTACCTCTGCTCTATCAGAGAACTCTCTGTGCAGGAAGAGCAGAAGAGAATCATGGACACTGTGACTGGCAGATAAGGCTTTATTTTCCAGTGTGTTGCTTCAACAAAATGTAACTGTCATTCTTCAGTGAATTTAAATGAGAATGAACATGTGAACCTTTATAGGTTCCAGTAAGCTGTTGCCTTTTGCTGCTCCTGCTCTTTGAATCTTCTGTGAATATGCACAATATGGAAAGAACATTTTATAAACTCAGAAAAAAATCCAGAGAGAAGAATTAGAGGCTGTGACATATGAGAAGAGATTAAGACAATTTAATATACTGTGCTGCTACTTGAAAGAAAGACTATAAAGAGTGATATGACTGCATACAAATACCTCAGAGGTAAAGAATGATAGTTACAGGGGTTATTATAACATTATTTACTGTAGTGTCTCTTCTACCATCAACATAGGCTATTAACTCTGAGAAATATAAATTGAGTAGAAAAAAAATCAGAAAAAAATCTGGCAATTGAATACACTGTAGAGGAATATTTAGGTAATATTTTAGGAAATAACTTTAAAGGGTAAGACTTTTAATGCTTCATCTTGCACCATTAATATCTTTGGGGATCTAAAAAGTGACTTGAATAAAAAATTAAGATAGGGCCCTTCAGGCAACAGTCTGAGCAAGCCAGAGAAGCAGTTAATATGTGAAATTCACTTGCATTAAAGAGATTTTAAGAGCTGTGTGTGAGGGAATATCAAAGAAAGGATTAAAAGAGGAAATCCTGATTTTTTTCTGTAGAGGTAGCTGACCTCAAAGGTTTCCAAACTGACTTTCATCAAGTATTTTAAAAGTGTCAGGCAAGGGTTTCTCTCTTCTGGAGAGAGAACAGATCAGTTTCTGGTTATATTCTATATGTTATGGGTGCTATCAAGATGTTGATGCTTTCTCCTGTCAGATACACCACAGGTGAAGGAGGCTTCTTGTTACAACTTAATTGTAGTTAGTGCACAACAAGAATAAAGCTATTGATATATCAATATACCAGGCTGCAAAATGGCTTGTTTCTATAAATATTACTATATGACAGACCATTTTCCTGTAGGATTTTTCACAGCCTTAGGTGTTTCTGTAGCCCAAATGCCCACTACAGAACAATAAAGCTGCTGTACAAGGGTACACTGTCAAGAAAATATACATGATTTAAATTGGCTGTTTTCCCTGTGACAGCAATTTCATTTGAAACATTTGCTTATTCTGCATTCTATACTGTTCTCATAAACTGTCATAATTTCAGAGCACAGCCTACAATTTCATTTAAATAACTCTAGTTCTAAGATTTGTGGTGCAAAACTGGTTTGAATAATAGCCAAACCACAGTAAGGCTGAGTTTTCCAAACTTACTAAATGCTGCCCCTTCTTGTGATTTAGTGGGAGTTTCTGGGTGACATTAGCTGTTTTTGGTAGTTTCTAAAAAAATGCATACCTGTGGAAATTATTATCTCTGGGTGCTGTGGTTGCTAAAACCTTACACATTTCATAGGAAGATTGGAAAAATTAATGGCATAGAAATCTACTGTAGGTTGTTAAATACTGACAAACCATTCTGGAAGAGGAAATTCTTAATCTGCACATTATTCAAAGCTAATATAGGCCTCAGTAGATGTGTCCTTGCCTTCATTTTGCACTTGACTCTAGGCATTCATTTTGGTCATTGTCTGATTACAGATTTCATGCTAGGTGAAATCTAGGGTATGGCTGCTGTCCTGAGTGAAGAACTTTCATCAATTAAAGCTTTTTGTATGCCTGCAGCTCTCAGGTATTTATCTGTCTAACTCTGTGTACAATTCTGTTTCAGTCCTTACCTTGTAAGGTGTCTTGAGAGCTCTTATGTTAACAAGAAGGAGACTGATTTTATAGTGTAGGCACAAACAGAACCTGATGGATGACCCATTTGGTAGGGCAGGCTCTTGAATTTACTGAATATTTTCCTTCTGTGATGAAAGTAATTGTGTGTGAACAACTCTTATCTGCATACAATTTTGATGGATGTTTAAATGCTTCTGTCTCAGGATCTGTTCATCTCAGGACCATGTTTTCTGTGTCCATGGCTATAATATGAACAGTGTTGCATATACTTTCCTTTGGAATCTTTAGAGAACACTAGTTAGTATTCAGGAGAAGGTTAGTGCCATGAAATCTGTAAAGGTGCCACTCAGATAAAACAATGTATGCACTTCCTGAAATTTACAGAACAAAATGTAGGAAGAAATAGTGCTGAAAAATAATACTGACAATAGTCCATTAAGAGATCACATATAAATAAACTACAACATAAATAGCTGTACAAGAAAAGGCAACTGCTTCATCAGATTCCTTCATTGGAAACAATTTGACTGCCAGCTGAACAGTGTTATCCTTTAGACATAGCACATTATTTACACTTCTCTAGGAAGAATATACCCTCTCATTGACCTTCATGCACTTATGTATCCATTAATGATTTCCTTTGGGCTTTGTCAAGGGACATACATTGCTTCTGTGTTTGAAATTAAATAGAAAAGGGACCATTTCTTATTTTATATTATTTCTTAATTCTTAAATATCCTTATGCATTCTTCCTCAAACCCTTTCAGAATTAAGTCCCTTTCAAAGGAGATGTATGTTCTACTGACTCTTCCTCAAAATTACATAACCATTCTTAACATTATTTGCAATCATATAAGACCAAACATGAAAAGAGATTCCTAAGAATAGTTCCTTTAACTGCAAATTAAAGCTTTCTAAAGCTGGTAACACAATGAAAAGCTCTCTTGAGCCTAGTTCCATTATTCTTACACTGAGCAGCACCTTACTCTGTGAGCAAATCCATATGATTTCTTTTCACCTTTGTGTTCTCTATTTCATACTTATTAAATTGACCAAATTCAGTCTGTAATGATGAAAGTCTTTTATCAGAGCAAGGTTTACTGTGGGTTCTTTGCTAGAGATAATTTCATTTGACCTGCAAAACCTGGAAAGAAATTAAAATATGTTTAGTAAGTTATGTTACATATTTAAATAAGACTTGCACACATAAAGTTACAACACTTAAATTGCACAGAATCACAGAATCATACGATGAGAAAAGACCTGCAATATATTACCTAGTCTATCTTTAGGCCTAAGTATCATATGCTTTATGCATTCCATTATTAAAGGACATCTAATTAGATTATTCTTTAAGATGCAAATTTTCTTAGGTTTCCATGATGCCCTAAAGCAATTTACCCCTTGTCTTACCACTTTTTATCTCTATATGAATTATTATTCTATGTATCAGTTTATTCCTGTATATATACAAGTTTATTTTTCTCCAAACTCTCAAGAACACAAAGGTCTGAGGATTGACTTTAAAGCACTTCTAATGTGTATTTGAGGAGTATTAGTTCTCCACTACCACCCTCATTTTACAGGTCATACTCCTCTTTGAATTCTCTTTAAAATGAAAATAAAAATGCAAAACTTTCAGTCTTCCTCACTGTTCATGTTTTCCATAACTCTGATCTTTTTCTGAAGTCTTTTCTATTAATCTGAACCTTTACTGACACAGGAAGCCAAAAGTAAACAGAGGTTAAAGCAATGCTGAATAATGGAGAAGGATTACCTACAAGATACACTTGGCTCAGGCAGCCTGATATGGAATTTCTGTGTTTCAGAAAAGTGTGCTATTTCAGCCTGTCATATTTTATATATGTATTTTATAGATTTTGAGGAACATCATAAAATAATAAAGCCATTAGGTGAAAAACGTGTCATTTTATATGAAACTGTCTTCATTGTTAAGTCATATGCTGTGCCCAGTCCTGAGGATATTCTGGCCTATTTGTACTCTCAACCTCTTCCACTGTGTTCACACTCAATACTTCAGAGAGTGATACAAGATTCAGAGTGATTATTTTGTCAATTATGGCACTTGAGCACTGCAGAGGTAATAAAATGCTGTACAGAGATCAATTTATGGACAAGAAAGAGACAGGTTGAAGTTCAGCCGAACAAAAGGCGGGTTAAAAATGGAAACTGAAGCATAGTGAAGATTTAGCATGACAAACTCTTTACGTACAATCCATCTAAATCCATTCTTGTGCACTTCCTTTTAAAAAGGAATATAACCATCATAACATTATTTAAGAATGTTCTCATCATTTTTTCTGGTTTTTAAAAGTGTTTTTTTATCTCATCTAATTTCAGACTTCTGTAAATTGGACATCTAATTTCAAATTATATACTTTTGGCTTCTTAATTAACAATGGGAAGATCAAAGAACCTGTGAGGATCAATTCAATTATTCTACACCACCATCTTATGGGAACTTGATTTGGTATCTGAAAGTAGCTGTTTCTTCACACACACTAAACCCATGGCACTCTCGTACCACCTGTTTTGCCTTAGACAACATTCCTTGAGATACCTACGAGTTCTGGAGATGAAGCCAATTCAAAATTTCAGTCCAATCAGATTAAGTGGTTTTAAACAAATCATAGCCTCAACTACTAACAAGCTATAGGGCAGTTTTTACTCGGAATCTTGACTTGAAGCAATTAAATTGCATTTGGCATTCTGTTACATAAGCAGTCTTTTCAATACAGATGCAGCCATGTCAGATGATTAAAAATATTAGCATCCTGGTCTTGTAAATATAGATCAGCAAACTGAGACAAAGAGTAAACAATTTAACTCTCTAGTATTAAGAGATCAATCCATCAAAATACCACATATATTTGTCATGGCACTTTAATGGCCTTTGGTGGATTTGAAGTACCAGAAGAATAAGATATTATTTGAGATGAGGCCATGCTTGAACGGTAGTAAATGAAACAGCAGTTCTTTGAGTACCAATCTGCTGTTTGTAGATCACTGTGACAGCAGGATTGGAAATGTATCATCTTTGCTGCTTTGAAGTTTTAATGCCATCTTTTTTTTCATTTATGTCATTAAATATAGATGTTGCAGAAGGTTAAAGCCCTTTGTGAGATCTTATTTGAAAAAGTGTTTTGCAGCTGGGGAGCTGTTTATGAATATATTTGGACAATGCATTTACATTTTATTTCATGGTAAGTTTAGCAATGATACATGATTATACTAAACAGGGTAAAACCTGATAGTGAAGAAAAATAGGATCAAAGGATTAAAAGAAACTATAATTTGAACTCTATCACGAGTTTTAACAATTCCTTCACTCTTTTGGGATAATAAAGGGTGGACTTCTGTCATGTTTTCAAATTAAATCTAAAAAGTACTAAGCAATCAGACCTCAAAGGAAATGTCTGATTTCAGTTTGTGAGAAGGGTTCTGGAAAAACACCCACAAATTAAACAACACATGTAAGTACAGAAAATTTTCAGAAAGAAAATCTGAAGGTTGCATGTTTTTATTTTCAATATAAATTTTCCTCAGAATAGAATGATAATTAAAACTTAAGACTGAAAACCAGTCATAAATCCAAGCTACAAGGTAATAGGAAACAAGCTGAGAATTGTAATATGACTAAAGACTATAACTGTGATGGGAGGAAAATAGGCTGTTCAGTTTCTGCCAGGCAGTTTTATTAGTGTAAGTTTTGCCTTTGGCTATGAAATTAGTAATGCATGATAATTTCAGCTATTGACTTTGACTGCTAAATATGCTTCACTTATTCTTTGAGGGAAAGAAGAAACAGCTCTCTTCTAATATAAATTGTTTTCAGTTATTCCATATCTGTGAAATACAGCCTAAGCTTTCCCACTCATCAATTAATCTCTGTATTCCTTTCATGGAGTCCCTATCATATTTACAGTTTTAGTTTCTTTTCTTTCAGAGGACAGAAATAAACCCAGGGCATCTGCCTTAGAATCCGTAAACTCCATGATTTGTGTCCCCTAGCATTAAAACATTAATGGAAAATCATTGTAATTTTGTATTAAAAAAAAATAAACTTTATTCTAGTTAAAATTAGTGCTATCCAATGCTGATAATTAAGCTCTCAAATAGAATAAAAAATCTTATAGAAAATAATATTTAATGTATTTAAAAATGCTGCTGATCATTGCATTTAATCAACACTTTACAAAGTACTTTAATTCCATGGAAGTTACTGTCAGCCCAGAACTTTATTGATGTCCCTTTTTATCTCTTCTAAGATAATTCTGACCAGAATCCATGGAACATACACTAGTATCTTGATTTCATAGATTATGAATTTGTAAAAGTTCCTAGCCATCCTCCAAAGAATTTCCTCTGGGTTGAAAATGTGAAGCTAGAAAATCTTTTAGAGTTTCCCATGCAGGAATCTGACATGACAGCCATGGGAAATGCCCTCTCTAGGAGGGCAGATCCCATCATGAGACATTTTTGGTTTTAACCTACAAGTTTCAGTTCAGTAGTTTTGGAGGCTGTTTTTTGTTTTCCCCAATTCTCTTACGTGCAGCTTAAAAATATTCCCATTTTCCTCTCTTCTTTTTGCCCACATAATCATTCACTTCCCCTCAAACCAATGTCACTTGACAGAACGATATTAAATGACTAATGCCATTGAGGGCACAGCCAGATTTTAGCAGCATCAGTGAGCATCATGGCTCTGTCTAGACCACTCTGAAATTGAGTGCTCAAGATGGGCTGTCAGGTCTTGGCTCTGCTTGTTTCCTGTCTAAAGATATTTGTGATGATATGACAGTGTATTACCTACAGCAAGCCAGGCCCAAGCCCAGGGCTGACATCCTGCTGGCCTCAGTCTGTGCCCAGCCTCAGGGAAGTTCCCGATGCCCAAGGCTGGGAATATCCCTGGCTGCCCCCTGGCTTCCCTGGTGGGATGGGTCCTGGCTGCCAGAACCTGCCCTGACATCCCTGGGGAGATTCTGCTTCTCCTAGCCCCAAGGAGCTACTGGCTTGTGCTGCATGCTGAGATATTTTACTCTTCTTTCATGAAATAAAAATTCAGTCAAGCTCCTGGCTTGACCAACTGTCTGTCTCTGAGGTCAAAGATTAAAGATGCCTTGAAGATATTCAGAGTGGAGTGGGCAGCCTACATAAGTCAGCCTGATGTATACAATATACACAGGGTGCATCAGAGATAGATGTACACAGGAATACGAATGAGGGCCGTGCAGGCTGCTCTGACTACAATCATATTCTTCAAATACACAGCCCTCTCTACTTGATATTTTCATATTGCAAAAGCATGAAGGCCTTCAGAGTAAATCTGCTTTAATTTCAAATACTTACTCCTTTATCTACACAAAAATAATATCCATTAAAAAAATAAATAGATTACCTCCAAACATATGAAGTCTTAATGAGTTAGAAATAAATGTTCTATTGCTTAAATTACTAGTCTTAATGTTTACATGTAAAAAAAAAATTAAAAAAAATTAAAAAACTGCTAAGTTATTCCAGCAATATCCAGCTCTGATTTGTAAGGGTTTGTGCAGATTTGATCAGTGTTGTTAAAAGGATCATAAATTTCACTCTTTTATTTATGAAATTTTACTGCTTTGTCAAAACATCTTTTGAATGTCATGCTAAACTTCAACTTTTTTTAGCATAAATATCAGCTTTCTAAGGAGAATTTCCAATAAGTTTATATTTAGCTGCAAATTCTAAAACTCTTCAGCAAAATTTTCAAAGAGCAGAGACTGAACTCTGAAAATATTTGCTCTGCAGAATGAGATGCAGTATTGTCCTCCAGCATGACAGAAAAAAGATCACAAATTCAAGTCTACAAATTCAAGTCATGTTTTGAAACATGACTTGAAAAGGTATATAAAGCTGCATGCCTTTTTTTCATTAACAAAATTTGTTATTTGGTTTTACAACAAGGTATCAAATTGAAGTCATGCTGCAGAAACAAGCTGAGTGTTAACGTGAAGTGAGCTATCATGGAATAACGCAGATTTTTTTGTCTGGTTAATATCACAGTTATTTCAGCATGGAATCACAAAATGTAATTCGGTGTACAGCTGTTTTATTTGTTTTATTCGTTTCTCACTTCCTAAATATCTTTTGTTCTGCACTGGAAACAAGCAGCAAAATCATAAACATGTTTTCAGATATTTTCACAGCTACCTATGAAAAGAATTTTTTTTTTTTTCTAGCCCATTCAAAATAGGATCACTCTACCCTGAGATAAAAAGGCAATAGTGCTTCTCTGACACTGGAAAAAATAACAGACTCTGATTCTTACTGTAAATATAAAAGAAATATCACTGGTAAAATCTGAATGGCAACTTAGGGATGATCTTCCTTCACCATTTCAGTGAACTTTGTTTAATAAATGATTATGTTGTAGGACATTTCACATGTGGCATCAAATAAAATTATTATGAGTCTCAGGTCTCCTACTGATAGTGGTGCAAACTTGTCTTTTCAGTCACCTAAACTGAATATCACACATATTACACATACATTCCTATCTCTATTCATTCTAAAAATGCTCAATTCTTTCCTATATGTAGAACACAAGCAGTTTATGATTAAGCTCATTGTCTCAAAGAGACTGACCTGGCAAACCTGTGCAAACCTCTCACTGAATAAAGATTTGCCTTGTAGTGGTTTAGAAGTTCTTTTGCTGCTGCTATGTGCTCTCACTGAGTCTTGCCCAAATGGCAACACAAATCATGTTTGTTCCTAGGCACAATAGACTCGACTTGTCTAGTCAAGTCTTGTACATTTTCTTTTTGTATATCAGACTCTACAAGTATTCTATGATATATTCCTGTTGATTGCATCCTAGATGAGTTCACGATTGACAAAAAGGATCATCTTTTCCAAATATCTTTCAAGCATCCAAAAATATCCTATGTTTCATTCTCATGTTTTCTTTCAGTCATCATAAGCCAAGAAATGACCTTTTGGTTAGTGCTTGCCATTTGATTAACAAATTGGAAAAAAGGGAAACTAAAAGAATCAGATGTATTTTGTATTTGTTATTTAATGTCTTTTAAATCTAGCTGAATTCCCCAGATTTATATGCATCACTAATAAAAAATGATAGTCGAATGTTTTTGACCTCTGCTGTACTGTGATTGAAGGTGACCTGTAGCACCAATTGTATGAAAACTTTGCTTGTAGGCCACTAACAAATAAATGAAATCTTTGCAGCAAATCTTCACACATCTTTTTAAAACTGTGATCATACTCAGAAGTTCTACACAGAAACACTCTGCCTCCCATGCCCACATAATTTATGCAATTCTAGCTGATCAAAACGAATTTAGAGTTCTACGGTTGAACAAACCAGGATGCAACAACACTACCTAAGCCTTTCTAATAATGAAAAAAAGTTGCTGTTTGTTCCCTTGTTCTTTATTCCAACAATCCAGAGTAATTTGGTGCCAGAACCATAACCATTGTGTCCTATTTTTTATCTGGTCCTTCCTTAGAAAAAATTAGCAGCCTCACCCTTTGATGACCTACACTTTGGCACTAGTTTCTTTACATATACACTACTCATACAGAAACTTTGTGGTTAGATACCAAACACTTGACGGTATCTGAAGAAAAAAAAAAACAAACTGGGTTTTTATTTCTAAAACGTAAAGCATAGGAAAAAAACCAAAACTCTTTAGCAGTTCTTGGCAATCAGCATTTCTTTGAAGTTTCTGCTTTAGTGTGTGACATTGCAAAGATTTTTCTGTAAGATTGGCAGCAGATTAAATCACAGATTGGACAGCATCTTTCTTTTAAGTTTGTGTGACTTGGTGTTTTATTCATGGATGTCTAACAGGTAAGATTTTCGTGGGTTGATTTTTATATCATATGTCACCTGAACAGATTCTGTAGTGACCAAATACTTATTGAGAAAAGGCTTGGCAGAACATACCATAGTGGGATGAATCACAGAAATCTGCTTACAAAATAACAATGTGGGTTCTGCTATCACTTTCCTACAGACTTGCCTGAAGTTAAAGGTTTTAAGGGGGTACTCATGCAAGAGATACATCACAGAGTTCACAGGCTCTCTGGTATCATCCTCCTATACCTTAATGTTCTTGTGTTCAGTCTGAAACCTTGGCTATACACTTAGCAAAACATTGGCAAAAGAACAAGCAATATAGACCAAAGATGTCTTTTATTTGCAGAGGATGTTTTGTTTTCTGTTAAACACCCTGTACTGGAAAAAAAATGTGGGTTTGACTGTGGGAGAGCTTTACCCTTGCAAAGGAGGACTGTATTCAGTTTGTTTCAGCAAGCTGCTCTGTGACAGATGTAGCAGAAAATATAACAGTATAATGGCCCCTCTTGTGACTTCACGTCTGCAAGTTGGTTATAGCACTCCTAAGCCTTAAAATAATACATGCAATTGACTTTATTATAGTGCTATTGGTCCATGCTATACTTTGTTCCCTTGGGTAGAGCAATAAAAAACAAATATTGAATTTTAAATACAAGAAAAATATAATATCAATTAATTTTAAACAAATAATAACTGACAGTAGTATGGATTTTTTTTTTCCAAGAGGTTCTCAGAGCAGACCAGAACTCTTAACAGCTATTTAATTAACTTAGAAAGAAATTAGAAAAGCCAACTTTGTTCTGCTCTGAAACTGAGCAGCTTCTCAAAAGAATGAAACTTTTTCATTACACAACTCTCAGTTTCAAAAAGAACTGCAAGGAAATCTGAAGGACTGTCAGACCTCTGTCACATAAGTGAGCAAATAAATGTATAAATAAATAAGACTATGCAAGTGCATTTCAAGTTTCAAAAATGAAAACTATTCTTCTGCATCTACATAAGGTGTAGGAACATTATTGGAACATCAGGTTTATGCAGCATTTCATTCTTTGTGAGAAATACTCTATAAATGTTAGGCACAACTGCTTGGAAAATACATCTGGAATTATTTTAGGCTGGAGGAATGGATGAGGGTAATTCAGATGAAGGTGTGTCACTGATGAATTACCACAGCCACACTGTATATTTTGATCTTCAGAGACAATTCAAGTATAGATCAGCTTGAATTTAATTATCTCACTGGATCACAGCACATAGTGGAAAAAAGTCACACAAAAGGCTCTTTATTCATTAGAGTGCCAATAATAGTAGTAAAGAATAGATAATTTTAATGATCTTAGGAATTTCTAATAGGTGCACACTGTAGGAGTGAAAGACATTCTAAGAAGCAGGCAGATAATGATAAGAGAATTCAAAAGGATTTTATGCCTAAGCAATCTTCCTCCTGTTCTGAAAGAGAAAAATTCTTATCCCATGCTAGGCATTGGATTCATAACTAATACAGTTCCTGTAGGTCATGCCATTGCTATTATATCTATACAGCTGAAAGTGGTTAGGTGTTATTATCATTAAAACAATGCTACAACCCTTATATTGATGTGCTAACAAGTTATTTTTTTTCAGAGATGTCAATGTTTTCTCTAAGTTGTCTTAGGGAAAAAAGCTTTTCAGCACCTTCATTGTGTTTACTTTCTATCTGAAAAGATAAAATATAAAATCAATTTTCTAAATAAAAATATCTTTTTTTTTTTTTTTTTTTTTTTACACATAACCAATCAACTAAAACCAAGAAAAAAGGATTTAAAATATCTAACATTCCAACTGAAGTGTACCTCAGTAGGGGCTGAATTCATACTAAGGCACATAAATATCCACTACATATTGAAAGATATGAATAATTAGCTGGTATTTAAAGGGCATTTAAAAATAGTGGACATGAATATTTAAAAATATTTCTGATGAGATTTGGAGGTGGAAAACAGCCTTGAAAACTAGAATAGCACTTTGAAGCCATGAGTATGCATCTTGTCTTCAAAAGAGGGCTTGATTAGGATGTAATAATAAAACAAGGAACTGCACAGTTAACAATGAAAAGAAACAAAATCTTGAACAGCTGTTCCCAAATGATCATCAGCAAACCTACGCATTGAATGAGTCAGGGGTCTTGAGAAATAGAATCACATTTTGGTTATATCTTTAAACCTAAGTGCACATAAGAGAAACTGAAAACTTTCAATTTTTCTTTCCATTTCTTACTTGGACTTTTTATCTCCAGTAAAACACAAACTAGGTAAGTTTTAGGGTGTATTGCTGTGATTTACATCTCTTCTATCAAATACCTTGGCATTATTTCTAGCATATAGAACCATCTGCAACATTCTACTTCTACAAAGCCTTGTGGGACTGACAATGTTTATTTCCTTATTTCATGCTAAACTGATAAATATTAAGTTGGAGGAATATTTTCTGGTTCATCGTAATTTTTTAAAAATCAATTTCTTTTGGTACATTTACCACCATTTTGTGTTTGCTTTCTTCAGACAGTCATCTGGCTGAGCTCAGTTACAAGGCTTTCAGTCAGGATTTTGATCTTTAGATCAGATCCCACAATCAACCACTCATGGATATAAAATAACACCATTGCAGCCAACTAAACTAAAGAATACAACTTATACTTGAAAGAATAAGCCACTGAGTCAAATATATTTGTAGAGACAGTAAAATGACTGAATAAACCTTTATATTTGAGATACTCAATGCATCTACAGATATGTGAAGGAAAGACACATGAGCAATTTTTAATGTCTCCACAGAGCTCTGGTTATGCAAGTTAATAGAACCATGGAATCACAGAATGGTTTGGGTTGGAAAAAACCTCAAATATCCTCCAGTTCCAAACCCCCTTCCATGGGCAGGGACATCTTCCACTAGACCAGGTGGCTCAGAGCCCCATCCAGCCTGGCCTTGAAGCCTTATAGTAAGCACACTATTTATGGCAGAAAGATAAAAAACCCCCTTGTAAATCTCAAATTAAATTAATCTGGTTTCATTTATACATCTGAATTTCAAATATTTTTTTGAATACTGGTGACTTTTTTTTTTTTTTTTTGTGACAGGCTAGAGTCATTATTATGGCAAAGTCAGAAGAACTTCTGGCAGAAAAGACTTGCAAAATTCTCACCATTTTTAAAAACCATCTCTTTCCATTTCCCTGTATGTGGTACTTTCATTGTCATGGGAACAACATGTGAGCTGTGTACAATTTTTTATATGGATTAAAAATCTGAACTGCTCTGTTCAAGCTGTGTTCCAGGAATCATTCAACTGAAAGATGCTTGAAATTACAGATTTTTTAAAATTGATTTTTGCTCCCAAAGTCTCATCCTTTTTTACATAGTTACTTATTTATGTACTTGTGCCAACACACATGTATTGTCAGCCAAAGAACTTTTACAACACACGCCTGTACATGTTTTCAAATTAAACTGTCATTCTTATAGGGAAGTCAATGACAACAAAGGAATTAACAGATAATGAACAATATTTTGATAATCCATCTTTTGTTTATCTGTTTTCAGAAAAATCTGTGCCTGTTTGCACTCAGGCAAACATATTTCAAAATGCTTCATATGTAAAAATATTTATATAACAATTATGCTTCCAGGTCTTATACCTCAGGCTACAGGTGTCCATCTGAAGTTTGAAGCTGTATGTCAATGCAAATTTACTCTGTATTAATGATGAACCTCCCTCCTGTCACTCAAAGGTTTAGATGCTTTAGGAACTTGAAAATATGGTGTCTAATTTAAGAATGAAATGAAGATAACTTAATAAAAAAAACTGTCCAGACAGTTGGACAGTTTGGAACTAGCAAAACAAAAAATACATCAGTTTCAGCAATATCCACAGCTTCAACAGTGAGGTAAGGCAAGGGCATTAGTAATACTCCAAGGGCTTTTCTTCAATAAACTAAATTCAGCTATTACACATTTTGCATAATCCTTCTGCATCTAATACTGTACTGGATAACTGATAAAGAAGAGAAAAAACATTTCTTTTCCTAAATGTTTTTCCATATTGTTCTTTAGTACATAATTTTCCTTGGAATTTCTTACTTCTTACATATTAATACATTCCCATAACTTTAGTGGCTTGTCCTGTCTGGCTTTCTTGCACCAGGGTTTCTGTAAATGAAGAGATGTATATTAAGCTGTAAGTGGAAATATGTTATACGTATATAAGTATATACTTTTTATAATGCTTAAATAAATATAATTTCCACTTATATTTGTGTCTATTGTACACATAAATATTTATATGTCGTATTTTGAACAGCATAAAATTGAAAGAAATTCCTTGGGGTCTTTGAGATCTGGCCTATATGTCTTGTTCTTTCACCTGAATTGGCAGAGGTAGACGTATTTTCTTATTAACTGGATGCAGTTTTGCAGGGATTATCTGCAGTTTTAGACTCTCACAAATAGGTGGCACTAATGAATTCTTTATTTGCAGTAATTTCTATGCTCCCAGCTAGGAAAGTAAAAGTGCTTTGTGTCCTCTGACACACTCCATTTTGACCTTTGCAACCAATAGCAAATTTGAACTTAGTTATCAGGGCTGCAACAGATAAAGAGAATCCTGTTTTTCACTTCCATGAGATAAATAACTTCTTCTGAATGTAACAGGAGTTACTCACTCTCAAGTTTAGGAGAAGGCTGCCTACGTGCTGCATTAAAATAAGAAAAGTACATTGCTCTTTAGTATAAAAACAGATTTAGTGTGACATAATGTATTGACAGTTCCTATAAAAGACTTGATTAAACTAGCTGGACCTGAAATATTACCTGACATGCTAGAAATGTCAAATAAAAATTACCTTGAAATGTGAATTTGAGTCACATTCCCTGCAGGTTTACACTAAGGTAGCCTTCCTAGTGTCAATGCAATTAGGGATGTTTTTCAAAACCAGCTATTACAAACTATGGTTTATTAGCATTTTCTGAATAAGATGCTTTTAGATTATTTTTGATGCTTTTATTATTAGGTCCCCAAGCAGAGTTGATCAGTTTATCAAAAATTCTTTAGTGCTTCCAGAGAGGGAATCTCACCTCTATCCATGCATTGCATTTCACAGCTGTAGGCAGGTGGGTATGTGTGCACATGCACAATACATGTAAATACATTTATAGGTACTTGTTGGAATCTGGAATGCAGAAAATATTTCTCTGCATGTTTTAAAGATCCAAACCCTCTGAAAAATACTGATTTTAACTTTTGTTCATGGAAAGGGCTTCCTGGGCTTTGGGATGAGACAGAATTTTCATGTATAGAAATTAAGTAATAGTATAATATCTAAGTTATCACAGGGTGAGAAATGTAGATTTTTGTGTTTATCAGAATGGTAAGTAAATGAAGACAAGATGGAGGATCCT
Organism: Polioptila caerulea; assembly: GCA_013397295.1. NCBI lineage: Eukaryota > Metazoa > Chordata > Aves > Passeriformes > Certhiidae > Polioptila > Polioptila caerulea. The sequence goes on along the minus strand of VYXF01006253.1, from coordinate 168,816 downwards.
TGTGATTTTTAGGCTTCTTCCTCCTTCATCTCCTCCATATTCTGCAGTGTTCAAGACGCAGAAAGATTGGTCAGAATTTGCCACAGTGCAGAGGTATGTGAATAGAAGTTTAGTTAATAATTGGTAGAAAAGTAGAAATAATGTATGTTTGTGGTGATAATTGGGTAAATTATCTTGGAGAGGACCTTGAATCTGTGTGCTAGAGACTAGAGAGGTTTCTCCATGTTCACTCTAGGCTGGTGTAAAGCCTGGTGTGCAGAAATTGTAGAAAAGAAAAGAATAAACAACAAAAGAAAGAGAACAACCATGAGTCCAGTTCATTTTTCTTACCTAAAGAGGACCTTAAAAGACTAGCCTTCCCTTTCAGGGGAGAGACATGTAGGAGTTATAGAACTTTTACAGGTACTGAATGAAGTTATAGATGCAGAAATCTTGTTTTATTTAATTTTATCATGGGATTATAATGAAATTGTCCTGTTTGCATAATAGTATGACTAGATCCTCACAGACAAAGAAACGATGAATTTAAAGATTCTTGTGAATCCAACCCTGTATTTTTCAAGTTTTGATACTATGTCAGAAAATATTTTTAATCAAATCAGTAAATTTTTGCCCTAAGGAAAAGGAAGACTTCTAAATTTTTTTAGAAAGAAGTGCAAGCCCTAGTAAAATTAGCACAGAGCTTTAAATACCATTCAAAAATTTAAAAACTAATTTAGCAATTAATCTTATGTTTGACAGATTAGGGATTTTAAACCAAGACAAGCTTCCAGAGAAATAATTTTTTGAAAAACAAAAAGCAAAAAGAGTTGAGCAAGACATTAGAATTAGAATCAGAAACCAAGCCACACTTGGTGTGTCCACACAGTCCACATTAATGTGAGCACCTTATGCACCACAGCTGAAGGAACACAAGGAAACAGCATCCATCAGAAAACTAATTCTCCATGGGCCTTCCATTCTATAATGAAGGTGGGAGAAATACACATTATTTTCTCTTGTGATAACCTGAGGTTCTAAATTATGTCAGTATTAACATATCAAGCACTTTTTGTGTCCCTTTGGTTTGAAGATAGCAGGCAAGCTCTGGTCATGTCCATGAGATAGATGTCCAAAGATAGATGTTCTTACCTTCTAAAATAAGATGACAGATTTTAAAATATGCATGGAAAATTAATCATTTGTGTGGTAGTTGACTTTGTCTGGATACCAGGTGGCCACCAAACCATGCTATCACTCTCCTCTCACCTGGGCAGGAAAGAGAAAATATGATGGAACGTTCATAGGTTGAGATAAGAGTAGGGAGAGATCCCTCAACAATTACTATAATAGAAAAATCAGATTCGACTTGAGGACATTAATTCAATTTACTGCAAATCAGTCAGAGTAGGATAAAGAGAAACAAGAAAAAATCTTAAAACATTTCCCCCTGCCCCTCCCTTCCTCTTTGCTGCTCATTTTCTCTGCTTTCTCTCCTCCACCCTCAGTAACGAAGGGGAATGGGGGATGGGGAATGTGGGCTCCAGCATGGGGTCCTCCCCTTACTACAGGTGGATCTCTGCTTCACTGTGGGCCCCCACCATGGCTGCACCATGGGCTGCAAAGGAATAAATCTCTGCTCCAGCCACTGGAGCACATTTTCCTCCTCCCTCTTCCTTGACCTTGATGTCTGCAGGGTTGTTGCCCTCACATATCCTCATTCCTCTCTCCTTCTGCTTATTCTGCAGCAGATTTTCCCCCTTAACTATGTTATCCTAGAGGTGTTGCCACCCTTACTGATGGGTTTGGCCAGCAGCAGATCACACTTGGAGCCCGCTGGGATTGACCCTGTCAGACATGGGGGAAGCTTCTGGGAGCTTCTGACAGAAGCCACCCCTTTATTCCCTCACTACCGAAACCTTGCTATGAAAACCAAATTGACAATT
>VYXF01006253.1:132149-164761 GCA_013397295.1 Polioptila caerulea | reverse complement strand
CAAGAATAGCTTGGACACAAATGTGCGATGGGTGCAGTTCCACTGATACGGAAGCTACTTATAAATAGTGTATCCTTTATGGAAATAGCTATGTCTTCCCTAATCATCATCTGACAAATATAACTTCATCTATACCCACACTGGGACAGCTACTCATTCTTTCCAGGATAGTTACTACATAGTCCATGTTTCCAATGAAATCCTATATAGCTGAGGAACAAAAAACCCAACACCATCACTCTCTTGTAAAGAAGCAATTTACTAAAATACAATCATCATCCATCAGCTACTAATCTTTAAATAGCAATAATTACTATATGTTCTTGTACCTACTAAACTAGACAAAGACAGGATATAAACACACTGGTAAATCACTTAAGCAATAAATTACTATGTGTGCCTTGCAGCTTGAGTAAATACTGTTGACTTGGAGTTCACAGTAAGAACACAGAGCTGCACAAAGTTAAATTGCCTGAAATAGGAAAGAAGGTCTCTCATATTAAGGCATAATTTTTCAGGGAGAGAAATCTCTATTTATAGATTTCTTTGGACAGTCTTCAGGAGCAGAAACAGAGGCACATAATTTTAATGCAGGTTATTAAATGCAGGAAAATTTGAAAAAAGAATATTTAGACCTGGGGATTAATGAGTGGAAGTGCTCTATCCAATATCAAAGTCTGGTGTTATACCACTAGTTTCTGTGTTTGGATTTAATCCACTAATCACTGCTCTTGAAGCCCAAACATCTGACCACATTTTCATGCATCTGGTCATTCACTCATCAGGGCTAGAGAGTTATGTCATAGCTAGAGATCTATGACAATAGTTTAGAAGACAGTTAAAGGCATAGCTTTAGATTGCGCTAAAACTTGAAAGACATACAATGTAAAAAGATATGAGAATTGGTTTATCAAGACATGAAGTCAATGAAAAATTTATTTTTTAAAAAGATTGTTCCAGTGCTATTTTATGCAGCTGTTTTGAAATAAACCATAAGACGTTTTTGTTTATGCACTCGTTCATGCCTTTTTTTTTTTTTTAGTTTCATTTGTATTTGCCTCATGCTGCCTATCATAAAATAAAAAGTGCTGTCTGTGTGCTGCATGTAGCATATACACCAAAGGGTTATGTTACCTGCATTAAACACAGTTTCACAGAAAGAGGCACTGACCACACTTTCAACCTCTCTGGTCTTACAACAAAAGATTTTTTTTATGTTTTTGGGGTGTGTTGTTGCTCATACCTCATTCAAATATTGTCATATTTTACCATGTCACTTTCCTCTATGAATTCCACAGTCTGCTTCTCATCATAGAATCAACGGCATTTAGTCTTCAGAATAAATTTTTGTTTGGTTGGTTGGTTGATTTGTTTGTTTTTTTATTTACAAATATCTACACTGTGTTCTTTGATGAACTGTTATGTCACTGTCATCAAATCACTATGCTGCAACAATGGAAACACTGTACTGACAAACAGGCACCAAAATTAATTTTAAATTAAAAAAAACTTAGAAAAAATAGGCACCTGCCAGCAAAAAAGCTTCAAAAATTTAGTACATACCTGTGTGAGTAAGATGTACTCAAATACTCAGCATCCCTCAAAGTGTTATTTAGTTCAGCCATGACTTCTTATTTAGCGTTTCAGCAGATTCTGCCTGGCAACTACTAAATAACAGATTTTTACAGATTTTTTTAATCCAAGATACTTCCAAGCACTTTTTTGCTTACTTATGCCATGAACTTGGACTTTTCAGAGCCATGTGCTGGGTGGGGGCATCGTGGGTTAACTGCTTGAAGATGTATGACAACAGGAGCAACTGAAAGCAAATCTGAGTTTCTTTGACTCTAAGGTAGTCAGGATGTGAACTAGCTTCAGTTTAGGAGAAACATTAGGATTTTCAGGTCAAACTGGGCAACTCAGCTTACTCAGAGAAGTTTTAGAGAAGCTGTGAATGCCTCATCCCTGGAAGAGTTCAAGGCCACAGCAGGGGGTTGGAACTGGATGATCTTAAAGATGATTGGTACAATCTTTAAAAATCAGGGTATGTGATCTCAAAATCAGTGTCTGCTAGGACACTGTCTGGAGACTAAGATGGATTGTGCCTGGTCAGCCCTGGGCACAGCATATGTTTTTGCTGCCTGTTTTGCAGTCTGTAGGCAGTGCAAAATCTCATAAAAATACAAGAATGTTGCCCAGGTGTTGCACAACCCATTACAAAAAATCTATGAGTGAATCCTAGTCCTGGGCATAAGAAACATTCCAACCTAAGGATTTTATAAGCTTTATTTTGATTTGACTTTTCCTTATTTTTTAGCTGTAATGACTGAATGAGCAGAGCTGGCAGCACCATCTGTTTCCCAGGAAGGGCAGAAAGTGGTGGCTGGGTCATGGGGAATATTTCGCTTTTCCTAAACTCATTAATAAACAGATAACAGAAAGGAAACAAATTAACACACACACACACAAAAAAAAAAAGAGGAAACAAACATGAAAACACACCAACCAAAATCCCCCCTAACCCAAATCCCAGCACCATTCTCATGTGAACAGGAGGTGAACAGAAAGCTCTAATCTAAACAGTGTCCTGGCCTGGGCCCCAGAACTTGATCATTCATGGAGGTGAGGGTCCTTACCTCATTTTGGCCTGGTTTCAACTAGGACTGTCCCAGTCTCCTAGCCCAGCCATCACTTTTAATAAAGAGCCTGGCTATGGCCACCTTGTTGTGGATGTAAAGGATTTGAATGACAAGGAACCATCACCTCTCTGCCAGGGAACACTCCCTGCCCTCTTTTATTTACAGGTACAGCTGTGAATTCAATGCGCTAATAATGAGCAATGGTGCAATTTTGTGCTGGGAAGAGAAACAAAAGGAAATATTGGATGATGAAAAAAAGAAAACTCAATGTTGAAAGCCATGGGAACTGGCTAGAGTGTAGCAAATGAAGCTCATAAAATTATTTCTCTATTTAGACCACAAAGTTTTTAAAGTATGAGCTGAGAAATAAATAACAACAACAACGAATATTTTAAAGGAAAATGTTTAAAAAAAGAAATTAAGAAAAAACTGGTTTAAAGGCACACAGTTTTCCACATAAAGAGATCCCAAGGACTGGAGCAGCAGAACCAGAAGAAATACAAGCTCATTTCTGAAAGCCAGACATAAAAGTAGGACTTGTAGTGTCTCAGTCTGTTGCCTGAATTAGAGACAAAAAGGCTTCTCACAGTAGGGAATATACTGTGTAGTGTACTGTGTCCAGGGTCCTGTCTCCATATCTCAATACTACTGAAATTTCTTCTGAGGCAAATTCTGTACAAAGTTTGAGATCCCAAAATCAAGAATTGTTCCAAACAGTAAGAACTAGTCTGTGTTCTGTAAGACATTAATAGGAAAATAAACAGAATAATAGACTGGAAATGAAAGCTTCATGAGTGACAGACAGTGCTGATAATAATCTGGTGTATTGCCTCTGAGTTTCACAGTTTTATAGCATTATTCAGCCATCTGAGAAAAAGTGTGCCTCCAGTAACCAGCATCTCCTTCTCACTTTGCTCTCTTCTTTGAAACAAATGCTATTGATCAGTAGAAGTCTTTTCTGAAACTGGAAGAAAGGTATGAGCCTATTAAAACTATCTTATTGAAGTTGAATATGATTGGAAAGGAGAATTGATTCATATAAGATTTATATCTGTTAGCTTTTTTGTTGCAATTCCCTGTTTGTAACATTTCATTATACACTTTCAGAAGCTATTTTTTCTTCTTTTTATTTCATTCTGTGAGTTTTGCTTTTGATATCCTGGAAGAATGGTCATTATTTTTCCTGTTTCTATTCTAAACATTATCTTGTACATGTGAACTTATAACCAACTACATCCTGCAATTTTTTTTTTCCCCCCCAGAAGAACCTGAGTCAACTGTGTCCACATTGGTTTGTTAGCTATCTTTACAATTACTGCAGAACATATAAGTTTGTGAACGTATGTGTCTTCATATCAACATATAAATCTTCAGTCAGGTCAGATTTCTTTGAATATGAACAATGGCAGTCTTTGCTTAAAAGACTAAAGGATAAGAAAGTTGGAAGGAGAATGTCTGAAAATTATTTCCAGACGAGTGCCACAGTTAAGTGGAACAGGCTGAAATAAATCAGAACTTCTGACTGCCCAGACTGATGGTGTTCTTTAGCAGTTGCCATTTAAGAGCCCAAACAATGGTTCAGTGCAGGAGAAAAAAGAGTGTTTTGAGTCTGAAGCCAACTGTTCAAGAAACTCAGCCCTCTTCAGTACCACATCTTTTTGTCAGCTGAGAGAAGTCTGCTGGCATATATATTTTGATTTCCATTTTAAAAGGGGATTTCTAAAATACCACTTGGAAAGGAGTTGATTCCAAAGTTTCTGTCACCCTTAATGAGAATAAAGGAAGGCTGAAATTATATCAGACCTGTCATGTCTTTTAGATCTCCATAGTAACCATTCACATATATTGAGGTGTTTCTCTAGCACAGCAGAATGAGTTACTAATGTTGTCTATATTTCTTCCTTTGTCTTCAGCTCCATTTGAACCCTGAGGGCTCAGCATTGTGTCTGAACAAATATTTTACAATGACTACTTTCTAAAACAAATGTATCTCTGAGTTGCCTGAAGTTAATATTGAATTTAAGCTGAGTTAGAAAAAAGAACAGTGTTCGGAAATGTGAAACAAACCAGCTTAAGCCACAATCATGAGCAAATCAGGCATGATTTGTAAAAGGTAAGGAAAGTACTGCCTGCTCCTGAACATCTCTGAAAAATTTCTCAACCAATGGGCTGAAAATTACCTTTGTGGTGAAAGAAATAATGAATTTACATGTTTTGGTTATACAAGCCTAAAATATTCCTCCTTTCTTCTGTTCAGAGAAAGAAAAAAAGTTCTAGAAAAAAGTCAAAAATGAAAGTGCAATGTTTTGTTTCACTTCTTGCTTCATTTATGATATTAAACTATCTATAAAATGAAACAAACACATAAAACACATGTAAACTGTTGTTTATCTTTGAATGTAATGAAATGTAAACATTCTTGCAATGTGATTTCCTAAATGTTGGATTTAGACTATGCATATAGCCGTTGTTGAACTGGAGTCTATTTGAAGCAGTTTTTATTTTAAAAAATGTATTTGAAGCACTTTATTTCAAAAGTGAAATTAAGTGATACTTAATAACTGTGGGGAATAGAAATGTTATTTGTTTAGTTAAGTTTAATTTTTCTTTTAATTGCTCTGACTCCTGGTCTCAAACCCAATTACAAAACAGTTTATCAAAAAGGTTTTTTTACATCATGCACAAGGAAAACCGTATCTTTTCCAGTGCAACTTTTGAGTTTCTGAATCTGTGTTCATTTTTCTTCTAACATTTTTTTCTCCTTTAAATTATTATTTTATATTAGAATATGTTAAGTTCTTAGACCTTTCCTTTTAATTTCATCAAAATGCGAATGAGCTTGGTTTGTTCACCTTTTAAAGAAAATTTAACTGCATCTTGAGGAACAGTCTAATGAAGGATATAAATTTCACAGCCTTTTAAAGCTCAATGTAATTCCTCTAAAAATATGTTAAAGAAAACAATGTAGAATTTTCTTTGCCTGCTATTTTAATAATAATATTAGTAGTAGTAATCACAATAATAATAATACTCCACAACGCAATAACATTTGATTTATTTGATGACTATGGTTAAATGTGAATATCTAGCTGGAGAAGGTTCAAGCAAGCTTGCTCCTTTGCAGGTTTATGTTCCTATGGAGAGTTTAATAAATATCCTTCTCATGAATCACACATTTTTTGATATGATCAAAGAGAAAAGAAAGAAAAAAGAAATTAGAATAAGAATTATCAAAAAACATATGCATAGCTGAAGAAATTATTTCATCTTAAATTAATTAGTGTTTTTAGTCCAAAATATTTAACAGGAATACAATGTTTTCTTTAACTGAGCTCTGGGTTTTTAAAGCCAGTTATGCTCAAATGTCTAAACCCTGGTCGTGAGCTTGTACTCCGGTCTTCCAAGGCAAGCACAGAAAACTGAGAATCAGGAGACAGCCTCACACTGGTGGACACTGGTTACAGGTGACCAGTCAGACTATAATCAGGCAAAATATCATCTCTAAAAATTGTATCAGCTGATCTGACTGGAGAAGACTCAATTATTGCTCCATGACCCATAAACAGAATGTCCTATAATTGCATTTAAAAAATGTTACACGTTGCAGACAAAACTGTAGTGGACCCATGATGATGGTTGAAGACACATTAAAACAAACCCAGACTAGTGCTGAAGTAAGTAATAGTTACTTAGCAATGAGTACAGTAAACATCTGACATGAAAGTGAATGTGCAGGTTCACTGCCATGCAATAACACTGTGGATATCTGTAAATCTCTTTCTATACCTTTCTAAAGTAACCCCAAGTTCTATTAATTATGCAGATGATAAAGGATATTTATATGTCCCACTGATCTGCTTAAGGTGCCTAATGTGCAATGACATAAAGCATCACATGCTGTGCAACAGTAGCTTCTGCAGGTAGTCAGGACTGATCACACCATTCATCCCTCTTCTTCCTCCTGGGTTGTTTTGCAGGTGCCTCAGCCCTGGAGATCCTGTGTGACATTGGAGGGACATGTGACAACAGCCAGCCCTTCCTTGGTCTCAGGAAGGAACCCAGCAAGCTGCCCTTGGGGCATTCTCAGCAGTCAGCCTCTAGAGACATCTCTAGAAGTTGATGCTTGTGTATATATAGATATATTTTAATGCTATTTTTATTTCAAATAGTCTTAAGCAAACAATTTAATTTTAAATATTACTGCAAATAAAGCTGGAGGTTCTGTTTGATACACACCACATTTTCTTTTCCTTTCACCAAACATTCTGTTGTTTACATGTTTGACTCATTGCAGATATACTTAGGGGTTCTATTTTTTTTTAGGGTATTTTATTAATCAACAAACCAAAATCCTAGTTATGTGGACATTTCTTTTAAAATAACTTTATGGGCTGTATGTAAATTGTTTCTTATTGCTTGACAGCTAATGATACGTTTCCGTATAAAAACATGAAGATTTATTACCATTCTGAGCAAAATCTTTATTTTCTGCCTAATATAACAGTGGGTGTTCCCATTATCCATGCAAATGGTTAGTTGTTTTAAAGCCTACCAAGCTCCTGAACTCAGCAATGTATTAAGGCAATGACTTCTACCAGTTAAACAGATTTCCACTGTGAAAAACAGATGTCTTGTCGAGTTGCAAACCTGTTCCCACAAATTTACTTTAATTTTACATTTAAAGGCATAAACTAAAGTGTTTGAGTTAGCTATTTCATTTAATATTCTTACAGCTTCATGTAGATCCCTCTAAGAAAGTATTAATATCTTTTCAATCTTTCTTTCTTTGCAGTAAAAAAAAAAAAAAAAACTTTTAAAAATAGGGGTTATTAAAGCAGGTTAGTCACAGGTAAACTTTGGGATGAAACGACGGGGAGAAGTTCCATAGGAGCTTTCATATTTCTAAGAATTATCAAGGAGAGGGCCTCAGGTAGAGATAAAGGGTTGGAATTCATAACTACTTTAGCCTTTAACTACTTTTTGGGATTCAGGTAAGTTAGAAGAGAAGGAAAAATATCAAAACTTTTAATAACTCTTGCGCCATTTGGTAGACCTGATGGTGAGGCCCTCTGGTTCACTTCATAAGAAAGGTAAGAGTTTCTTCATTCTCCAGTGAGTCTGACTGCATGTATGAGGCATTAAAATGCACAGGTTGAAAGCTTTCAAGAGCAGATCAATCTCTAGACCCACCACTGTGTCAAAGTGGTTTAATTGAATTTGTTTATAGCCCAGTGAATTGAGTTTTGACTTCCTGACCTCTTTTGGTTTCACTTCCAATGTCAAGCCTGCAGAACTCTCCTTCTGGTATGGTTATTTTCTTGATATCTCAATAACATGAGTCCCTTCAAAGGATCCTAAAATGACAGATTTCATAACCTAACAGGAAAGAATTTGCAACTACAGCAATATCTGATTGTTGGTATTCAAACAGAACTCCTAATTTTTTGAGAGATGACATTAATAGATAAGAGCTATGAGGAGGAAAATTGGTTTGTCCAGTTTTATAGCTAAAGTATTCCCAGAATTACTTAATGAGAGAATCCTTCCCATTTTATTCTCATAAATACTCAGTATATTATTAAACAGGCTTATGCAAATATGCCTATAATAGTAATATAAGTAGTGTGAGAGGCCATTTTCTGTCTGTGAAGATAACTTTTAGTCTGTCTCTGTGCCTATGAATTTTTTGGGAGACTAGACCTGAGGCAGGAACAGTAAAGGGTTGCTTTGACAGTGGGTTGCTGCTAAATCTGCAGGTACGTGCCTAGAGCAGAGGGACATTGGTGCAAGCAATTCATTGACATTTGTGGACACTCCTTCAGTGTAGACATCATGCTGATAGAGCTGGATTGCTGTTCTTTGTCTAGGCCTACTTCTGCTATTTCAATCCCTGACAAATAGAAGGGGTAGGAAGGAAAGGGGATGGTACTTCCCTTGCCAATGCTAGTTTAAACCATAAACCATAGTAAAAACCATTGTTCTATTGTTTCATTGTTTGCACTTGAGAGATGCTAATGTTTAGGTCACAGCTGGGTGTTTTAGGATGCTCTGGTGCTGCAGCAGTCTAGCTGATTTTAAATAAAAAGGGCAACTGAGTATTTTTTAGTTTTACCTAAAAAACACCTTTTTCATGAATCATAAAATAGTATTATAGGTTGGAAAAGAGCTCTAATGTCATTGAGTCCAACTATTAACCAAGCAAATCTGTGTAACTTGAGTGTGATATAGAAGCAGCTCATTTCTGAGTCTGAGATGTACCTAACTTAATTTCTGAACACTTTGAAGTAATTCATCATAGTCAGCAGGAAGTAATCATCCTGGAGGATGCCCATAATGTTGTGAACATGGATGGGATTTAAACTCAAGCTACTTTTCCTGTCATGGAGCAGCATGACATCAAGATAAAAAATTGTTCACATTTTTCTGATAAAATAATTGGTGCAGTCACAATTACTGTTAGTGCTATGTGCTATTCCAGCCATCAGGTGCTTTGCCCTGCTCTCAAGCCACTAAAACCTAATATAGAGCAAATCATCTCAGTATATAACCTGCTTGAGGGCCCCATTATGACTTTTGAACACAGGCTGAGGACATACATGTACCTTCATTCATTATAAATGTCTCTAACACCTCAACAGAAGACAACCAACCATACCTTGCCTTCTGAAGAAAAATGACACTGCTGTGCTAAGCTAGAAACAGTGGTTGCAGCTCATAAGGATATTTATTTCCACATCTCTAGTTAAATCACTAGAGTAATAGCAACAACATGAACATCAAAATCATACCTTAAGAAAGCTGAAACAAACGATAAGATTTAAGATAATATTAATAGTCTTTGTCTCATGTTGTGCCTTATATGCTGAAATTCTATACTATTTATAGCTCATATTGAGAAGCAATATATTCCTTTGACAGACCTGTACTTCAAGTATATTTATGATGTTGGTTTATATTAGCATGAGAAGTCAGATAGTAGCATCTACATTTCACAAGAGATGAAACCAAGATGAAAAGGGGCTAACAAACCCCTATTTTTTAGGACTACACCTTGAATCACCCTCCCCTACCTGTGATGGAACACCATGAGGTTCCCAGGGCATGCTGGATTGCAGCATTTTCATGTCTGTAGAAGAGATCTCAAAAGCCTCCAAGATCCAAAGTGACCATGCAAATGACCATGTGTCCTAAATAAGCTAACTTTCCTAAAGACATGCTAGCAAAATAGGTTTCAGCTTTATACTTAATATCTCAAGTTATGTGATTGATGATCTCCTTAATTTAGTGGCCTTTATGTCACCAAACAACATTATGGAATTTCTGCTAAATGACAATCATGTTTTGCTCTATTTCTGTAATTAATTGGCCAATCCACGTATAGTCATGCTTTCTCCTCTCCCTAATTCTTTCTGAGATAACCATCCATTCTATTCTGTAAACTGAATGGTGAAAGGATTCTTCACTACTTAAATAATCAAATGCTGTGAAATGGCCCTCATGAAAGAAATGAGACTAATAAAGTTACTGGGTTTTTTTATCTGTGGGTCTAAATACACATCCAGAATCTGACAAGTAGAAAATATTTCCCTTTTAAAAGTATGCCTGTACCAGGATTTTTTAAATAAAATCTAATCTTCTTTAAGAAGAATATTTGTCATCCTGGGTGTTACACAAGTCACATCACATTAAAATCTAGTTTTATAGTACAAGTAACTAGGCTTGATAAATTTTTCTTATGTATTTATTCACTGAAAAACAACTAAACATATGAAATGAGTACTTTCATTGATTTCTTACATATATTTTCTTGTGGATCTTGTAGCAGGAAATGTATTTATAGGAAAAAATGCATTGAGGAAAGAGGAAAGCTGTTTTCAGAGAACAGTTATGTGGATAAACTGACTTCAAAAGTACAGCATAACACAATTTCTGTCTGTAATGTCATAACTAAATAATCCTTAATCTGTTATTTATTTCTTTCAAAATGTGCTGACAGCCACTGTTGGAGTACCTGGATGTCCCAGCCAAGCATGGCTCCCAATATTGTGAGCAGCACACAGATTGACAGGGTAACCCTGTGTCCCAGAAGGTTTGCACTCTGGTTTCAAAGATACTTAACTGCAAGAGGGATGGGTAAATGGTGTGTGAAAGAACCACTACTAGGATAAGATGGAAGCTGGTGTAAACTTCACAATGGACCTTTGCAGAGCAGTCTTAAAAACTCTCTCTTATATCTGAGCTTCCTATCTCTGTCTCTGATGGCTGTGACTTTTGGTCTGCCAGCAGCTTTGCCCAATAATAAATATACAAAGATACTGTCCAAGTCACCATCTGAGATATTGTGAACCTGGTTTGAAACTACTGAAGTAGCAGCAATAAGAAATAAAAAGCTGTGTATTCTCAGAGAAAGAACAAAACTTTTGAAAGAGAGACTGCCTGCCATTTTGATATAAGAAATGTGAGATCTGCTTTCACATGAAAATTTACTCAAACTCAAAAAATTTATGAACATTTAAAATACTTTATTTTGAAAATATATGACTGAAAAATTCTGCTAGAAAATTCTGAGATGTAATTTCATTTGTTACTAAATGTAATTGAACAAGAAAAGTCTGAATTTAGGTTTTATTCTATAAGTCAGTTATAAAAAGCACATAATAATCTTCAGCCATTTAAGGAAATGTTTTGTTGCTTGAATATTATTCTAACATAGATTTTTAGTTCTCCTGTTAATGAAAATGTTTTTTAGATATATATGACTACTTATATTTTTCTGGACATCATAATCAATACATATATCTGTTAAGTATAGCTCTAAACCTTATTTTTACTACAAAACTAGAGGAGATAGAAAATTGAGAATGAGCAAACGTTTATAGAAAATAAGCATTTAAAATGTCTTGTGCATAATTATTAGATTATTTTTCCATTTGCCCTTCTGCTTCCTGCCTTCTCTGTTGCCCACCAGTGAGCTCTACATATAAGAGGAGGAAATACAAGTATTGACTGCAGAGTTGAATTCAGTTAATGTGCCTCACTCTAGCAGGACAATGCATGTAACACAGCAGGCTTAATTTGCTGTCCATCTCTAGCTATGAATATTGCCACCAAATGTCTGCAGTCAAGTGGTTTTCATTACACTCAAATTCTGTGGTGTGGAATTCTCTGCAAGATTTAATGACCTAAGTTCTTATTTGAAAAAGTACACTTTTACAATGGCCTACTACTTGAGCACTATGCAAAAGTGAAGGATATAAAAAAGTAGATCCACTGAAAAAAAAATGAAAATGCAGCCTGTCATAGTATCTGAAACTCAGTGTAACCAATGAAACACTTTTCTAAAAGAGCAGTAAAGGAACAACTTGGTAGCTTTTATATATAAATAGATATATTCCATGAGAATAAGTTCTTCTAATTGATTGCAAGTCTATGAGAACACTTCAGTGCATTATTTTCTGGAAGCAGAAAGCATGGCTGTGGCTTTGAGAGGTGAATTCTGCTGAATGTGTGAGGTTATTGTTATGTTTAAAGTCAAAAGAAAAATTCAGCAGGGGAACATTTTTCTTAAAATAGTTGCCACAGTAATAAGAGCCCTGTTTAATGTTTGGTTTATCAAAGGTGCAGCACACAAAAAACCTCTGCTCTATTCAATATCTTGTTCTCATTATTCTTGTTGCTAGTAGCACTAATCATTCCTCTACTTTCAAACTGAGTATTGACATTGTGAATTCACTGCTGAGAAGAGGAAGGAGGCAAAAAAAGAGAATTTACCAATTTTTCATTTGTATAAACCTTTTGAGATCATTTATTAAGAGACCAAGGTTGCAGCACATCCATGAATACATGTAATTTTCCTAATTATCTATAAAATTCTTCAAGTTGAAGCTCTTTCCTGTGATCAGTTCCCTTGCAGTTTTAGTAAGAGCAGGGAAGAGGAGGATATGTTCTTGTCCATGGTGCAATTTACAGTGCACAACAAAGCAGGTGCTCTTTTGGCTTGAACAGAGCTACTCACAGAGTAGGTAGTTCATGCTCACACAGGGTCTTATAGAATAACTCAGCCTTCCTTAAAACATATGGGTGTGGGAGCAGAAAATAGACAATGATGTTTTCAGAGGATAGTTGATCTCTTTACATCTTAGAGCATATCATTATATGATGTACTGTTGATATTACTAAGTTGCAAGTAAATCAGTTACCAGTTTCCATGTCTGAAGGGGTAGAAAAAAACGTAACCAGACTTTTGTGTTTCTGCTAGAAAAGGGCTATAACTTTAATGGTAAACTGAAATATTCCTGAACTTAAAGAGGTTTTTTAACCTCTGAAAGTGCCAGCATTTAAATCACAAGCTGGGAAAATTACCTGACCTCTCAACACCTGGCCCTTCCAAGGAGATATTATTTAAAGTGCCAAAAGCATAGTAAACACCTACAAGTTCCCAGACTTGCATCAGTGCACTGGCATTTCTCTGGCTACCAGTGAAATTGTAGCCTGGTTCTTCTTGGGACTATCTCTGAGAAGAAAACTTATAGGTGTCCAGGGAAGGAAACAGTCTATTTGGAAGAAAGTAGCTTACTCCAAAAACCTCTCAAAATATACCCAGCAATTTCAAATGTGTTCTAATGCAATCAAGTGTAATCCTGCCCTTTAAATTCAGCAAACAACTGGACCAGAAACACAAAGTAAAATGTCAATAAGAAATTTCAACAAATTTTGAGATGTTGCTATTATACACAAACTGCAAGCATGTCTAATCCTTTCTAAATTCAGTCAATTCAAATTGAAAGGAATACATGTAATGATAGGAAAGAAAGATCACTTTAAAGACACTTTTTTACAAAAATGTTAACTAACATCTGCAAACCATAATTGATGGTTATGAAAATGACAAAGAACATGATGATGATGTTGGCGAAGAAGAAAGTAATAATAAAAGAATACTTCATTATGTAGACAGCTGTACCCCAGGCATAATGCCAATATCAAGGTGAAATAAATAAAATGCATTAAAAAACTTAGCAGATATGACTGACATGTAGTTTTTTGTCAGTAAAATGTTGACTAAGAAAATTCTGCATCTCCTCATTTGGATGGCATGACCTATGAAAAATGTAGCATTTAACAAAACCATTTGAAGTACTGCAATCTAAGGATGGTGCCCTTAATGGTACCAGCACCATGAACAATATAATTAAAAACTGTTTACCTCCTATGGTCATTGTTCCCACAGTTATGTGAGCTCCATTAAGCCTGAGGTCAAATTTGAACTGAGAATTTGGAGACAAAAAAAATCCTGAGTTAAAACATAATCAAATTGCCTTGGGATTATTCCAAAGAGGGAAATGGAGACACATTTTACCTTTTTTCATTATAGGAAGAGTAAATTCCCTGGAAGGAAAAGAAAGAAGGGGGGGGGAGGGGGTGGAATGAGCTGATGACAGGGAATGATTTAACAGTCTCTTATATTAAATGCTGACAATGTAGTCATAGAAGTATTAAACCAAGGCCAATATGATTTCTACTTGCATTTTTAACTCTAGTGGCTGAATTAGACTGTATGATTACTAACTAGTAGAAGACATGAATCTGGCAGCTGCTACTCAATTTTACCTGAAAGCATTCAGTATCAAATAACATGCTTTTCTCTATTATTTTTTAATACCATCAGAAAAAAATAGAACTTGTTGTTGGCAAATAATAGAAAAGGATTAGAAAAGCACTTTTTTCTCCAGTTTCTCAGTTCAGTCTGCATCACAAGAGAATTTGGAAATATAAAAAAAAAGAAAACTAGTCATGGTTATTTAAACACCTGTAAGAAACAATTCAAATGACAACAAAATTCAGCAATTCATGGATAGCCATTATTACATATCAAAGCTGTTATTGCTCAAAAGGAAAAACAACCCCTACAGGGATTAAAGTGACAAAACCTTCCCTTCCTAAATTAAGTATTGTTTATATTATACATAATTCAGAAAGTAAAACTCAGACTCACACTAAAACACATTCATTGTTTCAAACTCACATTCATTAATTCAATGCTACTTAGAGGCTGAGTTTAATTTTAAAAGATGTGGTGAAGTAACCACAGACCAATAATTCATAAATTTATGATTATCTTTTTTTCATAGATGTGAAAGCTTTTACAAAATTAGACGTGTTTTTTTCTTTCTTTTTTTCTTTTTTTTTTTTTCAAGGTAGAAATGAATATTTAAATAATTGTTCCCACATAAAGTTTTGGGCCCTTCTGGGACCAAAAATTTCTAATTAAGTTTACGTAGCCCTTAGACAAATTACTACAGTATCCTTTTTACTATTTTCTGTGCAGAAATGTAGGCCAGTAAGCATTACCCAAACTTCTGTCTCAAATAAAGCACACTCTGTTCCACTTCTGACAGCAATGTGTGTGCTCCATTAATGGTGTGCTTTTTTGCTCCAGCAGCTCTGTATTAAGTAGGAGTACAGTTACATCGAACAGCAGTCTATAATGTTAAAAGGAGGTTGTTAATTCCAGAAATGCACTGAGGGATATTTAAAATAAAATATTACACCAGATTTTAGCTCTTGGCGTGGCTCTAAGACAGGATCTAGGATCTTATTAGATCAGTTTTGACTTTTCTCAGAACAGTTTGGAAAGGGCAATTACTTCATATGGACTGCTTTAAGATATTTCTAATGTTTTCACAGAAATAATTGAAAAGAAAAAAATGTGGCTAAAAGCTGGCATGTAATTCATGTGCAGTGGAATAGTTAGTCACAACTTCAGTTGCTACCTGTAGCAAAACTATCCTCATCTGTATTTGTACAAGCACTGTAAAAATGAGTGGGAGAAAAAGCTTTCATTGGGGCACACCCCTAGGGCAGGGAAGGGAATCCCAGCTCTGTAAACACACTCGGCTGCTGATCTGTGGGTGTTGCTCCTGCTCCCTTCCTGGATGCTGGACACAGAGTACTGAGTCATTCAAACAATACATTTCAGCCATCTCTTGGCAGTGAGTGATGTTTTGGTCTTCCTCTTGTTGATTTTCTCAACAGAGTGGCTAGTACTGCTCTTTCCTGCTTTTTTATAGGGAGTGTGCTCTTTCCTGTACTACCATTCTCCTGAGCTTCAGCTTCTGCATCCTTCCTGCTTAACCATCCCCTGTGTCCATCCAATGATGACCCCACTGTCACCCACAGGATCTCCTGTTAGCTCCCACACCCTATGGATCTCCAATCCCATGCACAAAACATCTTCCTCTACTCTGCACCAATCTATGCTTGCTGCCAGGGCAGCTGTGGTGGTCACTAGCACAGCTCTGCCAGCATTTTGGGATCAGCAGGCACCAGTATTCTCACACTGTCTCACTACTATAGTGTCTTATTAGTTGTGGAATCACAGCAGATAGGGCACGGAAAGTGCAAGAGATCGCATCAGGACTGGGTGGAATAATATTTAGTGGGGAAAACCTTCTCTAAATTAATAATAAAGGGGTGAAAATCAGAATTTCCCCAGAGCCTTTCTTTTACAAAGATATTTTAAAAGCACTGTGGGTTTTTAAGTTAGTTGTGCAAAATTCAGGGGCTTCCTGGGTCCTGCATAGATAGTGCTTAGCCTCAGGAACATATTCTGGGTGGGTAAACTACAGAAAGCTAAGTATGCTTTGTGTAAAAATAGAAATGTGCCCATTTACGAGGTTTGAAGTGACTAATTATGAGAATTCTGAAGCATGTCTTTGCTCTTTCTGGGTGAAGTAGAGAGATTAGAAATTCCTGATTTGCATGAGGCATTAGTCATAATGAGTACAGAGAACATAGAGGGAAACAGATAGAATATATGTAGATAGGGCTGATAAAAACAGGAACACAAACTTTTATAAGCAAATTTCTTTTTTTTTTTTTCTTTTTTCTTTTTTTTTTTTTTTTTTTGTTTTTTTTTTTTTTTTTTCTTTTTTTTTTTTTTTTTCTGTTTTAATTACAGAGCATTAGTGGGACCATAGGAAAAAACAAAACAAACAAACCACAGAACACCTGACCTGTAGTGCATGACCCAAAGCCTGATGACACAAGTAAACCTGTAGGTCACAAGGCTGTCTCTGTAAGTCCTTACCAGTGAATATTAGGAGACAAAATGGAAAGGTGTTGGTAACACACTGGTGTTTTGGGTACTGCTGAGCAGCACTGGCACAGCACCAGTACTCTCTCCAACATTCCTCCCCCATCAAGGGGCTGGGGGTGGGCAGGATCCTGGGAGGGGACACAACCAGCCCAGATGGTCAAAATTAACCAAAGGGGTCTTCCATTCCATCAGCTTAGATATAAAAGTTAAAGAAAGGAGGAGGAATGGGGGTCATTTGTTACTTTACAATGTTTGCCTTCCATAGCAACCAGTCTGTGTGCTGAAGCTCTGCTTCCTGGGAATTGGCTGAACATCCCTCACTGATGGGAGGTACAGATTAAACTTTTCCCCTTGCTTATGCATATGCTAACTTTCACTTTTTTTGCTATTGTAAACTGCCTTATCTCAACCTATGAGATGTTTTCCATGTTATTTTCTCCAGCCTCTCCCTCTGGGAAGGGGAGGGATTGATCGGCTTGGTGGGCACCTGGCATCCAGCCAAGGTCAACCCACTGCACTGCCTTTGCATATCTTTTTTGTTGTTGCTTTTATTTGAATGACATAGATATAGTGTGTATGTGTGTGTGTATACAAGATGTGTCTGTATGGCGATACTACATGGAAAATTAATAATAGACAACTCTAGAATAATGAACATATTAAAGCTACACAAGTATTTAAAAGCATGCTAGTCCAAACCTTTCAGCTTAGTAACTGAGAGCAAGAAGAATGACAATAAGCTCTTAGAATTCAAATCTCACACTATGCAAGGCTATAAAAATCATTAATATTCTGAATTATATCTGAAAGCACATTCAAAGCCTGAAAGGAATTTAGTACAGGTGTCAGCAGGATTGACAAAAACTTTTGTTCTGCATCCAATTAGAGTAAAAAAACATAAGAGATGATGATCTTAACTTATTCCAGAATATTGAAAAGGAGATATCTTTGAAAATTAAGACTCTCTCTAATTGTGAATTCATTGGCAAGTAAAGACATTTCATGAAAGAGCTTTACAATATTTTTATTACAGCTTGCTTGCAATACTTTTATTTCTTGTTTTTCAACAAATGATTTTGATTCTTCCCATAAGCCACAAAAAGAATACTCTACCTCACTGATTTTACTTCAGTGGACAGTGCCTATTATTATCAGAGGTTTATACGACATTATCCCACAATATTTAATCACGCTAAAGATCCAAAATTTTAAAGCATTACATTAAGAGAGATATTTCTAGACCATAAAGTTTGTTTGATACTGACTGTTGTCAATGCTCTACTGCAAATAGTACGTCCCTAGTTTGACAACAAAATGGCAACAGATAGAAACAGGGAGTACCATCCTATTTATTTTCCATCCTAGAGTAACAAAGTCTTATTAGACTCTAGTTTGCCATTACATTCCAACAAAAAGCATCTGAAATGAAGAATATTTGTGCTTTCTGTGCATAAAATTCAATAAAACCGAAAAAATAAGATAAAATTATAATGTTATTTATTTTTCATGATGTTGCTTCATTCAAGCAAAAGCTGGAAGCCACCTGATATTTTAAGTTTTCAGCAAATTATGTCCCCAGATGTTTTCAGCAGCTGAATCACCACAATTTTTGAGTTTTATATTGAAAATCTATCATATTAGCTGTCACTTTCTATTATTAATTAAAATATGAAAAAGAGCTAATACAGAAGTATTTGCCTTAAACTTGACAATGAATGCAGGCCAAGTTTCCATACTAAGATTTCATTCCTTCAGTGGGAGATGTAGACTGGTGAGAAGATTTAAACTAAACTAAAAACAATATGCATATGGCCTCATGCCACTGCCTTAGATTTTCATTTGCCCTTTATAAAAGAGCTGTATTGTCTTCAAAATTTCTTTCACCACTCCAGACACACTATACAAGAAAATACCAGAAAAGACAGAAACAGAAGCTTTATAAGGTGCCACTTGCAGCTGTAATCAAGCTGTTCTTAATAACTTCAAGAAAGAGCTGGAAACTGCTTGCCACGGTGCCTGGAAGCTGTGCACTGCCAATCATCTCTCCTAATTTAATGCTAGAGTCATCCAACTTTCCAGCTTGGAAGGCACACATCAGCAATACTCTGTTATTAGGGGGCAACAAAACTGTAGAAGTATTTATAGTTGGTTACAGTTTAACAACAAAAACAAAAAATCTCATTGACATTTGCATTGCTTGTTGTCTCAGTCTATTAAAAAGAGCAAAAACTCTCTCCTCCCAAACAATGAGCCTAAGCAACAGAATTTTTACAAAGATAAAGCCATGAAACAATTATATCATTCTGCTAACAGGTTCCTATTCTTTTTAAGGAGAGCATGTTTTAGTAGAGAAATTTAAGTGATGAAATATCTTCAATTCCCCATGAAAATCTGCTAAAATTTTTAAATTATTCAGTTTAAACAGAATTGTCCTTAGATTTCTGCATAGCTCCTAAGAGGCTGTGGCCATCTTTAACCCAGAGATTGCCTTCTCCTGTAAGCAAATACCTGTGAAACCCATTGAGTGTGCATCTGTCACATCCATCACATCTGTCTAGCATGCTAATTTTCATAATGGATGACAACTCACAGGTGCCTCTATTTGTTTTGTATTAATTTATGTGATCCACAGAGTAGACCTAAATTTTCCACCTTCGAAACTCTGCATAAAAAGCAAGAGGAATCTTTTAGTTAAAGCAGTTACTTGGTGACCTAGGCAGCAGAGAACTTGCATGGGAATACAAATCTCTGATAGTACTTCAGTCAGTGAAACTCACAGCACAGTACCAACTACACATTTCTCATTTTCTAGCTGTCTAACGTGAGTCAGTATGGTCTGATTTATTAAAGTGCAGATGCAGTCAACAGAAATTGTGCTTTGAATGTATAAAATGCCATATAAACACTCATCAAAATGAGATCCTACATTTCTTATACTGGACGCTGAGAATTTCTAGAAACTCTTGAATTTAATCAATCAAAGAGAAAAAAAACCCACCTTATTTAATACAGTGGGCATACCACTCTGCTTATTTTACAAGACCTTATGGAAATAAAAAATCACAATTTTATGTGAAAAAGACAAAGTTCTGTGTGCAAATGGGGGAAATAGCACAAGATGTATAACATTGTTTTATGAAAAGCAGTTAATGTAAGTCCACAAAGTGAGAAGATGTTTTATTATGAACTAAATCATAATATTCAATGACATTGAAAAAAGTAGTTCACGAACATACAATAAATATTATAATACAGCAGGATTAAGAATTTAATTTTCAGTTTTCCATTAAAAATTTTAAATGCTTACTTAGAGCTCTATCATGATTCTTTTTACCTTTTGAACTCTTTAATAAATATCTATAATTTAAGAAAAGTTTTCAAGTTATATTGTGAATCACATAAAACTAAAAAAAAAAAAAAGTGACTGGTGTTACAGACCAAGTTTTTACTATCTTCTTCAAATACTCAGCTCCAAGGCACACATCTCTCTTCATATCTGGAGAGAATTAGGTAGCCCAGTGAGGCTGGGATAGGCTTCTACACAGCTGTGAAGAAATGCAACAAGGCATTTCTCTGATTCTATTTTAAGACTGTGAATTACAGTAATTTTGGTGTATTTAGTTCCCATACATCACAGCAGAAATTTGTGCACTCCACAAAGTAAAAAAAAAATCCTTTCATTTAAACTGAATTCTCCTTAATTCAAAGATTTTATGTTGCCTTGTGGTTCCTGATGTTTGTTTTATTATTCCTAGAAACTGCAGTTTTTAGATTATTTATAGCCTTTAGGCAGCACAGAATACCAAATAATAGAAAATAATGTAAATTCAAATAAAATCCCTTGATAGCATTGTCAGCTAGATACATTATACCCTAAAAAATAAATTAATCTTGCCCTGAATTAATTGGTGTTTACTACCTACATTAAAAAATGTACTAAGAAGCTTGCATGATTTACGTTTTGCAAGATTTTTTCTGTTTCTTTCCTTCAACAAATGAACCAAATTAAATAGTTCCATTTACAAATATAAATAATGTAGATATCTATATAAGAAGCTAATCTGAAAAAACCCCTAGTACAAACAGATTTCTACTTTACTAAGAGAACAATATTTCACTTTTTTTATTTTTTAATATGGTGGTATTGAATATCAGTCTTAGCTGCCTCCTCTGAAAGTTGAAGTCCTCTATTTCTTCAAAGAAAAAAATATATGTGGCCTCTGTGCCCATGGTGTAAACATGCTTAGCAGGCCCTTGAGTGCCCAATCCAACCTTGCTGGAGACAATGTCTGTTTATTTGATGGAATTCAGTGTATAGTTGAATTGTACCTTAAGGGTAGGGCTGACTAAAAAATGAGTTATATCAAACTCTAAAAGAAAATGCTCATCTCAGCCACAGTCCAAATCCCGTCAGCTTTAACAGCAGCAGAATCTGCCCCCAGCCCTGGGCTGCTCTGTGCACCTTTCCAGCAGAGTGGTGTTTAGTGCAATACCAGTAGGGAGTATGCAAAGGAAACAAAAATCACAATAAAATTCAATGTAAAGGATAAATAGATTCTTTTACCTCCAAGAACATTGCTTTTCTAACCATAGTCTACAAATCCTTGTGATTTTTCAACACTTTGTGCATGCACCTGTAAATAGCACAAAGCGAGATATAGTCAGAAACATAACTGGAGAAGTAACATGGATGTTTCAGAATATGCAGACAAATAAATTTCTCAATGTAATGTGATTTTTGATAGAAGCCCTTTAACATAACTGCTAAAGTAAAGGAATATCTACATAGGATACTGAAGGCTGAATTCATTGCTTCAATTAAAGCAAGTAGCTCTACTTAGCTCCACTCTGAGATGTGGAAGGCAGCAGCTTTGCTTGAACATCTCATTTTAATTGTGATAATATTAACATTCTCCCTCTGAACAGCTTTAAATGGAGAATGAAAAATAATAAAATATATTCTTGTTTTAATCGTATGCAAAGAAGAGAGGAGAATAGTCTCAAATATGAGAGTAGAAAATAATTAACAATCACATAAAATGATAGCTTTGTTATGCTGATTAAGACACCATGAATGAAGCTTGATACTGGAATTCATCAGAAATTCAAACTATTCTTTTTTTATGTGTCTGTGCAATGAGGTAAATTCAGGTTATAGAAACAAAAGGAGATCTTGTGGATTTGGTTTTTATTTTAATTTATGAAGGGCTAAGCAGATAACATATTTTTTCACTAATCAGTGAGGGGGAAATCATTCTGTTTTTCCCTAAAGCAAATTAGTAGCTCTCATTGAAATAATCAACAATAACTCATGGAATAGTATCGGTCTAGGCAGATTTGCAGATGTTTTATGTCAGGAAAGCAATACAGACCAGATTAGTAGGCCTGAATCATGACTTCCAATGAACCTGACAGCAAATGGAACTAGCAATTTAGTGGCAGTTGAAGAGATAATCCTTTCTTAATGCTTCAATTTTTGGCTTTTCTTGAAGATACATAAAATGTTTTCCAGCTATCAGAAGAATTTCAGAAAACTCTGCTTTTCTGCCACAAGTATGAGGAAAATATGTCATTCCAAGATTCACTCCCTGTAATGAATGAGTTATGGATGGTCTGTAAGACAAAAGTTTTATCTTTCACAACAGACTTTTGTTAGAATTGATCCCTTGGGGATTAATTTCCACAATTTAATATCATCTAAGTGGAGGTTCTCTTTGCTGGTACATATTAAGTAAATACAATTCTATAACAATAAAGCAGGTTCAACCAAAGTAATAAATGAGCTTCCCCAAGGAAGAGACACTATTCCAATAAATGACACTGAGCAAGGAATCCGATAGTTCTCTGTGCAACCTGGAAAATAGCAATGTTTCAAAGACTGAAATTCAGCCTGGTGTAAATAGGTATTCCACTTAAATATCTCCAAATTTCCAGAAACTTTACAATGATATTTTTTTTTCCCTAAAAGGCATATTTCAGTGTGGATACTGCAGAGGGCTATTGTGTGCTGCAGGGTGCTGGGTAAGCTGAGGTTGGAAAAGGCTCCCTCTGGTCTCACAGATGTCAGCAAACTCTCCCAGAATCACAGTAGCTTCAGGGATAAACAACAGAGACTTCAGCTCATCCTGATATTCTGAATTGGCCTGCTGTGAGTTTGTCAACCTCTGATATGAGCAAGGGGCAGAGATTACAATGTGTTAGAAGTACCAGAGCACTGTGCTAGAAGGAGAGACAAAAATTTTCTCTTATCAGTGAGGTTCAGGTAAGTGGGAGAATATTGAGTAGATTTAGTGATAAATTTGGCTGGAATGCCTTCAAATTATAGCCCCTGCCCAATATCGACCAAAACAAGAAAGTACAGAGTGTTGAAAATCCTCTTCAGTCCATTGTACAAAACTCTGACAAAATGCTGTTTCTCTCAGTCACTGGGCACATCAAAATGTGTATTGAGACTGTGACTCTTCAACCCAAAACATTCTCTCCTGAGGACTGTGGTCTGGGAATCACTAAGCCCATGCATAATATCTGAACACCTGAGAGGCATCATGTACACATCTGTACACCTATTTATACATTCAGAAGATTTCTGAATGTTTTAGCAAAGCCCTCTCAGGCATTTCTGTAAGGCTTTTAACGCTTGTCCCCCACTGGTCGAGGTGGCTCCTGTGACAGTAATTCTCATAACATGCAACTCAAATAATGGATTATAAAAATTTCAAGGTATATCCATTAAAACCTCAACCACTGGACCCTTTGGACCAGACTGAGTTTAACATTGCTGTGAACTGCTCCCATTGGCCTTTCTCTGGCCCATAGGTCCCTTAGGGTAGAACCTGCCTCCAAGTGAATCTTTATCTATAAGGTGCAATGTCTGCAGGGTTATACCTGACCTGCCTTGGGCTAGCCTCATGCCCAGCCACTGATTCTTCAAGGTGCTGCAGCATGAACTGTTGGTATTTTGAGGTGTATCTTCTCCAGAATTGACTTATCCTCAGGTCCCTTCCAAGGTTTCCCTGTTGTGGTACAGTGTTGAAAACATTTTAGGAAAGCTCTGTAGTTGCCATCTCATCAGAATTCAACTCATTACAGAAACTTGCACAAGACTTCCCATTTCTCTTCCTTCTTCGCACGGAGAGCAAGGCAGGAAGGGCATGAAAAAGGGAATAGTGACAGGAAGTTTCTTTCATAGCTGTCACAGAGCTTTCTCAGAATGCAAATCAATGTCTGCAAATAGGGTCCCATGTGTACTTGAAATGTAACAGTCCCTTTTCTCTGTGTGGTAGTTATAATTTTTTGGCTCTTCTTTCACTGATGGAGAGATGAAGTAGGCACATGGAAGAAAAATCACAATAAGAATAAAAATTATCCCTACAAACAGTTTGCCACCTTCCTAAATTCAGAGGTATATGAATCTAAGACTGTGAATACATCAGTATAGAAAAATAGGGAATCTGACTCCGTTTTTGACTTGACACTGACCTTTTAAACACACTTGAGGAAACAGCATGTGTTTTGTTTATTCAAAGACCAGTAACCTGCAAAAAAATCCTTTTTCTGCATCCTCTGAGATTTCACAGTCTTGTCAATGCACCTGCAAAAGGAAGCAGTCCTTGACTTAAAAAGCAGGTCTGTGTTTAGCAGCTTCAGAAATGTCCAGCTGGTTAGGATAAACGTGGCAATGTCTGGCAGGTGGCAGCACATGATGGTAGAGTAAAAAATACCACAGTCTAGTGCTTTATTCCAAGGTACTATTATATTAACTACAAAAATATTTATGACCCATACTCAAGGCTCATTGATTTCTGGCTTCCCACATTCCCACAAACTTGTGCTCAGTTTGTTGCTGAAGTTCCTGATTCAGCAAATCATGTGAGTGTGTAATAGCAAGAACTTTTTTGATTTGTTTGTCTGCCTACTGGCCAACTACTGGTGACCTTCACAACAGTAGGGATGGGATGCAACACATGACATGGCAAAATAGCTTGGACCAGCTGCACTTGGCAGGGGAGGTCAATATCCCTGGCCTGTCCATCTCTTCCTCCTCTGCCTCCAGAAAATCTGCATCTGTAGAATTATGTGCTTAAATACTTTTAGATTCAAATAATTCCAAGAAAACCCACAGTTTCAAAGCAATTTGAAAACTATGAGTGAAATGAAGTCAACTATTGCTATGTCTTGTGTCTCTTTCAGAGGGAAAACACCCTTGAGAAGGATCAGAACATTAAATAAAACACAAGGAGGTTAATTTGGATTCTAATCTGCTTTTCACCAGTGTTATGGCCTTAAAATTTACACAAAACCATAGAGAATAATATAATAGATCTGAAAAATGATCCTAGTGTCATTCCCATCAGCTGTTAATCATTTACACCTGTCAGTTTCTATCTAGTATTTGAAAAATAATCCAGATTCTTTTTCAGTCAGTTAAGAATGTGATGAATCAATCTGGAAGCCCTCTCTATGCACATGGATTACGAGAAGGTGATCAGGAGTAATCAGCATGGATTCACTAAAGGTGAATCATGCTTGTCCCACCTGATTGCCATCTGTCCTGAAGGGAGAGAAGTGGACAATGACTTCAGCAACCTTTTCAGGGCTGTCTCACACAACAACCTCACAGGCAAGCTCAGAAAGTGGGGATGGGATAAGTAGACAGTGAGGTGGATTGAGAGCTGGCTGAATGGCAGATCCCAGAGGGTTGTAATCAATTTCACAGGTTTGATTTGGAGGCTGCCACAAGGGGTGTCCCTCAAGTTTTAATACTGGGATGAGATCCAAATGCAAACACCTGTTGGACTTGAAAGCAATATGATTTGATTTAACTTTCTTAATAATGCTTAGAGAATACTATAGATTTCTATAGTGGAAATTCAGTTGTTGCCAGAATAAAATGTAAAAACCCAATATTTTAGAGGCACATTTTTGCATTTTTACTAGTCTGCTGCTACAGAATTATTTTGAATACACCCATGCCCTAATTCAGCCGAGGTTTTATACAGGGAGGTATTTCCAAGTAAGGGTGAAGTAGGAATTTGTGCAGAGCTCTCTCTGAATACGTGAATCTCCCACAGCAAGCACACTGTCAAAATGAGGTCTGATTTGTCATTTGTGCTTTTGTTAGCCAGAATGGCCACAAACCTGTTTCAGTACGAACGATTGTGAGCTATATAGGAAAGGTGCAGGCATCACAGGAGAAAGCACTTAGAGAAAATTGCTTATTGAAATCCCTGCAGCTGGTTGAAGTTTAGAAGAGTAGAATAGAATCACTTGGTCATTGAGAGTTAAAAGGGGTGTAAGGACAAATGTGGAGAGGGGAAAATAGAAGATAAAATTGATCTGAGAAAGGCTGTGGTTGAATTTGGCTATTAAGAGCACTTATATTTTGCTTTTTCAAAACTACTCTCCAGTTAAATATCTGAAAAACATAGCAAATAAAATGTATCAATTAGTTCAGCATAGACTCACATGTTAATTAGAAACTTGGTAACTATGCACAATTAAACTATGCAGTACATAGAGAGGGGAAAGAGAAGAGGTCTTTAATAGAGTCAGCAAGAAAGAGAAAGAAAGGGACAATATTTCCTACTGATCCAAAATGTTCCTGATAAGTAGAAAAGTGTGTCAAGTCCCTTAATTAACCAGGGCCAGGTCCCATCTGTATTTTCAGCATGTGTCCAGAGATGGTCAATGTTAAAGATTGTAATAACTTAATTTGGCTTCAGATGAAGGCCAGGATTCACTGATCATAGTGCTCTGAATTCTCAGAGAGCACAGGCACCAACAAAGGACGAGAGCACACGAACACAAAGCACTTTGCTCGCTGTTGCTGCTCTGTGACATTGCTCTTTTCATAAATGATTTCAAGCCAGACAGTATTAAACAAAGTACATTATCATACTAATTTCACATATACTGTTGTGAGGTTTCATGGATTCACTGGGAGTGATGTATTCGTGTCAAATCTCATAAAGAGTCTTTTGCCATCTGCTTAGAAGTGTAACACTGTCTGCACAGAACAATTCATGCTGCTTGTTCACTCCTTCCCAGATTTCAGAGGTCTGGGTCTTGAAACTAAGATTCTTACTCCAGAGATCTATTAAAGCAGTTCTTGTTCTCAGTCATGTGCAGGGAGCTTGCTGCATTACCTGGAGGACTCCTGCCAGGATGCTATGAATCATACTCCAGATCCTTAAGCAAAACCTCATTTGTAAAGTATGGATGTTGCCTTATTTCCCCTTAAAACATTTTGGGTTGGTATTTTTTTAACTGCATTTTGTCTTGTCTCTATGAGTGATTGGGAGGTCTGTACACATGCTGCAGGCTGTTGCTGATTCACCTCCAACCATGACATTTCCCATACTGGCAGCTATTACATTGACACAGAAGGACTTTATAAGCTAGGATTTATACTGAATTTTTGTACAGAGGCATCTATTATTCCAGCAGTTTTAACCAGGCCTTTCTCAAAATGCATGAGCACTCTCTAAGCACATTATTGTGTGTGCAGATATTGCAGAAGCTGTATAGACCCGGAAAGGGACAAAACAGAAATTATTTCTGTAGAAGTAATTAAGTTGGCAATGAGGTGACTAGCTATGATAATATCCTTGTAAAAACACTTGGAAGGTGAGCTTTCTGTGTGACTGGTAAAATATTTCAGACTTTACAACTGTGTATTTCTCCATCTGTACTGCAAAGGTGCATTATCTAGGGGGAGGGTCATTTTTTAAAAGGGAGATTGTTCTCTGAACCTATTTACTCTGTCTTGTTCTTATCACTGCCTAAAGGAAATTACAACAATTACTTTGCTGGGAAAGTAATATTAAAAGAAATATTTATATTACCTTTAATAATATTCAGTAAGAAAAAAGAGAGACAGCTGGTATCATCCGTGCAGCATATTTCCTTTCACCCCCTGAAATCAGCATCGCAATAAAGGGCTCTGTCACTCAGGTGTCTGGAACTGTTGCTACAGTTGTTTTCTCTGACCCAACCATTAAGAAAGCTTACAAGAATTCATAATCTGTTAATGCCACAATCTAACCAAAATTTTTGTCTGAAATTTTGCAGTTGGACCAAGTGATATAGTCAGATGTTCTGGGAGAAATATGTTTTTAGTCATTTGCACTAGAACACTCTCAGTGTAGTTCTGAGCCAACAGTGGAACAATTCCATATGCTGATCCATCCTTACTCTGGCAATATTTCTGTTGCTGTTGACATATATATTCATATGGCTAAATAACTTTTAAAAAGACCAAATTTTTCATATTTGGAGCTTTATTCACAGCTTAAGACCTTTATTACGTGTAGGAGAAGCTAAGGGTAACAAAATAACAAAGACCCTATTAAGCTTGAGAACTCGTCTGAGAAGACCTATGTGCCCGGCCAAGAGTGTCATTAGACCACTAAAAGTTAGCACTTCATCTAAGAAATGCTCTTAGATTTGCAAATATCCTTCTCAAGTCATAAGTCAGGGTTCCAGCTGTTTTTCTGAAAAGTCACTACTTAGCATATCTTAGATAAAAGGAAATAATGACTAATAAACTGGAAAATAGAAAAGAAAAACCTTTTGGACTTAAAATTTACACTTTATTATGAAAAGGCATCCTAAAGTTAAAA
Organism: Polioptila caerulea; assembly: GCA_013397295.1. Taxonomy (NCBI): domain Eukaryota; kingdom Metazoa; phylum Chordata; class Aves; order Passeriformes; family Certhiidae; genus Polioptila; species Polioptila caerulea. Next base: position 136,403 of record VYXF01006253.1, on the reverse strand, counting down.
TTAAAACAAAAATTTTGTACACAAATACTTGGCAATGACTTACTAATAGAAGAAGGTATAGTAGCTTCTCTTAAAAAACCTTTAAAAACACTGTGAAACTATTTGTAAAAAAAACCTGGAGTTGCCTTAGAAGACTGAATAGATCATGTCCCTGTAATTAATCTATTGTAAAAATAAGATCTTAGTTTTGCTGAAAACTTGGCATCTAAATATCCTAAACTTTGGCATATAGAAATGAGATTGTTTTGATGATTATTTAAGTACAAGAAACTAATTTAAACAGAAGCAATGTTATATAGCTCAAAACCATTCATATTGTAAATCAAGTGAATTAGTTAATTATTAGTATTATCACAGACCTAGAGATAGAGAAAATCAAGGTCCATTGTTCTTGTTAGTACACAAACACAGGAGATAGCCTCTGCCCTGAAGAACTTTCCTTCTAAATAGACAACTCAAACTGGAAAAAAAAAAATCATTGCAGCAAAGGAAATGAAGCACAGAGAGATTGCATCACTTTTTCTTTGTATCTGAAAAGGATTTTGAGGTGTTATGCACTGCACATACCAATATTATTTTTATATTTATTATATTTATACATATATTTTAATACACATAAAATATCCATATGATGTAGTCCATAATATATTGTAATCCAAATACATTTAAATAACCTTAATAGTCTGCCAGGAACTATCAGGCAGTCCATGATGGAGTTACCTCAAGACTAAAAAGGGTAAACTATCATTATTATGACTTTATTAAATGACATATTTTCTTTCAGTACAAGATGAAACTTTTGACCTTGTAATGAGAACACCCTTTCTGCAGTTATGTTTAAAAGGTTAGGTTATAGGTAGAATTATTAATAATAAAAATTCATAACAACTCATTACAGAATACAGTTTGAGATTACAGAATAAGATTTATTGAGGGGGAAAAAAAGACAGAAACACAAAAATTTGACTTCTCTGTTGAAATTCATTACATTTTTTTCTGCCTAACAAGTATGCAGATGTACAGATAAAAGTAAGTTGGCTGATGGTTTAATATGCATTTTTTTTCTATATTGATTGGGGACTGTGATATGCCTAAGTTGGCTCATTCTGCCACCAAATCTCTTCTCAGGATATCACTATGAGAGGTCAAGATAAATTAATAGCTTGGTAAGTCAGTTCAATATTGCCTAAGAACAAGTGACTTACTTGTGTTTAAAATGGACAAACAAAGAAGCATCCTAATAATTTGTAAATATGTGTTCATTACTTTCAAATGGAAAACATCCTAAATCTTGAGATAATTCAGCAAAGAAAAAGAGAAAAAAGTTATGTATCTACAGGTTTTTAGGGAGAGTTCATTGCATGTCTTCACAGCTAAAATTCCATAATCAGGGGAGAGGATGGCATTAGATAAAATTTAATTAAGCAAAAGCAACAATAAGAAATCATTTTATGAAAGAAAGATGCAGAGATGTGTTTGACAATGTATATATAAATTAAAGGTTAAGAATATTAATGTTTTGATAAGGCAAGATAAATGTCATGTGAAAAGGGGAGACCCTGACTCTTAGTGTGGGGAGGTTTTCTGTATCAGCAGTGTTTGATTTGTCTGTCAGCACCCCAGGAAAGCCAAGACTCTGGGGCCTGACCAGTCTGTCAGTGTCCCACCATGGAGACCCTTCGCTGGCCACTCAATGGGAGGGTGGCTCAACTGACTTGATCAGAGGCACTCCCCAACAGCAGAGGGGAGATTCTTTAGAGGGTCTTTCCCCTTTATGACCCCTCAGCAGGTCTTCCTCTTCATTTGGGTCCGTTCCCTGCTGCCAGGGACTGCCAGCACTTGTGAAGAATTCACACCAACAGTCAATGGAATGACACTCTTTATTAATATAAAATTGTGACAGGTTAAGATTTGAGGACTTTTGGTGACAGTCCAACAGCAAAAACATATCTAAAGTGACACACAGACAAGCTGTAATCCCCAATAAAAGCATTCAGCACACACNAGAGGGTGGCTCAACTGACTTGATCAGAGGCACTCCCCAACAGCAGAGGGGAGATTCTTTAGAGGGTCTTTCCCCTTTATGACCCCTCAGCAGGTCTTCCTCTTCATTTGGGTCCGTTCCCTGCTGCCAGGGACTGCCAGCACTTGTGAAGAATTCACACCAACAGTCAATGGAATGACACTCTTTATTAATATAAAATTGTGACAGGTTAAGATTTGAGGACTGTTGGTGACAGTTTAACAGCAAAAACACATCTAAAGTGACACACAGACAAGCTGTAATCCTCAATAAAAGCATTTAGCATATAGAGTGTGGTTCTTACCCGACAGGTCTCCATGGGGGAGAAGACAGGTTCAGCCCTTTNCTCGTGGTGTCTCCACTCTGCTCCACCTCTGCTCCATCCCCTTTAGCAGGTGCTGTGGCTGCAGACTGTGGGTGTGGGGAATCACCATGGAATAGATTACAAGCATGGCAACTGCATTCCATCCAGGGAGCAGGAGCTCTAATTTACCCTATAATTTCTGTGCTGTTGTAACTTCTGTTAGGATGTGAATAAAACTTCTCAGTTTCTTCTAATTTTACCCCCAGTCATCTTTCCACAATAAGCAAACAGAAAAATAATTCCGTCGCTAATAGAGGAAATGATAACAAGAGGAATTGTTGCTGTTTGTTTATTAAATTATAAAAATGAAGAATAATGTGATTTCATTAGTAGATGGACAGAAATTGCTTAAAATACTGCAGAAAAGCCACAAGTGTTCAATAATATTTTTTTCCAAAATTTAAGAAATAACAGGATAATTTATTACAACTGACAAGCCTGACAAAGCACTTTCCAAACCATTAGTAACTGTGAAAGATATCAAGCAACATCTACTAGGCATAAACTTTTTTAAAACTCCAGGTTTGGCTAAATTACAATCAGGATTACTAAATGAGCTAAATGCGGATTTTTTTCTGGCCAACTAATGCTCATTTTTCATGAGAATTTTAATCTTGAAACACTTAAAAATCAGAGATGTCAGAAGACTATTAACATTCAAAGAAGGCAAGAAGATAACTCATTGACCCAAGCTTCATTTGCTGTGGTGTTAAGATATTTGGGGGGAAAAAAGGTACAAAGGATCCTGAGGAGTTTTAAATACACATCTTTAATTTTGGCTGTGGGGTCCATTTAAACTATCTCTGCTAGTTCCATACAGATGAAGTGTTCCTTTCCTTTGTGACCATTAGTTTTCAATATGATCAGACCTTTAAAAGATTTTTCTTTTGGTCTCTTGGAAACCTTGAATACCTGCCCATTTTGGCTATGCAACAGGAACTTCTGTAGAACATCTTTAAAAACATGTCAAGATCAAAAAACATACAAATTCTGGTCCAAGTAAATTTTAGATGTTAATTTTTAGCAAGCTGTATTTATTATCTGAAATGGTAAATGAAGTAAAAATAGCTCACCTTAGCAATTCTAATATTTAAAAATCATATTAAACCTGTCTGTACTGAGCTTCATTCATGTCTATGGGTCTAATTGTATTTTTGTGGTCAGTTTTCTCAGTACTTTTTCCTAGAGAAATTAATTAATTCTGAAATAGTCAACATATTGTTCCTTCACTAACCCTTACTTAGAAAACTATTAATATTAAAAGGTATTATTACTATCCTGATAAAGGCTCTTCAGAATCTGTTTTTCTATCTTCTGCTAGCCACAGAGTGTGTTCAACCTAAATTTACAGTACTCTTGTAATATCAGTTCTCCTGCTTCTTGAAGCAGGGAATTTTCTGTCTTTGTATCCCCCCAAAAAATGAGCTTCTGCTCATGTTTTCCTCTCATGACCTCAACTAAGACACAACCAAGTCACAGACTAATGAACTGTGAGCTCCATCAAAGGGATAGTTTAACATACATTTTCTCTGGGGCCCTACCCATCTGCAGGCAGATTCACTGTATGCTGCAGTATAATGTCTTTTGTATACCCCGAGCAATCTGCTTTTCCATCTGTGGTGTCTCTGGATCTTCTTGCTGTTGAATAGCCTTGGGGAATAGCAGATTGCTCTTTAAGACTATGCCTTGCATAGGAACAATACATCTCCAGATGCTTGCTATGGATTTAGTTCTTTAACTGGAAGGCTAAACCTTGTATGCCTACAGTGAGCTCATCCGTGGGGTTACTGTGGCTTTCCAGCTGGCCAGCTTTCACAATGTAAGCTCTTCCAGTTGAAGGACTACTTTTTTTTTTTTTTTTTTTTTT
>VYXF01006253.1:72417-123009 GCA_013397295.1 Polioptila caerulea | reverse complement strand
GCTCTCACCAGAGCAGAGCAGAGGGGCAGAATCCCCTCCCTCACCTGCTGCCCACGGGGCTCTGGATGCAGCCCAGGACACTTTTGGCTTTCTGGGCTGCAAGGGCACATGGCTGGGTCATGTCCAGCCTCTCACCCACAGCACCCCTAAGTCCTTCTCAGCCAGGCTGCTCTTGATCTGTTCATCCCTTAGATTGGGTTGATGCCAGGTTGTCCCAACCCAGGTGCAACTCCTCGAATTTGGCCTTTCTGAACTTCTTGTATTTCCTATGGGCTCATTTCTTGAGCTTGTCCTCTGGATAGTATCCTATCTTTCAGGTGTGTCTACACCACAACTCAGCTTGGTGTCATCTGTAAATTTGCTGTGGAGGCACTCAATCACTTTACCTATGCTGTTAATGAAGATGTTAAATAATCCTGGTCTCTTTATGAACCCCTAAGGGACAACACTGGTCACTGATGTCCATTGGGAGTCTGAGCTATGGACCATTACCCTCGAGAGGAAACCATTCAATAAATTTCTAATCCATCTAACAATCTACTCATTGAATCCGTTTCTCTGATTTAGAGAGAGGAATGTCGTGGGAGAACATGTCAAAGGTTTTGCAGATGTCCAGATAAATGATACCTGCAGCCCTTCCTTTGCTCACTGATGTAGTCACTTTGGTAACCACTTCTATAAGAGCAACCCACATGCGCTTTGGGTTCTGATTGAGGACAATGTTTTGCCTTAGCACTTTTTCTTTTTTTTTTTTTTTTTTTCCAAAAAGAACATTAAAAAGCAAAAAAACAAAAGAAGTCAAATTTCATAGTAAACTGCAAGAGATGGCCTCTTGGGCAGTAGACATTAAATTTTACCATTCTCTCCAATAGAAGGTGGATAAATTAGCAGAAATAGGGGAAAGTCTTTTTTTTTTACAAAGGCTTAAACATTGGTGACTATTCAGTATGAATTATGCTAAAATAGAAATTTCAAGGAAACTGAATGTCATGCTTCATTGGGCAGCCTGATAATGGAGAGAGTGTATTGTATTGTCTGTTTACTGTTAATTTATCAAGAAAGATATGCTTCATGTAACAAATGGAATAAAATATAAAAAACCCTCAACCAATCCAGAAAGCTTTCATGAGGCTCAGCTAGAGCTAGGAGCTTTGCTGAAGGTTCATCTACACAAAATATGCCAGCCTGAAAAACGGCAACTGTCAAAAATCTGTCAAATGTCACCCATCAACAGTGAGGTGATTGCTAGCCCCAGCTTCAACTCTCAATGTCTTGTACCAAAGCTGGAGACATTTAAAGGGACGGTGAGGTTGAAGGGACTCAAGAAAGTATAGGAGAAGAGCTGCTATCTTTATGTTTTCACATATATGTACTACTTTTATGTTTGGTGGCACGTCAAAAATGGAACATAACAAAGAGATATTGGTTCATTTGCCCAGAGTTTCTGAGTGTTTGGTACACTGCTGAGAACAGAAGGACTAGTGTCAATGAAGCAGCTACATTCCCAAATGGCCACGTTGATGTTGCCACACAAACACAGTGCTCTGTTGATCATTCACATATCATATAGAGGAGACAGCAAGATTTCCTCCTCTTCTTGACTCAAAGCAGTGATTTGAACTTAGGTCTTCTTACCAAAACACGCTTGTAGTGATAACAAAATAACTTATCACAGAGACTTTCTTCATCTTGCCAGTTAAAGCAATACTATTCTGCTTGAAAGAATTAAATGCTTATTTTGGCTACAAGCAGCTCCATGCACAGCCCTCCTACCTCTCCCTCTGCCTCCCCCCCAACTTTGATTATTTTGTTGCTCGTTCAGCACAGAACATCTTCAGAGCAGCCCCTGGCCAGGACCCCTCAGCCACCTCTGGAAGAAGATGTTGTTCCCTGCTACCCACACAGAGACCCTGGAGCAAACGCCTTTGGCCCAAGGGCTCTGTGTCCTCCGTCCCCACCTCACTCTGTGGCACTGAACCCAACACTCTGGAGTCTCTGCCAGCAAGCAGAGATCATTCCACACTCCCTCCTGAGAAACATTTACACTCTTTGTCTGCACAGCTGCCCAGAGCTATGAAGGGAAAGGATCTCATTTTACCTTTTGCTCTGGAAAGGGGAAGATACTACTAAAAGACATGTTACACAGAGTTGAAGAAAGAAAACTCTGCTTCCTGCAGACATTGGTTTGAGCAGAACTTGACATCAAAACATGAGGAGAAATTTGTAGTTTGCAATGTTTCCACTTGTCTCTCTAATAATAATTGCAGATGAAATTGTGTGCAGCAGTGACACTGCTTTTCATCAATTAGTATGAGATGAAACTGTCTGTTGATTCCAATTCTGCATGTATCTGTGCTAATTTCATGGTGTGTTTCCAGATTATATCCTTCAGTTTGACAGATATGTGAAATGTTATATGGCAACATCTGATTTATTTTGTTGGAGATGCTGCCTAATGAGAAAAGTAATCAGTCCCACTAGCCTTTGCTTTCAAATATCAGTTCCCATTAGAGACATTTCTGTAAACCCTTACTGCTCTTCTTCAGTCTATTAAGTGGAGATTCTCTGACTGAGAAAACTTTCCAAATCCAGACTTCATAATTTAACTGAAATATAGTTATTTTCTTCACTGTATGTATTTCCTCTTCTATATTTTGCTAATAGCTTCCTTTTGCTGTCAAGATTTGAGCAAAGATTTTTCCTTCCACCTCACAATTATTCTAATTTGTTTAAAGTGGTAGTGGAAGCAGAATTAATCCACAATCTGTAATGATGCAGCCATTGCCATGACAATACCCTGTCATACTTCTTTTATGGAATGAGCTGTTGAGCTTTGTCATAACCCAGAAAATTCTTCCCTGAAATGTAACACTTTTACGTTTAACAGAAACTTACAGACATTAAATTAAAAAATCATTTTAGCAGACTGATAGATATGTTCCTTATCCTATAGATAAGTGCTATAGTACAATTTCCAGTATAATTCTTCAGTCAGCTGGAGAACTACATAAAAATGTAGACTCCTACCTCCTAAATTTATGTTAAATATATTCTCTTCCTCAGTCTTTCACTACTTGCACATTACTTATGAATGTAAACCAATTGGTGATTTAGTCTAAAATTACAAGAACAAATTCTGTATCAATTTCGAAGGACTAGATATCCCACTGGTTCTACTCCTAGAGGTACAACTTGGATTATTTTCTTTGTATTTTACCAAAGATGAGAATTTAGCTATAAAAAAAATACCAAAACTCACAGTGTTTAAATCTCGGATCATCTACAAATTAAGAAATTTGTTTTTATATGAAGAGAAAATATAAAAATACACTAAAGCCTAATTTATGATTTTATCTATGTGGTTCACAAAATCCAGATTACTAATTATTACAAATCTACTGATAACTGCAACAAATGTCTTCATTGTAGAGGAATAAAATTTTTAGCATGAATAATTTTCAGAAGTTCTATGAAATGCTACATAGTTTTAAGAAAGTTTATTCTCAGTTCCTTACTGAATTTGTAACATCTTGTAAAAATACCTCATTTATTTATCTGACATTTTTAATAAACTTTTGTAAATAATCTGCAGTGTTGTTTTCTTTAACATTGGGGTTTGTAGCAGCTCACAACTTTCATTACCATTGCCTCATAAAATGTCAAAAGAGCCAAATGCAATGAACCTGTTATAAAGTACATGACATACCTGGTATTATTAATGAAAAGTTCCTGTAATAAAATGAGACCATTTATCTTTGTTCAAATCAGATGCACATGCCCAGACTCTAGAGATAAACTGGCTTCCTAAGTGCACTCTTGTATACTGAATCATTAAAATTTGTGTTAAAAATGACAGAAAAATGTATTGTGTAAAAAGACTATGTTAAGAAAACAATAAAAAATTACTCAGAGGGTGTAAAATATCTTGAATCATCTTATACTCCAATATTGTGCAGATTAATAAAAAATATAAATTCTAATCTAGGCAATCAAAACATTTAACAACTCAGAATCATAATTCTTCAGATTATTTTTCTTCTCATCTCTACTCCCTTTTAAATTAGATTTTTTTTTCATGTGAGAAGTTGAACATCACAGTTTCTTCCAGAGCCCCCCAGCATGTGAACTCAGAGGAGAGGAAAATTCAATTCACAAGGGCTTTGCTCTGAGAATTTCAGCTGCTTATTCTGCAGGAGATTTTCTTTTCCTCTCCCTTTAGAAATAAAAGCACAGAGGCACTTGATTTTTCAGAGCCTTGGGCTCTTGGACAGCCATGAACACCATAGACCCTCTGGCCTCTTAGCAGGATGATTATCTAATCATCCAAGAGAAGAGTTATCTATCCTGCTATGTTTTAAGCACTTACCTGAGGTGCCTGACTTAGGAATAATATCATTAGAAGGTATCCCATCATCCCTGAAGTGCTCTTCATGACTGGTCTAGGGAAAATTTAAGACATGATCTCTCTCTGAAGAGGACTTGCTTCCTCCATCACTATAGAAAAAGTGCAGGCATCTAAGTGCTCAGTATGAGCCTTACCTGCCTAGCCAAGGACATGCTCAGGAATTAACTACTTTTTTACTTCTGAGGTTCACTCTCTAAAGAGTTACTTCTTCCACAGAACTATCATGTGAATACATAGCAGAAAGGTATCAGTCCATCCTTATAGACTTAGTTACCCCCTCTCTTAATTTCCAGTCTTCATAGACCTTCAGTTTAACATATAAAATTTTATGTATGTTCTTACAAACTAAGTCACTAATTTCTCATTATGAACGGGCAGATTTCAAGTAGGGAAACATTGGACATAAAGCCTACATGAAAATTCCATCAATCATGAGCAATTTAATGTTCACTTGCTAGTATATGTGTTTCTAGGAAGTTATAGTGCCACAACATTAAAAATCAAGATGTGATTTGGAAGTGGAGGAAAACCGGAAAAAAGGGATGAATTCTTTCTGGGGTGCCATGTCATCATAGGACTCTCTTTTCAAAACCCAAGGTGGTTTTCTGTGCAGTGGTGTGAGGCATGGGATACATCTTCAACCATCCAGTGATTGTTTCCACTCTTGCCAGCACATAGTGCTTTCCTTGGCAGGTTTGCAACACTGTGATGCAATTGATCTTCCAGGTCTCCCCATATTTTTGTTTTGGCCATTGTCCCCCATACCACAGGAACTTTATCCGCTTGGCCTGCTTGGCTGCAGCACACATTTCACAGTTACAACAACCTTGGGATATAGTTTCCATGGGTAAGTTCACCCCTTGATCACAAGACCATCTGTATGTTGCATCTCTTCCCCGATGACCCAAGGCACCACTGAGCCAGAAATTACTACCCTGGTATTTCCAGTCAAGGTCTGTCTGAGACAATTTAATCTTGGTAGCTTGATCCACCTGTCCATTGTTGCAATGCTCTTTGGTAACTCGACCCTCGGGTATGTGCACACCTACAAGACAGACTTCTACAGCCAGTTTCTCTACTCTGGCAGAGATGTCTCACCACTCTTAGCCAAGATGGGTTTTCCTCTCTGCTGCCAATTGGCTTTTTTCCATCTTTCCAGACAGGCCAAAAGAGCATTTTCTACCATCTACAACTCAGCTTAAAGGTAGAGTCTTGGCCACTTCTCTCATTCAGCAATATCTAAAGCCAAGTGGACAACTTCAAGCTCTGCAACATGTTTTGATCCACCTTGTCCCTCACTAGGTTCTGTGACTCACCACAAGGGACTCCATCCATATAGCAGCTTTCCATTTTCAATTTGCCCCTATGATACGGCAGGAAAAGTCAGTGAAGAGACTGTATTGCTTTTTATTTTCAGGTAGGTGATTATATTGTGTGGCCTCCCCAGCACATCGCCTTCTTTTCCTCCTCTTCTGTTGGCCGATTCATGATGATCCTAGAGATCCCTGGATAACTGGGATTTCTTATCTGAGCTTGCAGTGTAATAAAAGAGATGCTCTTGCTCCGTATGGCATCTGTGGCATGACTTTCCATCTGTGGAGGGGACTTTACCTTAGAACAACCAGCCCAGCACTGGCACTCAGGGTGCCAAGAGGAGCTGTTCTTCAGTGCTAGTCACTTCTTGAATAGATCAAGACCTTCATAAACTGCCAAGATCTCTTTTTCAGTTGTGGTGTAACAGGATCCTTTTATCTCCAACTCTAGAACCCCATGTGTCACTCTCAGGTCTCCCTGGGTGATTTTTGCCAGAGACTGCATGAAGAACCATTCCCTTCAGCTGCAGCATAGAGAACATTTTCACAGACAAAGACAAGATGGACTACCTTCCTGCTCTGCTGGGTCCCCCTCCCATCCCTGAACCTGAGACAATGGAAAAAAAAAGATCAAAAGCTAGATCATCTGCACCACACCACACTGCAATGTCTCTGCTGCAGTGGGGTCAGACTCTGCTGGGGTTTTTACTCTGCTCTGTGCCTTCTCTGCTGAGCTCAGCAGGATCTGACCACTTTTCTTCAGCACAACATTTTGGACTTACATAATTTATTTTCTTTTCTTGGAGCAGGGCACACATTCTGTTGGGCTCAGTCTCGCTGCCCCTTTTCTCAGAGCAGCATCTCAGGGCTGCATTCACAATCCAGCCGTGTTTGCCACTTTCAGAGCTGTATTCTCAGAGGACCAGAAGGCACAGGCAGAGATGAGAAAGGGCAGGGCATGCAAGGGCTGGTTCTGGCAACCTCTCTTAGGAAAAGATAGAAACAAAATGCTGCAGTTCCAGGAGTGTACTCACCTTTTCTTCTTCCTGAAACCATGTTCCTCAGAGATGATGTGCAGGGTATAGAACAACAATCTGGCCATGCTCATACACTTTACCCCCTCTCTGCAACCAGAACACACACAGTGTAATTTACATTTAACTAAAGAATGCTAAGAAGTCAAGGCACATGCAGGAAATCTACCTAATATTTTGGAACAAGTATTTCACAATGGCCATTCTATATTCTGTTGATATGGAGAGAATTTAATTCTGAAATAAACTGAAATGTGCCATTCAAAATGGTAAGCAACCACTGTGAAATTACTCTGAGATAGAACTATTTTGGACAAATCAAATAATGGAACATAAATGATTGCAGAAAACTGATCAGTTTCCTTCCTGTAGACCCATATCTTCCTGTTATACAAATGGTCTTACTGCAGGATCCGGAGTGAAAAGTCCATGTTAATAGAAAAAAAAAAAAAAAAGCTATAGATGAGGAGTTGAGCATTACTATTTTGCAAAACTAAACCAAACCTAACCAAAAATAAAACAAAGGAAAGCCAGTTGAAGAATAGATTGTGAGAAATTAGGAATGGGGCTGCCATCAAGCTTTATCCCTAATAGGGTGCAGCTGTATAAGGCAGGTGAACAGCATTGAAGGAAAAAGAAGCACAAAATGCTGATACGTAGTGACCAATCACAAAAGGGTAAAAGGGCACACAGGTGTTATGCACATGAGAAGGGTATAAAAGATTGGACTGGCACGCAATAAAGTGCTGCTACTTGAAACCATTAACGGTGTCAATTGTGTGTCCTCTGTCAAAGTGTGTGGTTCAGCCTGGGGGTAAAAAGGTATGCAGGTTTTTACTATGGGATAATAAACCGATGGCATCGGTATTTTCAGACCACTGTCTGGAGGTGCCAAGCACTGATGCCAACAAAACCCCAAAAAGAAATAAAATGACACAATAAAATGTGCTTACATAGTTCTTATTCCTGCTATAATTTCTAAAAATAATGAAAGCAGCTGTAGTAGGAGTTGGTGCTATGGATAAATGAGAGTTAAGCACAAAAATCACAGAAATATCAGAGATTAAGACACTGTTACATAGATCAGACAAAAAAAATGGTCTCGGCAATTACTGAGAACGTTAGAAAAATTAAAGAGATTAAATACATAAACATATTTTGCTTTTGTTAGTGGAGACTTCCTAACAGAAGATTTTGTGATATTGTACAATACTAATCCTGGAAAAGCAGATGACAGTAAAATCTGTATAGAAAAGTATTTGTTAAAAAAGAAAGAATTACCAGGAAGATTTTTACATCTATTTCCATTTTCATTACTTGTTTAAATTAACAGTCAGACAATTCACATTTTGTCAGTTTTCTGGTTTTATTGCTTGTATTCAATATTTACATAGGCTATAAATATAATTTCTTATATGTTAACCAACTATGCTAGCAGTTGGATACTTGAGAGTGCCATATAAGGAACCCTTTAGTTAGGTTTCCTCTAACAACATTTGTGTAATTAACTACTGTGCTCAGCAGCAGCTATTCAGTCCCAAGATAGGAGGCAGTGCTCACTTATGATGAGCACTGTGGGGATGCTAACAGATAACTACGCTGTCATTATTAGGAATATATCCTTAGGATGCAAAAAAACCCAACAAAAAAACAGACAAAAAACCTATTTCAAACACAGAGACTGATTTAGAAAACAGGGTTTGACAAAACTAATATAAAGGCAGATTATGCTGCTCCAACAGGCACCTTTATAACAGAGGTTAAATTAATCCTAAAGCCAAAATTTTTATTTTGCTTCTTAAAGCATTTAAAAGGGAATTATGATTTACAATTTATTATGTGTAAAATTTCAGCTCACAATTCCCCTACCTATACTTGAATTAAGTTACTTATAAAAATTGTGCTGACTCCTGTGGTGGATTGGTGAAACTGATCTCAGAGAAGATTCTCCTCTGCTTTTGCTCCAGTCTCTTGTCCAAGAGCAGGAGGAAGCTCCTTGCTGAGTCTCATGTCTGTTTTTGAGTGTATAATGGGCAGCAGCAGTGTAGGCAGTAGGGTACCAAATTAACTGGACAGAGTCAAGAGATGCCTCTTCTCGTGAAATAATTAAAAAAGTGTAATCCAGTGTCTGTTCCATGCTGTGCTCTCAGAAGCTTGGAATAGAACTGAAATAGACTCTTATAAAGCTCACACCAGCTATTTTTAACTATCATTGTAAGTACTTTTCTGAATATGCTGCCTTGCAGTACTTTCATTTTACCTGGTGATGTACTGAAAGGAATGCAAGCTGCCAGCCCAGTCCATGGAGAGAGGACCGATCCCATGTAAGACACTGAACAAGTTTTCTTCTGCTCAAAGACACTTAAAAAATGCAGAGTCATTGCAAACACTTTTTGATGCTGGCATCCTTAATTATAAATTGTACTTTGGCTTTATCTCATCAAATCCTGCTGCTTAAGCTGAGTTTTAAAGATGTTTGATTGTATCTTAATGGAAGAGCTCTGGTTGAGTCTAACTGATAACTGAACATCATAATCTAGGTATTGGTAAGTATGGATTTCTGGAAAAATAAAATTTCGACATATCAACTGAACAAAACTGTTTTTTATAGGAGTCATGGTGCATGGTGCTTACAAAGCTGGAGCAATGAAGTCCACTGAGTTGAATTCCAGATGTGACCTGGCATACCTTCCTACTTCAAGCACAAACTAAACTTTCTCAGTTAAAGGAGAGTCAGCAACGAGGCAGCATAATGGGTATTTTTAAAGGATATTGAGATACATACAAACACTACAGGCTTGACAAGGATGTAATACTAAAACATCTCCTGAGATGAGAAAACCCTTCTACAAGGTTTCTGTGTTACCCCAGGCAATATTGATACTGCTACTGGATGTAATTTGTTGATGACTTTATCTTATTTATTTATCTGACAGAGGGAAGCAATTTCATTCACTTGCATAAACATTAAGAGGTTATCAAGAGCTCACAAACTTGGCAATTAAAAAAAGAAAAGAGAAGGTGTATTTTTCTGTAAATTGAATTAAGCCATATGACCCTCAGATGATCTGCAGGCTAAGATCTTAATTGCTTCCACCTTTGTTTCTTCAGTTTTGTTTGGGTGTTTTTGTTTAATTTAACACTCCAGTGAACTATTCAATGAAGAAAAAAAATCGTGTCAAATATGAACTTCCACATTTTAGCTTAAAGCAACAATGCAAGATAGTCCATATAAATCAATTTATTCTTTTTGTGGTGATTCCCAGATGTAGGCTTTGATATTTCATGCATCACTAAATCTATCAAGGAACAATTGTTTTCTTGGAGCTAATAAAGATGGAGCCATTCATTTTTCTAGTGTCTTTTTCCTATTGCTGATGTTAAGTTTTGCCTTAGCTGTTTCAGGCAGAAATGAATGGCTCCCCCCAGGCAGAAAGAATCTGCAAATTTAGCTTTGTATTCCACCCCAAATCCAATTATTATAACAACCCTGCTACTATTGCTATAGTTAAATGCTTGTCAGTGTTTCTATTATAAACCTTTCTGTGGAAGTTTATAACTCAACCGTTTTAAAAAAAAGTGCTCCAAGCTAAACCTTGGCATTCAGGGTTCCAGCCCAGAATATATTAAAAAGCAAACCAAAACAATAAACCTGCAAAGCCATGCCCCTGCTTTTTATAACATCTCTTTGTCTGTTTTTCATCTTTTTAAAATTAGAAAATAAAAAAAAATAAATCAAAAACTGAAAAAGAACATTGAAGATTTCATTCATCTTGTTTGCAAGTCAGCAGCAAAATAAGACAACATCTGGACTAAAAATGTGGGAGCAATTCATCTCTGTGTAAAACTGTTGATTTCAGAATCTGCCTGGGTGCCACTTTGGCTGCAGACTGCTTCATGCCTCAGTGTCTCCCAGTGTAGGATGCTGTAAGGGACAGCTAATACCTACCTGTTACAGTTACCCAATTCAAATACTGATACTGGAAAAAGAGAACAGGGACAACAGAAATAATCAAATTACTTTTTCCCACATTTTAAAAAGTCCCAATATGAAGCCATCGAGGATAAATCACTCATTGATACATGACGATTTTTTAAAAATCCATAGCATCATAACATATCAAACTCTGTCTTTGCTTATTATTTATTAACTATATAACTGTCTTTGCTTTATTTATTAACTACAAATAAAGTCCCTTCATTTCCCTCTCCTATAGTACTATAACTTGTGAAAAACAGCACTCATTGAGCAATTCAGAAGATCAACTTTGAACATGGAGAAATCAATACTTGGGATGGGGATAGGAATGGTCACAGATGTGGTCTTAAAACATAGCCAAGAGCAACATTTTCTAATATATATCTCTTACTGAAACACTACACTGGGGAACATTGGAATGAGCTATGTTACCTTAGGAGAAAACCTTTTCAGAGAGCTTTGATTATCAGCTTTTTTTTTTTTTCTGAGTTTATGGTTAGCTGATGGTACTTTTTGCTTTGCTGCAAAGCATTCTTTATCCTTTGTTTTGTTGACTTTTTCTAAATTAATTCAGGAAGTTAAAGAGGTTTTGCAGTTACAGAGGTTTACCTAGGTCTGCCTGAGTAGCTCAATAGGTTCTGTTCAATTTGCCTTGCTTTGATGTATAAGGCTTCCTGTGCCATTGTTCTGTGGCTTTAAAACTCCTCATAATCTCACTACATACTAGACTCAAATAATTAAATGTGCCATCAGGAAGCTGTCACCCTATCATGACCTTTTGCAATCCTTAATTTATACATTAGAATCTACTAGCCTCAATACAATATTTGCCTTCCCTTACTTATCTTTGGGGAATTTTGAAATAGATTATTCAAAACTCTCCTTTTTTTCTTTTTTGTTTGTTTGCTTGCTTGTTTTGTTTGTTTGTATTTTTCTTTAGTGTTAAACTTTTTTTGACACTCCCCAGGCTTAAAAATTTCTTTCAGAGCTTTTTTTTTTTTTTTTTTTTTTTTTTTTTTTTTTTTTTTTTTTTTTAAATTTTTCAATGCTCNTTTTTAGAGCTTTTTTTTTTTTTTTTTTTTTTTGTTCATTATCTTATATGATGTCTAAGTATTTCAATGCTCTCTTTATAGGAAGGAAAATTATTTAATATATGTGGATGGAGTTGACTAGATGAGGTGGATCAATTCAGTTCTAGGAATTGCACCAATTAACATCAAGTGAGGATTTACCTCAATATGTTTTGTACAGCATGTTTAGCATTCTGAGATGGAGGCAGACACATGTCTATGCTTCAGAGTTTTTACCTTTTATTGGACTTGAGCAGTTTACTTGATTATTATAGCCAGTATTTTGTAATTTAATTTAAGCACAGTTCAGTGCTATAATGCAAACCATACAGTTTACTCATTATTTCCTGAGGCTGCTACAGGGTATGTACCTTGCTGAGAGATGTCACATACAATATTTCTGTGATTTCATTTACAATGCTAAATTCTTACTCTGTGTAAATACAATCTAAATGGCATGAGCAGCTCTTAGAAATGTATGGAAACAAAGCCTTTTATTTATATTGTTTTGATAGGTTGTTGCACTACAGAGGTTAAACATGCTTATGATATCTTGCTTTGATATTTGCACTTCATTTTACAAGGAACTCATGTGAACAATGGGAATCCCCTGGTACCAAGCTGTCACTGCTTAACCCAAGCCAGCAACTAAACAGCACAGCCACTGTTTCCCCTCGCAGTGAGATGGGGGGAGAGCTGAAAGAGTAAAAGTGAAAAAGCTCCCATGTACAGAACACTAAAGAATTTGTGCATTGTCCTATTGGAACTGACAGCTTATGGATAAAAGTCTTTGAATTTCTTGCACTGTCAATTTTAACTTTTTGAAAGACTCCTCTTCAAAAGCAAGGTCAAATTGCAATTTGAGGAGGAGAATAGGTCTTGAAAACTCTGTCATCACCTCATTTTGCCTCTATGCAAAGAAAATTGTATCTTGTGTTCCAAGTCACAGTACATTTATTCTCAGATAGTTTTACACTGCATTCACCACCAAATATTTTCTGTCAAAATGTTTATATCAACTATGGAACTGCTACAGAAAGTAACTACACTTGTATGACTTGGAAGGAACAGATTTCTTCTGGGGTTGGCACATCTTTTGTAAAACAAAAATGTATAACAAATGTATTGCTGAAATATTTCTAAACATTTAAGTACAGTGTGGTGATCAGTAAAACAGGAGCACAGCTATTTCTGTACTGTTTATATAAAGGTTATAATTTCTCCCACCATACATGACATTAATTGATTCATGATAAAACTAAAACCTAATCAGGTTCTCCTAAGAATTTGAGTGTCATGAAACAGAAGCTCTTTAGAAATACTAAAGAAATTATTATCAAAACATAATAGCAAATAGGATAAAAATAATTACTTCCAAATGATAAACTAGGAATTAGTGAAAATTAAGAGTATAATAAAAATAAAATATTTCACTACAAAGCTCAGATTTATTTTTGCATTATATATTGAAAACATCAGGGTTCAATTTAAAAATCTTTACAAGAAAAAAAATCAATGCCTGAATTTTAAAGCATGACAAAGGAAAAAGCCCAAGTGTGCACTCACTGGCATTGTGGGCTGACTGGGTATATCCTACACTACCAAGTCTGGCCAGAAAAGGTAGGAAAACTTGTTTATGGGATGGCTCTACAGCAAACCATAACCCAAGTAGTCACCTGTCTGTGCTTTATGGTTTGATTTCATGAATCCCTGCTGTGTAATCTTCACTCATTTCTGCCATAGAGCAGTGTAAGAGTATTTAACCTGGGAACATATAAGTTTCAATATAGAGAGATGTTGAGATGGTGCTAATGACTCGAGCATTCATGAAGAAAGTACTGGTCTTCATTAAAAGCTATGCACCCCTAAAAAACTCTCACAAACAGAAGACAATGACTCAACATTAAAGAGAGTTTTAGGCAAGGGAGGATGACAGTGAGCATGTGAATGGGCAGGTTGGTGGCATGCCAGTCCTAACTGTGTGTTCTGTTGATTGTGCTTCTCTGATAGCAAAGTCTCTACACACAGTAAAGTAGCACCTGAACAAAGATGTTTGTGAAGAAGGTTACATTGCCACTTCATAAAATAAAGCAATTTAAACTCTATAGATCAACTGGATGTGTCATTTTGTCAATAGCATGAAACACAAATCAGGGACAGGAATCACAGCTTCTAAGCCAACTGCTTGTCCTACAAACCATACAGATCCAGCCTAGGTCACAGTCCAGAGTGAGAAAGCCTGTGACACAGACATGATTAAGCTGGCATCCCTCTTTTTTTTTGTAGTGGTGTTGTATCCAGTTTTCACCTTTAGATGCCTTTGTGATTTTTGATCTGATCATGAAGCTCTTCATTGAAAATTGAAATCTATGCCTTTCTATCTCCTCAATTATAGAATCACAGGGGAGAAATAATATCAGTAAGTAGTATCATTCATGTATTATATTCCTCAGGAGACTAATGTAAATCTTCATAAAGCTTGAAGGGTCACTGGTATGTTCTTTGCTTTTCACCTGCAGAGAGTGATTTATAAAGGACAAGTTTATGATTGAATATGTTTTGCTTGTCCTGATTTAAATAAGTGCAAGGAACAACTGCTGTATTTATAAACATGCAGTGGTAGTTATTTTTTATCTACTTTGTATCTCCTATTGAACCTTTCTGAAGGGAGCATAGGCTATATTAGGATTTATTTATTCAATTAAAAAAAACCCAACTTAGTACTTCTGTTATTTAGCATTTTGGTAATCTTTTTGTATCTTTAACAGTCTTCATCATCATAAGTCTCACTAGTTTTTAGCATGCAAATATGTAGAGTTGCTGTTATAGAAATTGTAAGATTCATATCTAACAACTTCAAAGCTGCTGAAGTGAAACAGAAATGCCATTTAATTCTCACTATCCAAATTCACTTAGAGGCAAGATTGATCCAAGAAAGGATCAATCTATACTCACCTTGATTAATTCCTGTATATAAATGAATCTTACTAATGTTGGTCCACTACAGATTGGATTCAACTCTTGCCCATAATGCTATGAATTTCATTGCAGCATTTTAAAGGTCCCTCCCTCCCTCTGCACGTATTCTGAATAATCTTTTCCTTTCCCCACCTGGAATACTGCATACAGTTCTGGTGTCCAGCATAGAAAGGACATGGAACTGTTGGAGCAAGTCCAGAGGAGGTCCATGAAGTTTATGAGAGCTGGAGTACCCCCGCTATGAAGAGAGGCAGAGAAAGGTGGGGGCTGTTCAGCCCAGAGAAGAGAAGGTCACATGGAGACTACTTAGCAACTTGCCAGTATCTTGAAAATACTAATAAAGTCATAGTATGTGGAAAGTCACTGCTAAATTAACTATCAAATTCACATTTGAAAAGATAAAATCATATTAAATTCAGCACCAGTATCTGAAGGGCACCAACAGGGAAGCTGGAGAGGGATTGTTTATCAGGAACTGTTGTGATAGGAAAAGGAGTAATGGGTACAAGTTGAAAGAGGGGAAACTTAGTTTTGATATTAGAAAGAAATTCTCTACAGTGAGGGTGATGAGACACTGGAACATGATGCCCACGGAGGCTGCAGATGTCCCAACCCTGGCCGTGTTCAAAGATTGGATCAGGCTCTGAGCAACTGGTCTAGTGAGAGGTGTCTTTGCCCGTGACAGAAAGGGCTGGGACTAGATGATTTTTAAGGTCCATTCCAACCCATTAACTATTCCAACCCATTCTATGATCTTGCACTACTCTTGTGGACTTGGACAGGGTGGAGACTATTTTTGTGACAGAATCAATGTGGAGCCTGACTTTCTGCTCAACCACATCCATCCAACCACAGAAAAAGATAGTTTGATTGTACTTGCATTAATGTGGGAGTTTATTGGCACATCCAATTTATAATTCTACAGATTAAGTAAAACTATTTGTTTTAGACCACAGATGGTACCCAAAGTCTCAGCTCTCTGACTAAGGCCTGTAGCTTCTATTCTCTGTGAGGCACATGTGAGCCTTTGTTTGAACAGCCATTTGCTGTGTAATTTTAATATCTCATCAATAATATGCAGGGATTCTTGATTGTTTCTCTGTAAGAATGAAAATATGACAAGGAACGTGATGAAAATTTTAAATTTAAAATATGACAATATGTTTAAATTTTTCAGTGGTTTGTTTTTCAAAATACTTTGAGAAGGACATAATGAAATGGTAACAAGAAAGACATATCTAAGTAATAAAAAATGAAAGAATGACAATTTTTTTCCTAAGGATTAATACTAATATTGTGGAAAAATCATCCTGGTTTTTATAAAACAAATTCTGAATATAAAGAATTTTTAAAGGAGTCAAGAGTGTGGGGACAAGAGAAATAGTGTCAAAAAAATCCAATTAGTTTTCTCAAAGGTACTTGACAGCATTCTTCAATTAAAGATTTTGGAAAAATGGAGGGAAAAATCATAAAGGGAGAAACCATTAGTCTTGTAAGTTAATTACTAGTTAGAAGATAAAAAATCAAGGATAGAAATAATTACACTGCTCTCACAGTGTATAGAGGTTACCAGTGGAGATCTGCAGGGAGCTCTAAGGCTTTTGCTTTTGAAAATACTAATAAAGTCATAGTAAGTGGAAAGTCATGAAAATGTTTGCTAAATTAACTATCAAATTCACATTTGAAAAGATAAAATCAAACTAAATTGAAAGCCAGCAAATGCCAATTATGTACTTGAATAAAACCGCCTATCTTTGATTACAAGGTTAAAGTCCCAGAGTAGCTATAACAAAAAAGATATACTAGACATAAAGTAGTTCCACTGTTGCAGTGCTTGGAAGTGCAAAAAAATACAATTGGATATTAGCAATTTCTAGGAGGATTTCTAGCAGATTGCATGAGATAGGACAGGACCAAAGCTCACTAAAGGATTTTGTTATGACTGTAAAACAATTTTTGCTCTTGCAGATTTCTGGGTCCATTGGAGCTTCAGAAAGCATCATAACATTAAAAGCAAGTAGACTTTTTATAACATAGCTGTCTTCAAACTTCCATACTCCCTGGTACAATGAAAAAGAATAGAGTAAGAAAATAATTAGATGAAATATAAGTAGGAAAATATCCTAAAATGTTAATAATGTAAAAAATTTAAGTAACTTTATAGTTATTTGGGTTAAGGTTGTTTGGAATAGAAATTTTAATGATTGTGTAAATTGAATTGACAGCACTAATGGAAGGCAACAGACAATATACTTAAAATTCTAATAGAATTGTAAAAATGTTGACTAAAGCTAGACAAAACTGTGAATTTGTTTCAGAGCTTTATGTAATTGATATATTTTTTCCTGATGTACCTTATTTTACCCCTATTATAAATAAATAAATTACTTAACTTTATTTTCTAAAATGGATTCCAAGACAAAAGTGTTAGCTGAGCTATGCACTGACAGAAAAAATAGTCTTTTCTGAAGTGCTTGTAGAGGATATCTAACTTCCCTTGGAACATTCATCTTTAAGGCAGTAATCATAAAAAATGAATAAATAAACAATCACTGACCTGGGTGAAAGAAGGATGAAAAAGAAATATTTTTAGTAAAAAGATTTGTACAGCCAAGGGGTAAGATGGGTCAAGCCAAAACTATCAGCAGCACAATGAAAGAATCCTGATAACAGTCCCCTAAATACAGCACTAACATCTTGCCATAGTGGTGAGCTTTGTGACCTTAGCAAGATCTACTGCAATTTCTCAAGAGAACTCTGTGTTGACCTATAACCTTGCTGATACACACAGGAACATATTAATGACACAGATGTGCTACCAGGTAGAAACATAAGCTTCTTTTGGAATTTTTCAAATCCCATTGTTCATTGCTAAGGAGCAGGAATAAAATAAATACATTTTGTATGACACAGAAGTGTCCCAGTTATAGGAAGGAGAACATCAGAAAATGTCATGAGCTGAATGTAAGGGAACAGTATTACATAAAACATGTCATGCAGATCATCAGCTGCACTTTTGAACACTACATCTGCAAAATCATGAGGCACATTTTAGAATGAAGGTGTCATGAGCCATTGCACAGACTGGTCTTTCAATATTCATCTGCTTAGGAAAGTTGATTTTTCCTGAATCATTCAGGAACCTGACAGATTTAATTTAAAGACCCTTTACCCTTTCTGTGAGAAGTTATTTTTTAGGGGTAGTCATTTTCATCCCTAGTATGAATAGAAAAGTATAAATATTTACATTAATTTAGTATGTGAAAGTGTATAGCAAGATCTTATTTAGATAATTTAATAGAGAAATATATAAAAATAAATTTATGGTATATGTGAAAGCATAATGGTCTCCCTAGGGTGTGAGTAAAAGATTAAAATAATTGGCCAATTAGGAAATAATTTGTGTTCCCCTCCTGTTGGAGAGGATATAAATATATATATAATGATTTTCATTAAGCAGAGGCCTCACTGTCAAACAAATATAACTTGCTAGTAGGAGACAAAGGAGGCAAGTAAAAAGAAAGAACATTCAAGGTGATAAAAGAAAAGAAGGTTCCTTTCTGCTGCTGCTTTCTTAGCCAAGCTTATAATTTTCTTAAAGTACAAACTCATAAGTAGAGGACCTTTTTTTTATGTTATAGTATGTAAATACAGTATTTATTACAAGACTACCATATATATATATATATTACATTTTCAACAGCACTTGAAGATTTTAACCTCTACCTATTTAAAGTGGCTATGCTCAAAATTATCAAAGTGCTTGTATAATTCACATTTTAAAATAGAAAAAAAGTCTGCAAAGCTTTAATGCATATGACAGCAGTAAAATTAAGCATAAACAGTATTTTCCTGTATGTAGAAACTATTCATTACAGAGTGACAATAAGTTGCTTCAGGATTCTAAACTTCTCGTGATTAATGCATTTCTTGTTAGCATCAGCTTCACTTCATGCCTCGCTAAACACCCAAGGTGTCCATTAATCAGCACTGCTGCATAGTCTGTCATTTCTTGTTGCTTAAATAACACAATCACTTGTGGTAAGAGGTATGTAGAACTACACTAAATTTTTCCTCTTTGAGCTTTAGAATATTTTAAATGGCTTTTGCAAGACATTTAATGATCATTCTAGCAGGGTCACAGACACATGAAAATCTCATGCAGAATTAGAGCAGTTGAAATCTGTTTAATGTGCAGATGCCCTTGTTTTCCCCATGAGGACTTTTACTCAGCATACTATGCAGAGAGTTGTGGTAGCTTTATTTGACACTCTCAGATGCTGTGGACTGATAATGAATTACATAGTGGTTGTAACTTAAAATATGATATTTTTGCCACAATGAAGCCCCCAAGGATGACAATAACATCACTGTGAACTTAATAAAAAAATGGAAGAGAGACATTGAAATCTCAGATACAACCTGCCAAATATTACTGGGGAAATAAAAATACAATTTTTAATGATGGTCCTAATTTTTTGCACAAATACCATAAGAACCCCAAATTTCCTAATCCATTGATTTCTCAATTTTCTAAGGGACTATCTCATATGTTGTAGTGTCAAAAAGAATGCTTCTCCCAGTAAAGGAATTAAAATAAAAATAACACATCCTTTTTGACATGCGACAAGCAGTATTTTTATCAAAACAAAAATATATTGGTAAAAGCAAGGAATAAAAATAGAAGAGTTCTAGCTGGAATAGAATAGAGCCATTTAATCCATTTAATTTGGAAGGAATGCACAGTGATCATCCAGTTCAACTGCCTGACCACTTCAGGGCTCATGAAAATGTAAAGCATGTTGTTAAGGGCATTGTCCAAATGCCTCTTAACCACTAACAGGCTTAAGGCATGGGCACACTCCTTCTTCAGCCTGTGCCAGTGTTTGACCACTCTCTCAGAAAAGAAATACTTTCTAATAGATAGCCTAAACCTCCCCTGGTGCAGCTTTGAACATTACCACATGTTCTATTGCTGAATGCAAGGGAGAGGTGATCAGCACCTCCCTCCATAATTCTGCATCGCAGGAAGCTGTAAAGAGCAACGAGATCGCCCTTCAGCCTCCTTTTTTCCAAAGCAGACAAACCCAGAGTTCTTGGTCACCCTTCCTAGCATGTTCCCTCCAGTCCTCTCACCAATCCTGTTGTCCTTCTCAGGGCACATTCAAGGATTTTCACTTCCTTCCTAAATTGCAGGTCCCAGAACTACACACAGTATTCATGCTGAGGCTGCCCCTACACTGAATACAATGAGATAATAATCTCTTTGTACCAGCTAGTTCTAGAATTTAACCCTTATTCAATGAGAAAACTGGAAAAGGTTCTCTTTCTTTAAATACTAGCTGAGAGAAATACAAGCATCTAGATTTATGCTACTGGCTTAGTGAAAGTTCTATTTATCTTAAGCATATAAAAGCTGAAAAAAGATCATGAGCAGCTTTTAGGAAAATTAACTTTTGCAACTTATTTCTGTTTCTAGACCCTTTAGAAATCTGTAACTACATCTTTGGAAATTGCAAACCTCATTGTCAGGGGCAATATATGAAAGGACTTGCTGTTGTAATGCTGGTTTAAAAGCCCCACCAAACCATACATGAGAACAGAAAAACATTATCTTTAAAACCAGTGTTCTTTAGAACAACCAGTTCCATAAAAATCAGAACAATTAAGCAAAAGAGAAAGTCTAATAAACATTTCCCAGCCATAAACCAAAGCAGGGAAAAACAGGAGATTTTTTAAATTAAAGAATGATTAAATGCAACTGTGCTCCACTTGGATTCAGAAGCAGCACTCTACACTCATTATTTATTTCCCAATACTAAACTGAGATTAATAATCTAGACATATGCTTCACACAAGGATATGCAATAAATTCCTAGACCTTGCATGATTTTTTGTTGCTGGGAGGTGACTTTGAAGAGAAATTTGCACATTGAAAGATGTTTTGCTATGGTTTAAATACAAAAAATGAGTTGTTTTGCTGTTTTGTACATGAAAACACAAAACTCCACACTTGCTAACTCTGGGTAGGCATTATCACCTTGCACTCAGAAGATCTTTCCATCATGACAGTCTTGTGGTAACATATTCCATTGCTTGGCTCTGTTTTATTGATGAGGAACTGAAGCAGAAAAATATTTGAGTCCAAATTATTCCTGTATTATGCCCTTTATCACCAGTTTCTTCTGACCTCTGGAGTGCAAGCTAATCAGAGAACAATTTTAATGCATGTTTTGCTGAAAATCTCTTGAAAATCTCTTGAGATTTGAAACAGAACTTAGTACCAGCCTTCTAAATGAATTCTAAGACTAAAGATTGCAAAGTAGGATTTAAGTATTGTGTCGTGTCCTAAGTTGATATAAATTCCATTGCTTAACTTTTTTAAAGAATTTAATCCTATAAAAATCTGTTTCTTGAGATTATGCTATTAAAATAAATAAGCATTGTATTAATAGATGTTTTAAGCATGCCCAAAATTGAAATTTATAAAGAACCCTAAAAAATTCTATTGTCAACTAAATTTTTTTTTGTTTAGTATTCAGACTCCAGGGAGTGTTTGTATGTCATTATGATAGGATGTGGTTTGTGTGCCCAGCATGTAAATAATTTTCCTAACACATAGACCATGACAGATATGTAGCATGCAATTTCTATAAAGACTATTCATCCAAAAAAGAAAAAGAAAATTCATGGGTATGTTTTACATGGTATAGCACATAGAGTTGACTTTGGTAAGTACAAGCAACAACTTTGAGAAGAGCCAAGTCAATGGCTTATTCAAGCAATTTATTGAATATTTATGATTAAAAATACATTTCCAAGATGTTAAATTTATGCAGAGTGTTCACAGATTATTCAACTACTTTAATAGTGAGTAACCTCATTTTATTCTTTAGAATATTTCTATTCTTTATTAGTGGGGACTGTGAGTTATGGAGTGTTCGTAGCACCTGTACTCCCATCAAATAAGAATTTTTTTAGTGGGATTTTTATGGCAGAGAAAATAAAAGGTATGACAGGTGAAACCTCTGCCTTTATTGTATGCAGATAATAAATATAACAAAATTACAACAAAAAAGCAAGATATAGGGTGGATAATAACATAGATTTATGACTAACATAATATGTCTTTACAGATTTTTTCCAACAAAAGCTTCATTTCATATTCTTGGCTTGAGCTTTTTTTTTTACTAATTAAAAATAAAAACAATTAAAAAATATATTTGCATAAACAGATACAGCTATCAGAAAGAAAGTATGAGAGAGTTTTTACATAGCCCATAGGTAAGATCATCTGAGGCCCAAGTTACCAATGCAACAGAAGGGAAGGAGCATTCATTAGGAAAAAAAAAAAAAAAATTAAAAAGTGTACAGGATTCCACCAAAGCTATACAAATTGGTTTATCTCTTTCAACTCAATATAACAAACAAAAATAACATTTGATATCTTTAATTACAAAAATCTATATAGATTATAGATTTATATAGGCTTAGAGTAGGTGTCCTGGTTTGAGCTGGATTAGAGTTAATTTTCTTCCTAGTAGCTGGTATAATACTCTGGTTTTAATTAAGGATGAAAATAATGGTGGTAACATATGATTGTTTTGGTTGTTGCTGAGCAGTATTTATGCTAAGGCAGGGAATTCTGTGCTCCTCACCCCAGCCCACCAGCAAGGAGGCCATGAGGAGCTGGGAGGGCACAGAGATGATCCCAGCTGACCTAAGGGATGTCCCAGACCATGTGGTGTCATGCCCAGCATGTAGAGCTGGGGCAAGAAGGAAAGAAAGGATGTTCAGAGTGATGGTGGTGTGATGACCTACCCTTAAGGGGAGGGAAGCACCTCAGATTCGTGAATGTACATTGCTTGAAAGGACTGGCAAAAGTCAAAGGATATGCATGCAATTAGACTATTAATAGTAAATTACACACTTGGTATGGGAATTGGTATTTAATCCCTGATCTACTACACAAGCACACAGGAGTGCATTTTGGATAATGGGGTAGGGTGAAAAGGAAGAGAGAAATTAAAGAGAGAGAGATTAATTAAGCAAAATTAATTAAATTTAATTTAAAAGGGAAGATATTAAAATTAAGGAAAAGAGAGAGAAAGAAAAAGGGAAAGAAAGAGGGAGAGGGAAATGGAGGACTAAAGAAAGAAAGAAAGACAGGAAAAAAGAGAGAAAACAGAGAGAAAAAAAGATCAACAGTCCTGGTACCAGCATCAATCCTGCTGGTGAGATGTCCATCCTGGTTTCAGAGACAATACAACTGATAAACTGATTAGTGTTGAGCCAGCTGTGTCAGTTTGGTCAGTGAGCTGACCAGGGTCCTGTGGGTGCCGCCTGACCTTGGCAGGGTACCTTTGCATGGAGAGGTTTCTCCACCCAAGAGACAGATTTCATGCTTGGTGGTTTTAATTCCACTTTATTGTCCATGTCCACTTCTTAACACTCATTCCTGTACTTGCAATGTACTTGTACTGTGCTGTGATTTTTTCTCACAGAAAATTGCTGCCTTATCTCCCCCTGTCTGCCCTTCTTCAGCCAAATATTGTTCTTTCTCACAGAATCTTAATACTAATAGTCCATGGTGATTCTTGTCTGTTATTACTAAAAGTCCTTTGTTGGCTCCACAGCCATCTGGTTAGCAGTGTTTGAAAAAAGTACATTAGCCCTTTAACTTCTGGGAACTGAGAGCTCAAATGGGTCTCACTTTGCACCACTGTTTATAGGATAGCAAGAGATTGGCTTTAGTCATAACAATTATGCATCCTGGCTGCAATTCTGTATAGAGTTCAACTTTCTCTGAAGTTTTAACAAAAAAGGTATTATGCCACTTGGGTTGTTATTCAGGTGAGGAAAATATGTTTCTCAAGTCTATTTGTTAAAAGACAGATGCTCATTAGACAACACAAGTTCCTGGAAGCAGACTCTGTTTCTCATAAGCTCAAGAGGGGTTTAGTCGAGCTGCAGTTTGTCAAGGCCAAGGCCTAACAAGCATTTCTCAGGTCACAGTGAGGCTGGGGAGGAGGGG
Organism: Polioptila caerulea; assembly: GCA_013397295.1. NCBI lineage: Eukaryota > Metazoa > Chordata > Aves > Passeriformes > Certhiidae > Polioptila > Polioptila caerulea. Next base: position 99,195 of record VYXF01006253.1, on the reverse strand, counting down.
GATGCGGCACCACAATCCACTCTGTGACTAAAGTCAGCTTCTCTGGGCATTTGTCTTGCCAAGTCATTGTTAAACTTGATGGTGCTCTGCTGTCCTGGGGATGACCGAACACCTGCCTGCACATGTGGATTTGTGAATTAATTCCTTACTTTACTTTGCTGGAGAGTGTGGCTTTTGCTTTCCCTATTAAACTGTCTTTATGTCAACCCATGAGTTTTTTTAGTTTTACCCTTCTAATTCTGTCCAACATCCCACTGGGGGAGTGAGAGAGAGGCTGTGTGGAGCTAAGCTGCCAACTCAGGTTAAAACACAACAGCAGGAAAATACCATCATTTGCTACAAATCCTTTGGACATAAACATTATAATAATATAATGCTTGATGTTTATGCTGGATTTAAGCCAAAGCACTCATGATTTAGTCAGAATACTGAAGAATCAGCTTCAGGTAAAGGAGTAAAAAGCCATCATATGTGGTGATGGCAGAAGGAAGAATATTTCATTTTCTCTAGATATTGAGATTTATATAGACAATAAAGCAGAACTACAAAAGCAAAAGTTTAAATCTATTTTTTTTAGTGAATGTCACCAAAAAACAAAATTCCAATCTCAAAGAAAATAAACAAAAATTCCCCCCGAAAACTATCAACAAAAACTCCATTTTAATTCCTGTCTCAGCTACAAGTTTACTGTGTTATTCTTATGAGTTCCATAACAAGCCTTTTGTCACTATGTTTTGGTAGTGATTTAACTCTCATTTACGACACCTTGCACAACCTCAAAACTTAATATGTGTAGTGATAATCATTCACAGCTATGACTGATATGAATGGGAGAGTTAGTGCCTTGAAAAGATAACAACCCACATTATCATATTGCTGGGTGGCAACAGGTCTAAGATGTGCTGCACAACCAGGACCACATAAGAAATTATTGGTTCAGGCTTGTCCTTATTTCTGAAATGTTGTCCTAAACCAAAAGGGCATCCATAACTGAGGTGTCAGGTCTACTACAGTTTGAAATTCCAGGGGGCAAAATAACTACCTATATATATTGTACAGCACTTCAATGAATATAAGTAAATACAGTGGGATTGCCTTGAAAAGATGTAGGAAAAACAGGTATCAGTCTCTGTTCTGGATTGCCACCAAATAATTATACTGAAGTTATCATGGATCTTATGGGGTACAGGAAAGGACAGGCTATCAAAAAACACTATAAAAAGTATTAGGTGATGTTTCCCGAGTAACATAAATTCTAGTAACCCTTAATTAAAGTGCTTAACTTACTTTCTTAAGAGATATTTTTTAAGCATCTTGTTGGCATAATCATCTACCTCATTAAACTGGTTCCATGCCAGTGTGACTGAACTCCTGTCAACAGAGTCAAAACAAAGCAAAACTTGTGCAGTGAGGTGAAGAATCAGGAGTAACATGAATAAAACAATCACACTGAACTTTCACCTTGTCAGAGTTTTTTTCATGTTAATTTTTATATAATTGTGCTGATCTAGATACAAATGAGGGAATTAAGATCTGAAAAGAATGATGTAAAACTGCTACAGTGTCCTTTCTGGTTTTTTGGGGTTTTATGGGTTTTTTTTTTCCTTTTTTTTTTTCTTTTCCTTTTTTTTTTTTTAGAGGAAGTGTTAGATTTTTCCCATCTTTAAAATAACCCGCCAGCTTCTGGAACTCATTATATTCAAGTAATGAATCTAAACAGCACAATGCCCAGTGAGCATTTCAAAGTGGAATTTACTCCCAACAAGATGATAATTAAGAACTTGTATCAGACATTTCCTTTACAGTGCCAGAAAAAGACTTCAACTTTGGTCCTCGCAAGATCTCATAGCTGAATAAAATTGAGAGGACATGTACTACTGAATAATATTTTTCATCTTGAAAAAAATTAAACTCTGATATTAGAAGCACTTGAAATACTCAGGAAGTCAATATTTGAAAGTGCAGCATACTTTATTTCTCCCAACAGATCAGTTAACTCATTGGAAATGAAAGGACCAAACTCTATCTTTTCACAGCTGTATTCAAACCCACATTGCCAGTCTCCATCTGCCTAGGCATCAGAACTGCAGTACTCTGAAGCAGGCCATGCAGTTCCTCGTGTTCCTTTTTCCTGGAAATATTTCAATATTCTTTGGGTTAGAAAAGGAGTGGGTGTAGGTAGATGTGTGAAATGTGCCCAGGCTGCTGCTTGCACTGACATCAAACAGCAAAGGCAGGTCCTTATGTTTGAGCTACAGCTCTCATCCTCCAAAGGGAAGCAGCTGCATGAAGACTGTGCTCTAGAAACTGTCCCCTCTGCATGATAACTCCCATCATTTACTCAGGAATTGCTTAAGGAAATTCTCGTTGGCCGGCACCAAGACAGCACCAGTCACATTTTAAACAGTTTAGTATTATAATCAGATTCCAGCACCTATTTGATGACTTCTTTATTTTTGACCAATATAAGCATAACCTCTGTATTAAAGTGATACCACAGCTCATAGATTAGGGTACATACAAGAAGATTAAGAAGATCCTGGTGGCAGTAAATATTTAAAACAGATGTACTATGTATTTTAGATACATAATCTTAAATTATGACTTTCAACACATCAGACATCTGAACCCTTGACTGTAAGGAGAAAAGTGACAATAGGAAGAAAGAATTGTAACCTGAACATATGACCATGAGCAGTATTGGCTGATGACTACCCATAAAGTGTTACTAGAAGGAGCCTATTTCCTTTTGTTGCTTTCCTCCTTCATTTTATGCAGGGCAATGAAATTGTCTAAACCTCTTAGAAAATAAAATAAGGCAGTCAGGCCAGAGTAATTTTCTTGTCTTCTTAAAGAGACTTATCAAGAGTGTTAAAGTACACAACAGCCTAAATTGACTGGATGAACACCACCACATTTTTGACAATTCTACATAGACATGGAGCAGGCAAAAGTGAGGCTGAAAGGTCCTGGTTCCTAGGCAGGGCAGTATCATCACCTTTTTGGGAAACTAGCTTTTGATGTCAAAACCACACTTGGATGTTTATCCACAATATAGTAAAACAACCAGACGTATACCTGGACTTGTTTATAGTTTCCATTTATCAAAACACTCCAAAACTAGAAAGGGAGACAGAATCCCTGCCTTGAACAGTTTACAGTTGATTAGGGGGACATAAAATGTATTCTAATTTAATATAGCCCCCCCTCATGACTAGCAGAAATACTTACTTTGTAATTTTGTAATCTCATTTGGAAAGATATCACGGGGCTGTAGAAATAACCGTCTCTTAATTTTCCTACAATTATGTACATGATTCAAAGATGACAACTCTGTGACACCCAAATCCATTTACTAGATTTATTCAGTGCCTCAAACTCCTTCGAATACTAGGAGAAAAATTGGAAGGTGAAAAATCTTATAATTTTAATGTACAAAATTTTAAGCTTGAACATCTGCTACAAAGACCCCTCAAGGGTAACAGAGTGTTTTCAGTGTGTGTAAGATTCTGGAAGGACAAAATGCAAAAACTGAATTAATCAAATGTAAAAATGTACAAAAGAGAAAGGGTATTTAAGCCCTATTGTACTTCTGATAAAATAAAATATAAGATTGAGCTAGAGATGAAGGAAAAGAAAATAAATATACAGAATAATTTGATTTCATCAGATACCCTGAATCAGTGGAAAATGCATTTGCATGAGTAAAACACATGCATAACGCAAGTGTTACTAAAAATAAAAGCTAATTTTAAGAACATTTTATTTCCTTGTACTTCATTTAGTTCATATGCTAACACAAAAGTAAGAAAACTAATGCAGGCTTATACATAACTGCTTTCATGATCCTAGTTATAATCATGACTGTATTTCTGTCAGAAGTTATTGGTAAACAAACTATTCCTCGCACATTTTTATTGTTTTCCTCCACTGATATATGTATTGCTCCCATATTGCATTACTCCCACACTGCATTACTCATACAGCTTTTTCCTCTCACCTACTGAAGTTCCTATGAAATAGTCTTTATTGACCATTTTTTTTTCATTGGCTGCGGGGATAGATGTGATAGTTTTCCTGAGCTGCTTTGTTAAATGTGGAATAGCATTGGGTGTTTTTATCAAAGCTTTCTGTAAAATTAAATCAAAAGATTTTTTCAAAAAAATTTGGGGAGAGGGAAAGGGAAGTGAGGATGAGAGAGGCACAGATCATGACAACAAAGAGTTGTCTGTTTTAAGAATTTATTTCACCTTCTGAGTGTTCCAAGATGCCTGGTCATCATGGGTACCTTTTCCAATGACAGTCATGCTGACAAGGTCATGAGAGATGAAAATGCAAAATGCATTGTACTCCACAGTTGAAGGTAACTGCTTTGGGAGAAGGAGGCTTTGCTATTTTCTAATCTCAAGGTACTAAGAAAACAAAAAAACATTTTAAGTCTCTGACTAGAACTCACTTGTTATTAACATTTCAGGGAATTATCATGATGGAAGCTGAACTGGGGTACGACAATAAGATGAAAATTCTTTTTTCCCAACCCTGCCCCAGATGGACACATCTATTAGAGCACCAAAACCAGCATGTGATTACTTATAGGCTGCAATAGACCAGAGTCTTATCCTGATTAAGCTATTATAAATCTGGAGTAATTCTACGGAAACCATATTTTACTCCAACTAAGATGAGCATGTGGCTTCCCACATGTAATTTCAATTTCATTGATTTTCAGGTCATGATAGCTATGACATTAGGCAACATTAGGAAAGTTTCAGGGTTTTGTAAATCACTTCAACATGATGGAAACACCCAGAATGTGGCGCTTAACACAGTAATTTCTGTACTTAAGCCCATTTGACCTGATCCTTCAGGAAGAGAAATTCCATGATGTTACATAAAGTTAAAATCAATGAATTGTTGGATGAGCAATAGACGTAATAACTTGTTTCTTATAAATTTGTTTTCTAGACCTCCCTTCCTGTGAAATAAACTACGCTTGGTTCCTTTCTTCTTCTCTCTTTCCCCTAACATTGACTAGTTTGCACCAATATGATAATTTCACCCTCAAATTCCACCCAGCTCTCTGTGGTACACTCAGTACTGGCAGTGAGATGCTGCACCAGACCCCCAGCTGCTCTCTATGTATTGCTGGAGAGCCAGCCCATCAAACAGAAAATACAGCTATCAAGTCAATTTTACAGCCTTCTTTTACCAGGAGAGAGAAAATCTCCTCTAACTAGTGATTTTTTTGTTAAGAGGCTGGAAATTCAGACTTGTGAAATCTCTAGCCTTCCGCTATACTTGTTAATACTCAAGGCTTTTATATATTATTTGAGGTAACTGGCAGACAACAGTCATTTCTGTCTTCCCTTAGTTTGTTTCTGGTTCAGGAAGTCAGAATAAATACAGAGTTGAGTCTCCTTCTGTGTGAGAGCATATGATAATTCATTAGTAAATTTTTCATCTTCCTGGTCTTATATAATATTCGTAACATCTCTATAACATCTCATCAATTCATTAAAGGAAGTGTGAAATGATACTTCTAGGAGGCCATTTCTTCATTCTAGAGCATGATCCTATCAGCACACATCATTTATCAGCTTCTTAAAACCTTAAAAAAGAGTAAAGTATTTATAGTCAAATCTCCCCACATTTTTCTAGGCTTATTAACAGCTCACGAAGAAAATGAAAATACATCAAACCAAGACCATGTCTGCCCAGCAACATCTTAAAATGGAATTAAGATAATGAATAAAGTAGATCTAAGGTTTTAAATCAGTAGATTTTTTTACATTTTCCCTGAGCAGAACATTTTTCAGACACTCATTTCTGAATTAAATTCTATTTCTTTCAGATTTAGATACCTAAACTTTACATCTCTGAAAGAAAAGAATTGCATGAAAAAAATTCAATCATTCGCCTGCTACCCTATGAAAAGCTGCAAAACTTTCTGCTTTCCTCTCTTCTTTGGAAATTTGTTGCATTGCTTCTTCAGTGGTGTCCATTCAATTTGCTGAACCACTTCTTTAAGGCAGTGAAGCACTAAAGGTGTGCGACAGAAAAAAAAACCTTTCAACTAATTTGAGGTTGAAAGATTTTTATGTTTATTACAGCGCTGGAGCACAGAGGAATAGTGACCTAAAGACATGCTGAATTCACAAAGCCTTGATTCTCTATTTATTTCCACAAATGATGCATATTCATAGTTACCTAACACACCTATACATATTCATCACCTGTCCCTGTGTTGTATGTAAATTGTTGGATGTCTGTTGCAGTTGCACAGTTCTCTCTTTAACTGAGGCAGTGATCCTTTTGACTTGAGTCAGTGCTCATGTGGGGGAAGTAAAGATGTCTTCCTCACCACTTTGTTCTGTTGCCAGGTCTTTGTGACCCCTTGGTTATGGTCCAGGCTCTTTCCTTGGCTTTGAGCATTGAAAGTCTTGGTTTTCTGATTTCTTGCAATGTTAAGTGTCAGATACATGATAGATTGTCTTGCTCTATACCAATATATTAATGATTAAACCCTTAGTTTCTTCTTTGATACTCTTATTATTACACTAGGCCCTGCTATATGACATGTTGGTTACATCTTGTTGGTTACATTTCTAATTCCTTAATCTTTTAACCCTTTGACTCAGCAGCATTATATTTGCTGTTAGTGGCATTTTCTTATTTATTGTTTTGGTCAGAAATTCAGTCTGTCCCAGTCAGTGGAGACTGGAGTTCTATCACTTGATACTTTTTGATAGGTTTCCAGAGGTTGTGTTTAAAAAAACCAAAAAAGTCTTCAGGAGGGAGACATAAGCTCCCTTCAAAATCAAAGAGTGAACTAGGTTACTGTCTTATTTATGATCTTTTCACAAATTTGAAAAGTGTCTGACTTCAGAAGGCTTTACTTTAATTCTCACTTATTCATTTACATAAAAGTCTAAGTGAAAATTAAGCCCTTTATGTCAGTAACCATGGGTGTTTTGTTTTCTTACATTTTCCAAGCATTCAAGTCTTGTGAATTCAAAAATACCAGAGAAAAAATCCTAAAAAACAGGAGTTTTACTTGCAGGCAGTAAATACAAGGAAGCAAACAAGTGAAAAACTGATTACAGATGCTTAAAGAAACGTTCATAGGATTTTTGTTTCTTTGTCTATTCAGTATTCCAAAACAATGAGCTTTTTTAAAAAAGAGGCATATTTTTATATTAGAAACTAAGTTACAAGAGGAATCTTGTCTCATCTCATGTACAAATGTAACTTAAGCTTATCATGTTTCATATATTTCAGTTTTGAATTGTACTGTGTTTGGGCTCTCAGCTGCTTTATCATAAACAGCAAATACAATTTTTCTCATCAAAGTAACAACATTTATGAGAACTGAAGCCTCTGTCTTGCTCACTCACAACTGATCTTTCATAAAAAGCTCACAATCCATCATGCTCAAGTACACCCAAAATTTTATTTTATTAAGAATATGTTACTCTGCATTTCCTCCTATGAATGCACAAAAACCCAGACCTTTGTTGACACTCTGGTCTATACCAACCATATGCAAAATATACCCTGTGCTTCATAGCAACTGCCCCCAGGAAAATGAGGCAATGTTTACTGCTCTTCACACATAGTGGTGCATGTCTGTGTACACAGGACACAAAACAAAGAATGATTTATTGTTTTCCATTCAATTGCAAACATTCCTCCTCAAAAAATTTAATATGCTTAAATTACCTCTGGAAAGTATAATTCAGTTTCTTCTATTCCTTGGATAAAATCTTTGTCCAAAGTTTGAGGAAGTGCCCTAGTTTCTAATATTAGGCCATGCCAGCATGGGCTCATTAAAGGCATGTGTGGGTTAACCAATCTTATCTCCTTCTAGCTANCCCTAGTTTCTAATATTAGGCCATACCAGCATGGGCTCATTAAAGGCACCAATCTTACCTCCTTCTAGCACAAGGTGACTCCCTAAGTGAATGAGGAAAGGCTGAGTATGTTTCCTACCTGGCCTTCAGTAAAGTCTGTAACACAACATTCTCCTGGAGAAACTGGCTGCTTATGGCTTGGATGAGGGGGTGCACTCTTTGTTGGGTAAAAAAATGGACAGCTCTGTTTCATCTCTTTGTTGTCAACCTGGAGGGGGAGGGTCTACTGGAGAGTGAAGAGAACTGGGCAGGCTCGGTCGATGGGCCAAGGCAAATTCTGTGAGGTAAAACAAAGTGGAGTGCTGAGTGCTGCACTTGGGTCACAGCAGCCCCATGCAGTGCTGCAGCCACGGGAGCAGAGGTTGGAAAGATGCCCAGCAGACAAGGACCAGCTGGTGCTGGTTAACTTCTGGCTGAACCTGAGCCAGAGCTTGCCCAGGTGACCAAGAAGGCCAATGGTACCTGGCTTTTATCAGCAATAATGTGGCCAGCAGGACCAGGGCAGTGATTATCCCCCTGTACTTGGCACTGGTGAGGCTGCACCTTTAAAGACATTGAGGTTCTGGGGGATGTACAGAGAAGAACAGTAGAGCTGAGGTTCGGTCTGTGGAGTCACTTTGGCATTGCTGTGATACTCAGACTAGCAAAAATCATGAAACCAATTATTTTTTTTCCCTCATGGTTTGTTGTTTGCTTTTCTTTTTTTTTTTTTCTGGTACACTTTTCTATTTTAAACTTTTTACTGTTAGTGTATCCTTTTAGAAACACTACAGTTTTATTCTCTTGAAGTAGCATTGATTTGGACTTTATGGTTTAATGCCACTGCAATTCCTCTGGTAATGATAGCTTATCTTGTTCAAACACAAACTTAATGTCTGGTCACATGAGCTATCAGAGAAGTGTTCTGTTTACAAAATCCATAGGCAGCAGTATTTTCCTATTTTTTTTTATTTTTTTTTTTTTTTTAGTATACAGTGATTACTTTTTTATGTTGGTGCAGTGTCTTTACCTGTTTTATAATATTATATTTTAGGAAAGGAGACACACATGACTAATACAGGCATTTCTAGAAGTTAACTTTAAAACTAATTAAAAACATTATTTACCTGTTAAATAATGTCTATTAAATTATCATAAACGATTTCAAAGACTGGATTTCATTTGTGCCAGTGAAACAATTCAAATGAAGAGCATAATGTGTGTTCACTGAGTGATTTGATTATGAATTTTACACAGCTTACAGGAATTTCTTTCAGGCCTGAGATTCAGGAATAACACTAAGTTTGGATATGAATATTTTTATTTTAGTAGTTTTCAGTTTGCATGGACATGAAAAAAAGCTTTACTAACTAAGAAAAAGAAAGAAAATCAGGAAAAACAGGGAAAAAACGCCATAAAATTCAAGAGTTGACAGAGATGTTGATTTCAATGTTGGGATAGTTTTTAGAGAACTACTGAGCTGATGAGCTCATTTTTTACCTGAAGCTCCAGTTTTCATAAAGGTCCTAAGTCTTGCTTTCCTTGAAACAAGTATTGATGCTTTTGCATCCCAAAGAACCACAGGTGATCTTTGTCAAGATGTTTTCGTTTGCATTGAAAGATATACTCTCAGTGGAAAAGACTCTTCTTGTTTGTTTGCAGGTTTCATTTTTGTTTGTTTGCTTTTTGCTGAGGTTTTGTTGAGGTTTTGCTGTCGGTTTTGTCTTTCTTCCCCCAACCACCACCACCCCCTACCCCCAGAGGCAGACAGGACAGGCTGCTGCATTCTTTCATGTTCTGAATTAGATAAATTTTCAGAAAACACATAGTACAAAACCAAAAGGTGGATTAGGGATATTGAAGGGATTCAGAAGAAGGGATTGTTATGTGGAAAAACAAGAAAATATTGAATATATAAAAAACAGAGGGGAAGCTGAGCCTAAACTGTTAAAATAATTAAAATTTTGACAGGCATAAATAATTGTAAAAACACAGTGATAGAATAAGGCAATTAGAAGAAAGTATTTGTCTCTTCTGAGTAATTAGAGGCCCAATGTTCTGCATTTACAGGAACACAGACATGGAGATGACCTGAAATAATTGTTAAGAGGTAATTACTTCTTGAAAGCTCAAAAGTTAAAAGGCTCATTTTTTGGTTCCATGATTTAAAATAGTCACATTTTTCCAGGGAAAAATGGAGGGAAAGCTGTCAAGCTGTTTGACTGCTTGACTTTGGATTTGCTCTTTACACAGGGATGAAGTGCACACTAAACAACCTCAATATGATCTTCAATAAATTATGCTTACTTTTTATGGTGTACTCACATTTTAGAATTCACTGAGTGAGATTCTGCTGTAAACCATGCCAAAAAACTTAGTTGTATTAGAGGGAGAAAAGAGGAAAGGAAATAATTAAAAATACATAGGTCATGTAGATTAATCAACGATCTTTTAAGCAAAACAGAAATCAGGAAATTCTAATTTGTTTATAAACTATGTAGTACAAGAAACCAGCATTTCCATTGGTCAAAAAACTATGAGGGCATCTGAATGCACACCATTAGATTTTATTCTATTTTGTTTTGTAAGAGACAATTTTCTATTTTATCACAGAGTCCTTTGGTTTTGTCTGGGATAAATTTCTTCATGGTAGCTGGTATATTGCTTTCTTTTGGGATGAGAATAATGGAGTCAAACACACTGATGGCTTAGGTTTTGCTGAGCAGTCCCTACACTAAGTTAAGGATTTTCTGCCTCTTCCTCCTCTGACCAGAGGGATTTCCCAGACCTTATGGCCTCATCCTGAACCAAATAAAAAAATTCTAGAGGTGATGGCCAGGGAGTAGTGGTGACTCCCTGGGATCTGCCCGACAATTGTATTTTTTATCATTATTATTATGTCTTCCTCTTCTGTCCTAATAAATTCTTTCTCTGAACTCATAAGTTTTACCTTTCTTTTGATTCTCTACCCCAAACCATTGTGGAGCAATGAAGAGATGACAGAGGTGTTTCACTACCTGTGGGGTTAAACCACAGCATTGATCCATGATATCTGCCAGTATTTGTCTCTTGGGTTTTGGGTTTCTGATTTTTTTGGTTTTTATTGTCTTACATTTAGTCTGTCTATCTGTCTGTCTATCATATATTTATCTAGGAAATATTGGGTTAGCTTTTTGATGCCATTTGGTTAAAGTCAGCTTGAAGATGTCTGATTTTCAAATGTTTGCATCAGTATCTTGATCTAGAGGGCACACATCATGAGTTGTTATACTAATTTTTGTGGTGATGAATGCATTGTGTAAGAGAAAATTTAAATTTATTTCAAATAATTTAGAACATCAAAGGGAATTAAAAAAAAAAAACTCAAACAACTATTTAACTAAATAGATTTTTTTTTAATCCAGAAGTGAGGATGAGGAGATGTAGTGTTGCTGTCTTTAAGCACCACTCAGCTGCTTGCTCATGCCCCTCTTCCCTGGTAGGATGGGGAAACAATCAAAAGCCTAAAAGTGGGAAAGAAACACAAAGATTGAGATAAAAACAGTTTAATAATTAAAAAGATATAGCAGCAAAAATAACAACAGCATGTAATAATAATAGTAATAATAATAGTAGTAGTAATATGGAGAAAAAGGAGAAAACCAATGTGAAACTTCCAAAATTGTGAGAAAAAAATTGCAAGAAAATAAGGGCCCAACTTGGTACAATAAAGTCCCAGGGTAAAAGTTCATTTCTCTCTTTTAAACTAGTTTTTATGAAGAAGGAGAAACACAGGAGTTAAGATAAAAAGGTAATTGACTTCTGAGATATCCTTTTTTAAACTTTATTATTAGATAAAAATATAAGTGCATATGCTTAATGAAATATTTATTGGCATTACTGGCCTTTAAGTTTATGAACTGTATGTTTTATTTCATGGATTTTAGGATCTAATATTTAAATTTTCTTTGTGCTCAAGTCCAGGAATATCCATGTTGTTCACATAACATAAAACAATACTCTCCTGTGCAAAAAGAATGAAGCGGATTTAAATAGCATCCTAAGTTTTTATCCCAATTATCATCATATATTTAAGATAACTAAATTAAAATTTTGGCCAAAATCTGCTCTGTGAAAGCCTGGTGGTAGTTTTTAGAATAGTTTGGATCATATTTGTTCTTGGCAAATGGCAGAATGCATGCTATAATACACAAAAAGAAAAGCACTTTTCTAAACAACCTTTTTTATTCTTAAATTGAAACAGAAAGTAAAATTCATGACTACAATGTAAGATTTGAAGATTTTAATGCTTTATTTTTTTATTTTCCAGTCTTTTATGCATTAAACTCTCTTCAGTACCATACTTCAGATTGTAGATAAATTTTATTGTAGATTTATCCATCTACTTTTGGGACCACTTTGTAGATAGCTTAATGTGGATTTGGGTAAATCTAGGTTACTCCATCACGACTTATGGGTGTCTAGAGAGGACACATGTTAGGTTTCACAAATTTTAGAGTTGATGTTGCGTATCATTCATTGATTTTTCAGGTACTGGGGAAATTCTAGGCTTCATTCTTTAAATAATTTTTTTGTTTTTCTCCCAGGTAAACAAAAACATACATTCCTTTAAAATTAAGCATAATAAAGTCTACTTAATCACCTCCTCTTGTTGTTGCCAAACTTTTCATGTTCCCGTCACATTAGATGAAAACAATTTAAAAGAGTTAAATGTCCTGGGTAACTCCTAGCCATGCAGAGAAAGAGGCATATACAAGGGAATTTAATTTCTCAGGTTCATTAATTTGTGCACTTGAGCAAATAATAAACAGAGGCTTGGGCTTAGCAAGAGTTTTGCAGTATTAGAAAGGAAGAATATATTTATTAGGAAGAAGAACTATTAAGCCCAAAGGCCACATAATAAGGAAAAAAAATGTTTAGTGTTCAGGTTTTCTACAACAAGGAAGGAGTTTCTTGTATCAGATGTGTATTCAGAGCATGGTGTTAAAAATGCCAGTCAAGGGCTCAATCCCCATACAGGCCATTCTCTTAAGAGCTGGACACAATGACCCCTGTGGGCCCCTTCCAGCTCAGAATAATCTGTGATTCTCTATTGGTTTGTACCTAAGTTTCTCCATCCAGTTTTCAGATTTTAACAATATTAATGAAATTATCACCATATATTAGAAACAGCATGTTTGTGAAAACTGCAAAATGGTTAATGGTGAGCCTTGACTTTGATCTCAGGCAAAGTGTAGCTTCTGCAATAAGATTTTCTCTCTAGACAAAGTACTTGACTCATAAAATTTTATTCATGGGTTAAATACTGCAAGCATATTTCATAACTTCTGCTGAAAATTATAAGAACTCCATCTGTGTATTTCTTTCAGCTTCTAAATTGAATGTCAGTTTAGTTTGTAGGACTGTATTTCAGTCAATAAAAATTTACTATGACTTAAATTCTCTTTAAAGTGGTGTGTTAAAGAGTCACCTAAACTTTGTTCTGATTCTTTTCTTTGGAAGAACAGCATTAAATAACATCTTTTATTTTTTTTTTTGTCTCCGTTGTACCGACATGGGTGGAGTCAGTCAAAAACACAGGTTTTGCTTTGGTTTTATATAAAGATGAACTGCTTTTCAAGAAATGGTGCAAACGTCATGAAGGCCGCTTTGTATGCTTCAAGTTATTATGTTCATGCAATAGCAAACCTTATATTCAATTAGATCTTGATGTATGAATTTCAATTTTTACTGCAATCCATCAGAGATTTTAGAGGGTGAATAACAGAACTGCTAAATATGAAAAACATGTCAAAGTCACTGAAGGATTGTGATCTGGTTTGAATATTATAACTGTTTTATAAAATAACAGTACAGTTGGAACTGTTTGTCAACACTTTGTTATAAATTATCCACTCTTAGGGACTGTAGTAGTATACCTACCTTTAGAATCCTTTGGTTCTAAAGGACCAAAATTCAAAGGCTTTCCAGTGTGAGCTATCTTCTTTAAAGTAGCTAATTATTACCCACAGTATCCTTCCTCAAATTTTAAGCATTAGGGGTGAAAGGAAAACATTCAAATGTATTCAAATTATTCTCTTTAACAATATGTTTTTGTTGAAAAAACATATGTATTTTATTAACACCATAATAGCCAAAATTCACTAAAGTTACACTGAAATACTAATAAAATAATCTGGTCCATCCTAATTGCCACTGTCACAGCAGTGTTGTTGCTTATACAGACAGCGGTGATGACATCTAGGCTCATACTAGGTAAGAGGTATGCAAAGGGGTATAGTATATCCAGGGAACTTCCTAGTTCCAACATTGTACAAATGCAGCTAGAGACAGGCTTCCAAATTAATTCTATCATTAAAAAATAATGGGATACATTAACAAGATTATTTAATTTTCTTTCAGTTCAGGAAATACTAAAAAATTCTGAAGAACTGGAAAACATGAAAGAAAACAGAGTGTAAGTTCATGGATGTATTTAAGTATGAGAAAAGTTTTTAAGGAATTATAAACCAGTAACAAGTCTGTAGCATAATGGAGGAATAATAGAATGAAGATTTTTTTCAAAACATTTATACTGATAGAATTGCTGGTCTACCTGATAAATACTACTGTGTGGATGTATACTTTGATTTCTCCAAGGTATTTGAGTAGTATGTTAGATTTTGATCAAAAATATTATACTTTATGTAATTATCACAGCAATGAGTAGATGCAATTTAAAAGAGGTTTGTTAACTACAATTCCCTATAATCCAACAGGGAAATATTTTTCAGTAATATTTTTCAGAAACAGTAAGGAATATTTTTTAAAAGTATCTTTTGGATTTTTTTCTTCTAAATTTTTACCTATGATCTATATGACATGGTAACTTTCTAGTATGGCTGCTAAATTACACTGGTTGATGAGAGAAGCATTGGTAATAAAACTAAAAACACTTTTCCCCTTTAGTAAAGCTAAATCCAAGTGATTGCAAATTTTACATTAGAGTAAACAATACATGTGATATATATCCATATGAATTCTATAATTCTGTAAATCAGTAATTTAAAAGAAGGTTTCAGCATCAAAGTCTGATTCTACATAAATTGTCACTTGAATTGTTCTCAAAGGAAAAAAAAATGGTAAAGAAGAACATCAGAAAGGAAGGTTTTTTTATTTAGAGAGTACATAGAAAAGCTAAAATTCTGTACTGAACTCAAGACAATAATGAATGCTGTAAAGTGTTAGGAACATCACCTGAAGTGGGGCCACAGTTCTTATGAGTAGTGTGGAAATCCTGGTAGAAGCTCAGGCAACTGAGCTCAGCGTCTTTATAACAATTAGGACAGATGCTTGTGATCTGCTGTTTTTAAGATTCCAAATGCAATCCACAGTCAGTATTGCTGGAAGAACAGCACACTAATTACACTACAGTGTAATTAATCCTTTATTTAAAAATGTGAAAATACAAGAAATTTCATCAGGAAAAATAATTAAGAAAAATACCCGATAGTATTGGATTTTCAGGCTTTTTGGTAACTACACAGTGAAATCCAATGATTGGGAGCTTTCACCAACTTGGTCTTTAAATGTAAGAGATTCAGCCTCCATCACTTTGTGTTGGGAAAAACTGGAAACTTCTAACACTTGATCATGTTCAATTTGTGAAAATCAAATTCTACAGCGAGGGAATAAGGCTTTTAGAATATAAGCAAGTTAACATTTCCAGAGTTAAATCTTGAAAGCTTTGGGTTCATCAAAACTTGCAGTAAGTTCAGCTTAACAGGAGAAATGGAACCATATGATCCTCTTTCCTAGGACACTGTTTCCTTCTAGTTATTGGATGCAGATCCCTGGAAAGGATGAGATTTTACAATTGCACAGTTCAGAAGGCAGCAGACCATGACCAAGTTTCATCTTCCTTTGCATGAGGCTGTTGTCCTCAAAGGTAAGAAAAGAATACTGCAGTTCATTGTGCACCCTTAGACTCACTGATGACTTGATGTTCTCTTTTGGTTTTCCTTTATCACCTTCTTTAAGAGGATCAAATAAATGGCTACACCCAGAGTAGACTGATGTGTAGAACATGCTAATAATAAATTATTCCTGATAAGATTATATTTCTCAAAAATTATTCCTCAACTTGTCAGTGGCTCTGGCTGCATGACCTTTGCTTCTCTTCCCTCCCCACTCTCGGGTAAGAAAGATTAGAAGACAAGCAACCTCATTACTTCTGTACACCCACCTACAGATAATGTAGCCATATAGCAAAAACGTGAATGAAGACAGATGAAATATTTTTAACCAGTCTTTAGACAAAATACTCAATATTCAGATTCTCATCTTGGGTATTATTTTTCATGATTATGGTGTTTTAAAGACATTTCTAAGAGCTCCTGTAGGAGGATGGAATTAACGTGATTAACAACGTCATTTTCATTCTGAGTAAAAGATTTGATATCTCCATAGTAACAGTTAACATCACTGAGCTACTAAAGAAAAATAATGCAACACAAACATATATTTTCATTGGAGGTTTATTAAGCTTTGTAATATTTTCAGTCTTCCATACTCCATAATGTAGTTAGTTTTTCTATAAGAAAGAATAAATCCTCAAAGTGCAATCTGTAGTCATGACGTTGACATTAACATTTCTGTAAGGAAAAAGTAGTGATATCTTTGGGGAAAATTTTACTTAGCTAGTGGTAACTGTGGCAGGACCTTTAACACCCGATACAGCAAAAGCTTATCTCCCCATAACATAGGTTAGGCTGGAATGATTTTTCATGTGATGAATTATCCTGGCTGAGAACTTCCTTAGCTGGAAAAACTCATCCTGGCTTGAATGATGAGAAAGTAAAACCTAAAATTAATGATTGCAGAACACAAGCATTTATACAACTATAAAAGACCACTATGATTTTCATGAAATCAGAAATCTCTTATACACTCTCTGAGTGTGTGGAGAGTTCTTGATGTTAAGGTGTTGGCATTGAATTACTTCCCTGGGACTGGGGGAAACGGGAAGATTCTGTGCACATTGCTGTCATTTGTTGGTAAGTGATATTGACTCCTTATCTATGCTATTTCTTAGCTAGCTGTAACATAAAAAACTATTACCAAACTATTACCTTTACCAAAACTATTGTGAACTGTATTTTCTAATCTACTAGTAGTGTTATATCCTGTGTAGTAAGTAATCTGTTTAAGTCTTATGTCTGTTTCCTTAGCCTATTCAAATAAATAATTCATGTTGTAGTAGGCCTGATTGTCATTATTGAGAACTTACCAGCGAGACTGGGTTTTGGGATGCTGGCCACCTGAAAAAAGCTTCTGCCTACTGCCAGAAACCTGGAAAGGCAGGGTTTTGTCTAAGCTCTCCCCTCTCCATTCGTAACAGTACCAAAGAGGCATTTCAGTGTAGGCAGAATTGAATGTGTCTTTAATACCCTGATGGGACATGAATTACTGACTAGGATTATATTCACAAACAAAATTACAAAGATGTGATTATTAAAACAACTAGAGTTGGTCTTAAGAAGTTGTGCTATAAGGAATATGGAACATGAAATGTCCACAGTATGGACAAGGTCTCCTGCTCAACAGATCTTTTTAGATATCCAATGTGTCATACTAATGTTAGTGAAGTGTTGATAAAGAATTAGTCTCCTTCATTATCTGCACTGTAAAATCAATGGGAATGTGGATGGTGCAGCTGTCGGACAGTGCAAATATGTGAGTTACCCAGGATAACCTGGAGTATATTCCTGAGATTCATTAAGCTTCTAAATTGTTTTAGTAAATAGATAAACGGTGAGTGTTTGTGGGGTTTTTTCCCCCCCTTTTTTTTGTGAATATAGGAGTAAAATAATGTTAGCATCAAATACAGTTCTTAAAAATGTATGCTGTTAAGTGATCTGCCACTTCCTGTCAAAAGTTTTGTTGTTGGAAATTTCAGTAATTCAGATAAAAGTAGCTGTCATTTATGAGAAGCAAAGAGCAAAAATACTATATTTGTAATGAACTTGTTAAAAATACTCAACAAAATAAAAAATTTAATATAAATATTTATGCAATGTAAATATAATCATAGATGTAATAAATTGGAAGACCATTGTGACTTATCTGTGGTGTCAAACTCTATAAAAATATCAAAGTCTTAGAACTACTAAATTTATAACTTAAAGCTAGCCATTAACAGAATGTATAATTTAAAGGTGCTGACATTATAACAGGAATTTGATAAGCACTGGCTATGGGCTCCTAGATTAACATTTATTTAGATTGCAGTTTGAAACTCTGCTGAAACATTCCTTTTAGGACTCTGTATTGGATTAATTATGTTTTTATCCAGTACTATTCGAGCAATAAAAAAAATTGCTGTTTTGTCTTTAAATAGATTTCAACATGTGTGAACAGTTCTGGAAATCTTTAAGTTTTAATTATACTTAAAATGTTTCTGTAAAAATACAACTGTAAAATAAACTTCAGTTCTCACTTTAGCAACTCATAAGTGTTGTCTTTTACTACCACCTCACCTTAATCCACTAATTGTCTTCCTCACTCCAAATTAATTCCTGCAGTGTGTAAATACACACACAAAAAACTGTTCTTCATTGGACAATATTTGTCATATGCATTTCAAATTCAAACTTGATCCTTTTTTACAGACTCCACATGTATTAGCTCTCTTCTCAGTGCTTATCTTTTCTCTCATGTGGTTATACTGCTTTTTTGTGAGCTTTCAAAAGCAAGTTACAAGCTCCCTCTCCACGGTGCGTTTGCAGTATGTTGCAGCTGATCTGACTAAAACTGCTGCTGGAGTGAAATGAGAAACGGGACTATGGCAGAGGATCAGACACTTCTTGGATCCTTTTAATATGCCTTTGAATTTGTAAGGGAGATCAGTACTAAGGAACTGAACCTGAAATCAATTCAAGCAAAAGGGAAAAAAACCCAAACCCCAAAAACACCCCCCAAACCAGAAAGAAGAGATAGAGAGATCTTAAACTAACAATTTATTAAATAGTATCTTTTTTAGTACTTGTTGGTCTCTATGCTTTGTCTCAACATGATTCCTGACTTTTTCAAGTGTGGAATCACACCCAAGAAAACTTTTGTGCATTGGTTGTAATTAACCATAAAATATGAGATAAACATGAAAAAATTTTGTTCAGCATTGTTTTATTTATAGACTGATGGACTGATTTTTTTTTTTAAACAACAAATGAATGAACAATTTTTTTAATCTATTAGGAATATAAAAATATTGAGTATGTTTGTAGAGACGGCAATAAGTAATACTCAACAGTATAAAACTGAATTAAGACACAGGTAATCATATTATTATAATACATCTGAAGGGCAAAACAACAGCTCAAAGTTCTAAAAAGCAATTTAGTGAAGATCATTTATCAGATAGCTACTTCAAGCAGAATGATGGAGGTGCACAAATAATATCATTTCTATTAGAACACTGAATTAAATGTAATCTACACAAGTGATTCATGCTCATATGAGTTCAACTGATATCATATGAGCTCAACTGATATACATTCAAATTAAAGAAGTGTCAAATTATAATTACCTACCAATGCAGACTTGTTTCAGACTTAGGAAATAAATTATTTAACTATCTCCTTGCACATATCTCTGTATGATTGACTTGCTTCTATTATCATTTTTAGTTTGTGTTTGTCCTTTGTGCTTTATAATTTACTTCAGTGTAACATTTTTACCCTGTTTAATACTGCAGTTATTCAAAGGAAATCTCCCTTGTGTATGTATGTTTATTCTCTACTCCAAAATTATTTATTTTCATATTCTCAATTTTTACTTAGATCATTCTGGTGAACTATTATATTCTATGTGGACAGCACTACACATTTAAGGTTTATGATCAAGATAAACATTCATGTTTGTACATGTACACACACACGGGCACAAATATATAAAGACAGGAATGTCTGTCTTAAATAACTGTTAATACTGCTGAAGTTTTGGACAGAAGACTCCAAATAACCTACGTGTGAGTCTGCAGATTTATCTAAGATGCAATATGGATGTCTCAGTACAGTGTTCTTCATGAGGAGATAATATGCCTAAAGGATGCTTCCTTTAGTGTTCTGGAAAGAACAGGGGATAAAATAAATTCTTGCTACATAGATAATTTTTTAAATAATGATTAATAATATCTGTTTCATAATCTGTACACTTAAAGATATTTTCATATCAAGATAATAAAGCTCTTTAAAGCTTTCTGTTTATTTGGGTTATTTATTTATAACAAGAATGAGCAAGTGCATTCAATTAAGTCCTATTTCACATGCTCCTGAATTACTGGGAGCATCTGGAACAACTTATAGAAGTGGCAGTACAAAACATGACCAGTGCAAGTTCTTTTGGATAATTCTCAGACTATTCTGTAGGTGTGGTGTTGAACAAAGAAGCACTAACTATAATAAAATCAGAAGTTAAAATCCTGGATTTTTCAGAATATATTTCAGAGTTAAGGCTCTGGGTGGCAATATCACCATCTGAAGGCCCAATTTCAAATTAACATTAAAACACATCCTAGCCACCCTTGTACATCTGGATGCCCAGATATTCATCACTCTTCAGTGGACATCAGCTGAGAGTGACATGAAAAAAATGTGTTCAAAAAGCAAAAAGTTCTAAAATGTGATGAGGAAATTTTTGCCGCAGTTTCCATAGGACACCATGTGAAGATACCTTACTGTTATAAACCATGTCAATCAAATGTTCTGTCCTCATAACCTAGGGGAAAATATTTATTAAAAAGTAATTAAGTGATTGACTCCTCAATTTTCACAACATATTTAAAGAATCTTTCATTCTTTAGCTAAGTTATAATTTTTGAAAAGTATTTTTGAATGTAAATTCAGCACTGCCTGGACAACTTCTTTTAAGTTCTTAAGCGACATTATTTTAATCTACTTTTTGGAAACAGCTTTACATAAACCCACAAACTCTGTCTGTCACTTCATCTGGGAAAGCTGAAAAAACTTAAGAAAGAGTAGAAGTTGAGTGTTTTGCTTACAGATTTACAGATTTATTTTTTTTCCTTGACAATTTGGAAATAAAAGATTGCATAAAAATATTGGAAAGGATATGAAAGAAAATATTAGGAGGATTGGAAGGATAGTGGAAGGACAAGAAAAATGCCTGGACCTTTTTACAACCTGGAATAATATTCTCTGAGACTTTAAGACTCTTTCGTTTGGTTTTGGAATGAATGATGAAACTGAACAGTAAAAATTGCATACCTGAAGGGTCAGATTTTGTTCTCCAGGATGTTCATGATTGCCTTTAGCAACAAAAGAAGAGTTTCTATATAATAACAGATGTTGAAATAAGGGGTCATTGTAAGAAGAACTACGACATAGAATTCAAAATTTTAGAAGAGATCAAAAAAGAAATAGACAACAAACTATTTTGACAGGTGAACCACTAAACTACAATTGAAGTATTTGATATCTGTATCACCTATGCTGAATAGCAGCCTAACATAAAAACCATCTATCTAAATGCTACCACATTAATCGTAAGCTTCTACCATCAAAGAATAAGGAAAGAAATCCCTAAAACAAGTCAAAACAAAAAAAAGTTTTCTTATTTGGGAATTTTGATCCTTCTTGACAGTTTTCTGATAAAACAAAAACAACACCACCTGAAATTGCAACATTTTAAGAGTTTCTGATTGAAACATATACTTGGTTTATTTAAGTACAGTTGGGAATTATTTTTTCATTTCTATGACATAAAAACTACAATGCATGTGTCAAAGGCTTTGGGGTTTTGTTTTCTCATCTGTCAAATATTCTTTTGCAATAAAACCACAAACAGTATATTTAGTAGTACATTTGCTAATAAAAAATTAATGTTAACTTTTTAACTAGAATAAAAGTAATAAGACATTTAGATTAAAAAACTTCATATAACTTTAGAACACTTTTTTAAATGATTTAATAAGAAAATAATAAAGTGTCTTGTCAATAAAAGATTTTTAAAAAATGCTAAACAGATTTTAAGAAAATCTAAGGAAAATCACAAATAATTCTCTTACCACATAGAAATCTCAATAATATAATTTGCAAATTAGCAGTTCTTTTAAGAGAACACTGATATATCTAACTTTGCGCATGAAAGGTGTTGTGAGACATTGCAATGAGAATGACTCAATAAATAATGAGCTTAATAAATAAATAAATGAATAATATGTTTGTCAGGATGTAGTCACAGGAACTGTCAATGACAATGGAATTGTCCCTGTTTCATCTCCAACCTCCTGGCTTTCAATTGTGATCAAACAAAGTCTGAATTACTATGCTTCCCTTTTCTTCAGAGCTCAGTCGTAATTTTAAAACCCTCAAGTTGTCATTGTGTTATGCATATATAATAATTCAGGACACTTTTGGAAACTATTCACCGAAATATTGTGGTTAAAAGGTGGCTTTATCTCACAGTAAGCGCTTCTACCACAAGAACCCAAAATTTACCAAGTCCCAGTTCACATGGGGAAGAGTTAGGCCTTCCAATGGTCAGTTGCTAATAGTAATTAATATCTACTTAAAAATAATCTTTATTATTGTCAAAGAAGAGGAATTTCCATTTATTTCTTCTTTGTCTCAGTGTTTTTTTATTCTGTTTCTTGTTTGAACCACAATAGATCAAAAAGTAAATTTCGACTTCCTAAAAGTTAACAGTAATTCATATTAGCCTGCAGTGGCCCAGGAAGTTTTTGATAATGTAAGCATGGAAGTAATTTGGAAGGATATTAAGATGCCATGCATGAAGAGCCACATAAATGTGATGGCCAGAGTAACAGAAAATCAGATAAATTATAGAGTGCAAGATCACTGCCCTTGGGGACTATTACCAAATTGTGCCACAAGCCTTCTAACTGCAGCCGACTGGTGTAAAAAGATTCTGTTTTTTCCATCGTCTTATAATAAGTTATAAAATTACTAATAATTCAGTAATGAAATGGCAAATGTTATCTTAGAATATATAGAGGAGCACAGCCACAGATTGTAGCACAGGACACCAGAAAATTGTTCATCAGAAAATTGTTCACTTTATCTTAAATATTTCTGCTGAGATCTTGTCCGTATAACAGATAAATAAATTAAATAACAAAAAAGTAAATGTATTTATCCTGTACATGCCTGTGGACCAGGAATATTTGGTATGATAGTGGAATAAATAATGTGCTGCCAAAGAAGGTGGATGTTAGTATATTTAAAGCAGAAATTAGAAGATTTTCTAAAATAATAAAATACTGATAGCAGCCTTTTAGTAGGAGCATCAAGAAAAAGAAAATTAAAAAAAATAAGATTAATCTAAATCATTGTATAAAAGGAGTTTAATGATTAAACTTGAAAACATTTCATGTCTTTTAAAATCCTGTTTGAAAAAAAAAGAAAAAATCCAAAAACCCAACAACCAAAACCATACTCCAATACAAACTTCTGGAACTAAAAAATAAAGCCATGACTTAGAAATACTTGGATTGTTAGTTTTAAAGCAGATAGGAAGCCACCTCATAGACAGCTTAAAGAAGACATCTGTCATCCTGGAACACCCTGTGTTATTCAGGTTACTTTTGTTTTTCACAGTGACAGCATGGGCCATCATTATTCTAGAGTCATCACTCTGTCTCCAACCTGGTTTGAAGAAACTTGTGTCTGTACAAATTCTGTGCCATTGTGCTCTTCACCTGACTCTTACTTCTGCATGACTCTTTCTATCCCTTTTGCTTTTTTGAGTGGCTTAATCAAGAAAGTGTCCCAGTAATGAAAAACAGTAAGAGAGTAAACGTTTACAGAAACATCTCATGCACTTTACTGTCACAAGATTAACACATTTTTAATCTGATTAAGATACCAGATGCTCCTCTATGTTTTTCAGCAATGAGATCATTGAACAACAAAAATAGAAAGCGTGCAAATATTTGTTACTCTTCATGTTTCAATTACACAAATTTGTTGTTTTCTCTTCTGTGCTGTTTAAAAATGTCCCTGCATGATAAAAAAAATGTTTGTCCCTGCATGAGAAAAAGTAGGCAACATCTCTCATCTTCAAGATAATCATGATAAACAGATTTTTTTTGGTACAACATAATATAGTGGAAGAAAATTGAGAACTGTGACTCCTGATATATGCTTTAGCAACTTTGTTTTTCTAAATGTTTTAACTTCATCATTAAATATTGTCTTTCTACAACCAAATGGAATGGGATTGTCCCAATAACATCTCCAGCAGTAATAGGACATAAATCCTCAAACCGCATTAGCTGTTCAATGTTATAAGGACTCACAAGCACTCAATTCTTTTTAGCTTCCTCTGAGCCCAGAAGACTCCTCTGAACATGGCCTTTCTCAGCAAAGCAAACCAACATGGTCTATTAGTAATGTAGATTCTAGGCAAAATTATCCAAGAACTTCCAGCAGTAATTGTTTTATTTTTAGAAATCACTTGGATTGTTAAACTTCAGGAATACCTGCTAGCATGCCCAAATACTGCCGTATAAAGACAAATAGTCATAATAACAGGGCGCTAGTCAGAGAAGTGATAGTTTTTCAGGTGGAAATAACCTAAGATTGATTTCTTTTTAAACAGAACAAGAGCAAAATATCCCACATGCCACTTTAAACTCTTCTTGTAAAAAAGAAAAAATCTATTTTTGTTTATTTATATAGGCCTACAAAAGACACAGTCATGTACGAAGTGTGTACATGGTCAGAATCATAGATAGGAAAGCAATAACAGTGGTAGCCCTGAGCATATATTACCTTCTAGGAGTGCAGCTGGCTGAAACCAAATGGAATCTAAAAGATGTCCTTCACTGGGAGGAGCTATAATGTAAAAAGCTGGAAGGTTGCCCCTCCTTTCCTTAGGATATGTTCTGAAGCATTATCAATGGACTCACTAGCAAGGAGCTTTGGTGTGGGCTTAGAATGTTAGAGACAGGATCCAGGGTGCCATGATCAGGGTCAGCCCTCGTGTACTGCTGGTCTGTCACAATGACATGGCCAAGGTCAAGTTAACCAGTGGGACAACATCAAAATCGAGACGATAGAACCAGGGCAGGCACAAATACAGCCAGCTGAATTTCTTAGTCAAGGCAAAATCTTGAAAGTGGGATTAGGAACTTGATGTTGGGGAGTGATTTGGAGACACAAACAAAGATCAGGTGATGAATGAAGAGGACAAACAATAGTTTATGTGTATTCTGAAACAGGAAAATTGGAAGATGCTGACAGTGTACTCTACATAGAGTTACTTTTTTTCTTGCCATGATCAGCCAAGAATGCTCTCTAATATTTAGCTGCTCAGATTACCTACTGCTGCATCAATTACTAGTCACTGGGAAAATGCCTGCTCGTATCAGTGACAACATCAACATCAATATAAATACCTATGATTTCAGATAAATATAATTGTATATTACCTCTTCAAATATTAATCCACAGGTAGAAGTGAGGTTAGTGAGATCATGCAGAAGAAACGCCAGTGCCATTACCTCCTTTTTTTTTTTTTTCAGCAGTTTTGGCAAGGTTAATGAGATAAAAGAAATATGAAAATGAGTGAAATTATGAAGCCAATCTTTAATTTCAGTAATCAGTCTTTCAGTAAACAGCTGCCATTCGAGATTACAGAGTTAAAAGGATTTTCATCCGTTTATCAATTTTGGACTTTTGTTGTTATGGATTCTGTGTATATTTTGGTCTGCAAACTCTTACTGCAGTAGTTTAGTACTTGGAAATTTTCCCGTATATATTTTAGATAATAGTTTCTAAGCTCATTTTAAGAGTGAATGCTTTTACAGCCTACGCTTACCCAGTTTGATGTGATCCTATTTACTGCAGAGGTTCTTTAAAAACTCAGATTGATCATGAATACAAGAGTGATGGGTAAAATGTATGAGAACTGAGAGGATCTATTCTTGTAAAAATCTATAACAACTTGGTTATTTGGATTATGAAATATGAAAAATAATTTCTTTTCCTCATTGGATTTAAGGTTTTTCAAATTTATGGGGTTTTTATGTGCAACGTGAAGCATTTGATCAGCTTCTGACAATTTGAGGTCATATCTTTCACAGTTATCACTTCTGTTGAGTTACTACTAAGCATAAATAATATCCTGGCCATAGCCTTTGTCAACTTGATTTCCCAAAGACTGCAGTCCACATATGTTGCACTTAAAATAGCCACCAAAACTTTGTATGTAACGGGAAGAGATGAATGATTCAGTTGTCTTCAGAGATGCCAATAGTATACATTGATGTGGCAAGGGCAGGTGGGTTGCTAACTCAGCTCTTTCAGATAAGGTCCTAGCATTAGGCTAGGAAAGGTGAACAGCAGACACCTGTCCCTAGAGATTTAACTGGTAGGGTAAGGTACTTCAAGTAAAGAATCCTTAATTGCCAATATCCTTTATCCTAAGCAGGGATAATTAGGAAGTTTTAAACAATGGTTTATTACTTACATACATATCTGTGGACAGACAGAAACAACACAAGAAAAGAAAACTTTAAACTTAATTACAAGAAATGTCTACCTGATATTTTGCTCCTGCGAAAGCAACCTCAATCAAATGTAAGTGAAGAATAATAAAATCATACTGTGTTGATATATGATATTTATATAACTTTATAATGATACCTGTGGGGATTCAAAGAGTAAGTTCTCTTTAGGATAGACAACAATTTGACCGCACAAAATCTTTTTAAATTTCTTTTTTTACACAGATAATGATGTTGATTTTTTATGTAATTCTAGATGAGTTAATTATTCAAGGGTCTGGAATTTAGGTCATCCTCTTACTCATAATACTCAAACCAATAGGCCACTATTTAGTGATTCTAGTTTTTTCTTCTTTCCTT
>VYXF01006253.1:61364-72365 GCA_013397295.1 Polioptila caerulea | reverse complement strand
ATTTTCCCTTTTTTCTTTTTTTGCTGTTTTTTAATGAAAGGGATAATGGTTACAGTAATTTCAAATATGACAAATATCCCTTTTTAGTGTATTTGCTTCATCTACTCAGGCAACATGCTGCTCAATACCTACTTTTCACTTTATCCTGTTAGGCTTCAGAGGTACAAATATGCTCATATTCTCTAAATAACAGAAATGACCAAGATGTTACGTCAAAAGTATGAATAAATCCATCTGAGGTGCCTAAAATATGTAGTGTATAGCTAAAATCACTAGAACTGATGCAGGTATCTTCAACTACCTGTGATATACAAGAACTTAAATCTCACTCATAAATTATTGTTATATATGGACTTATGAAAACCATAAATCATAAATGTAGTACTTTAGTTTCATTCTCTAACAGAAAGGATTTTTTAGGATTTCATTTTCTTTTTTTCAACATGTTCAAAACCAGGCTTGCAATCACATTTACCCATTTTTGAAGTAAACTCTGGGTTTTACTTTCCCATGTACTGCACAGAGCATACAGAAGTTTACAAGCAAACAGGATCTCTCATTTGATCATCAACCAAAGACAATCAAATTACAGACTAAATAATTATCTAAAGGGCCAAAAAAGATTCTTATTGGGGATTTGATTGAAATTTACACAGCTACCATAAGAGAAATGTCACTTTTTCTTTCAAATCAAGAGAATCTGACGTATTTCTTATTAAAAATAAATTGTCCCATAATTCCATATTATTATCAATTTCACTTCTTGCTATGACATTTTGGCTATATTTGCTCTATCTTGCAGAATGAAACCTATTTCATTGAAATACATTTTTTCTCTATTTCCTGTTGTTTTCATAGTAACAAAACTCCAGATTCAAGGAAATGTGGTTTCTTTAATTTTTCTAACTAATGAAATGAAAGTGTTCAATATGCCTATTACTGTTCTCACATCTATCACAATTTTACATTGACATGCTTTTTTTTCTCAATCAACTACAGAATTTCTCTAAATATATCATTCTAGTTATTTACTTACCAGCCTAATATAACCAGTCAGATCAATTTTGCATCTAAATCTGTTATCCAATGACGCGCCGCTGTCCCCCCGGACAAGGGTGATAAGGAAAATCCAATTTCACAGACTTCATATGTTTGGGC
This sequence comes from Polioptila caerulea, assembly GCA_013397295.1. Lineage (NCBI taxonomy): Eukaryota > Metazoa > Chordata > Aves > Passeriformes > Certhiidae > Polioptila > Polioptila caerulea. The sequence continues at coordinate 71,207 of VYXF01006253.1, read as the reverse complement.
TTTTAAGGTTTTACAAAAATCATTCCTACTCTATTGAATTTGATTTTTTGAGAGCCAACATAAGTAGAAATGCTGAAGCAGAAATCTAGTTGTATAAGAGAAATACTCTTTCCAATTTCAGGTAGTTTTTTCATATCCCACATATGAACTAAGACTTGAAAATCACCAAAGCACACAAGAAATTGTTTCAGCTGTATGTATTGGCTGCAAGTTTTCTGATAGATTCCTTGAATGTTTTGCTCTCAAATACCTTAGATACTTACACTTTACAATTTAATATTTATCCCTATTTTTTCACTCAGACCTTTCAAAAATATGAAATAAAATCCTCCAGAAGCAATAAACAAACAACAATAGACAATGATAACTGAGCATTTTCTGATATGAGGCATGTTAGTAGTACAAGTAGCTTTTTTTAACCATGTCTGATATTTCATTGGCAGAAATTAGTCACTTGGTCCAAATTTCAGCAGCAAATGGAAGAAAAATCACTAATCTTTTCTCCATTGGATCTTTTGATTATTTTGACCATATGTGTGCTAAAAGATGAAGAAAAATGTTCAAAGAAACCCTCTCACTTGCTGATATCAGAATCAAATTCACTTGCCCTCTGTGGTTTCACTGGAAAATTGATCTGCAGTAACTATCATAAGTTTGAGACAAATTTTCTTCTTTGCAAGACACATCTCTCTCCAGACCCCACTGCACTCCACTATTGGAAAATTTTTTGCTATCCCTACAAATGTCATGAGACTATTAGATTTTGATTTCATTTACCATTAAAAGAAAAACATACGTTTCTTGTGAGCACTGCAGTTCTGGGAAGTGAGAATGAAAAAGTGAAGAAGAATTGGGGAAAAAAAAATAGCATTTCACTTTCTAGACATAGCCAGATACAGCGAACACTACACTGCAGGACACAGCTGAGCCAATCCACAAAATTTGTTGCTGCTGTAAAAGAAACATGGTTCCATCCTCTGTGAAAGGAATACTCTCGGCTTACAACTACCATATCTAGGACTACGAATTCATAGAATTTTCCTAGAAGTTTTCTCTTCAAGTGATATGAGCTATTAAAATGTATAAGTAGGCATCTCCAAATATTTATGGATAACAGCTCAGCTCCACAGGACCTAGAAAGCATTGTAATTGCCCATGAGGAACAGAGGAATATCACACATGAAGAATGAAATAATCCATGTAACAATTGTATTTTTGCACATTACTTAATATATAATAACATGTAAAATATGTAGTACTATCGCAAGGAAAAGTATGACTGAGAGAGGATCTGGAGTTCCAAGCACCTCAATTCTTTTTGAATATTTTTTCTGTGGCAGTTCAGCCTGACGCTGAAAGTTCTGATGAAGATGAGAATTGTAGCAATACAACAATACAACTTTTGTATGTTTATAGGTATTTCTGGACAGAAATACCAAGTTATGTCACGACAACACTGCACACAGAATAGAATGAACAAGGCCCATGCTCATCACAGCAGAGAATAAATCAGCCAGAATGAAGAGTTAACACAATGGTGTTGCAACGTTGTGGTAATAGTAAAAGTACATAGGAGAACTATGTGCTTGTACTGCTTAAACCCTTAAATTTGGCATGACAGAATCAGCTTTACCTCGCCTTATTACCAGTTGAAGCATTATGCAAATATACCACAACTATTAAACCCTACATCATGTGTATGATGGTTTATGATGTATAATCCCCCATTCCCCAGAAATATGAGGCTTATTCCTAGCTGCTGTGAAGACATAAAAATCAGAAACTCCTGAAGAAAACAAGTCACCAGTTTAGAGCCAGTGAACTGGGCAGGGGCAAGAGACAAGTATGTCTTGGGAGATTTGACTCTGCAGGTGAAGATTAATCTCAAAGGTCTGGGGGAGTTTTGGAAACACACTCCTCTCCCTAAAAACGTTGCTAGTTAAGGCACATTTATGGATTTACCTTGTGTCTATAATTTCAATATCCGGCACTTGGTCTCCATGTCTTCTGAAAGGGTAGAGATTTCAGTAGGACCTCTAACACTAAAAATTAAAGTCAAAGCCTTATGGATCCAGTCTTTTATTTAAGGCAACTGAAAGGGACATACCTTTTGTCTTATTTTCCTAGTAGTTCCCATACTTCTGGGCAACCAGGATTTCAGTAGCTCAATTTGAGTCTAAATACTTTGACGAGGCAATAAGGCTAGGTAATAGCTTTCACAATGAGACTGTGGCTTAAAGACAAATCTTTAAAATGCTACCTCCATACTTCAGTAACCAGGGGAAAATAAGTTTTATAAGACTATTTTCCATTCACATGTTGAAGCAGGGGGCACAAAGGAAAATGGGACATCAGTTACTTCCAATATTTCCATTTAGTAGCTTATAAACTACAATATATTGAAAGCACCTAGAAGTTTAATTTCTCTCAGAAGACTTTTTGAAAGGTTCTCTTACCCCCAAGGCATAATGAAATATTATATTTTGCCTTCCTAACATATAAAAGTCTTTAAGCTCAGTCAAAATCCTGGCACACATCTGGTGTGGGTAAAGGCAAGACCACCCAACAGCACAAAGCATTCCCCACTGTTCAGCAAAAGCTCACTTTGGCTAGGAACTAAGAAGAATAGATAAATTAAAGTCAACTTACATACCAGTAGTAAATTTCTTTTTAACAAGGGAGTTCTCTGAGGGCCACTTACTGATTTCCTGTTCTCTGCTTGGATGTTCAAAGGTCCATAAAACTGACCCACGATTCCTGCTTTGAATGCTTGAAAAGATTTCTTGCCGTTACATCTGCAGTTTGAATGCTTTAGCTAACATTGCCAGCTCTGTGTGTTCAGAATTCATGAACTGAATCCCACTAAGCATAACAGGCTATTAACAATCATAGGAATTAAGTATAAGCAGCATAGCAAGTTTGGTGCGGTGTGTGGACTTAGTTGTTCATGTTGCTATTTTCTCCAATGCACAGATAGAAAGTGTAACTTCAGCTGGAACAGTGAACTTGTCATGAACTTCAAGACCTGGATAAGTCTTGCTATGAATTTTTCAAAACTTGTCATGAATTTCAAGACAAAATCTTTGCATGATTCTTCATGAGCATGTCAGTCATCACTGAAAGGTAAATGCACTTTTCTCCAGAAGATTAGAAAAGCTTATGCTCTTTTCGATTGTAGTACTAAAATGGATTTTTAGTTTCAGCTCCTGCGAGGATTACTTTCTGAAAACCACTTCAGAATAGTTTGTCCCTCACTTAGCTAATATCATCAGTGATCCATAGTAAGATTCACAATTTGAAAAGCAATGAAGAATATGGTACACTCTAATTGCCTCTTGACTGCGGGTAGCTTATTGAGTAGGCAAAATCAATTTTACTATACAGTGAGCAGGCTTGGAATTAAGGCAGTCTTATCGAAGAGCTGGTCAAAAGTCATTTCCAATTGAAGAGTTTTGCATCAGAAAATGCTAATTTGCCCATTGCACCTTAACTGGTGGTTAGGACTGTCCAGTTTTCTGAAAACCTACCCAAAAAGAAATAAATGCTGCAGTACTAGTCTAACAGAAATTCTATCTAGATGACGAGGGGGATTAAAATTTTCATTATTTCAATGTAGTTACTACTTTGTTACAATGTTGTGAATAAAAGGTGATAAGTGCACCTTTGGGTCTTTGTTAGCAGTACTTCCCTTCCTACTATGTTCTTATTGCAAAGAAACTTATTACACAATTGTTCTGATATATGTATTCCATATATGTTTCAGAAAAGCTGCTGTAAAAATTATCAGTTGTATTTATATGGTTTACAAGAAAAGTGATTCTTTTTTACCCCACCAGCCAAAAAAACCCAAACAAAAATCAGAAAACAAAGCCACCAAAACCAAAAACAACAACATTAAAAAACTTTACAGAAGAGGAACACTTCACAGAGACAGAACAGGATTTAGGAAGGAGATACTAATGTGAGATGCATGTCCTGCCTTAAAATATTACCTTTTAAATTCTCTGTCTCAGTGTTAGTTCTTTTTAAATCCATTCCTCTTAGCTCACTAGAAATGTATCTCCAAATAGTAAATATACTGTATATACTATTCCATATTTGAGAAGTAAAATTAATTTTGAGGATTTCAAACCAGTCTTTGAAGTTTCAATATAATTTTAACAAAAGCTATGTTCTGGAAATTCACCTTCTATTTTTTTTTTTTTAACTAAATATTAAATGATTATACCATTTCTAATATTTAAACTTTGTGTATCCCATGTATATAAACTTCCCCAAAGGTTTTGTAATCTCAGATAGGCAAATGGAGTAACAAAAGCGTTAATTTCTATGACATAATTATGAAGAGTTATTTTCAGCTTTCTGAAGACGGTGTTTTTTCATAGTCTTTACCATTTTTATATGCATATATATGTCTGTTTATGAAAGAAAAAGCTGCTTTTTATTATCTGATACCATATAATTTTTGCTATAACTTACGCATTTCTGAATAGTTATGGCACTTTGCTAAGTTTTTTTATTTTTCAATTGTTCCTGTAAGACAATAAAATCTTATAATGTATAAAATACTGTGTGCAAAGAGCAGCATACATGGTAACACCTAGATATTTTTATCCAAGACAGTTTGGAGTTGGTAAAATTCTCAAAATTACTTCAGCTGTATAATTAAAAAAAAAAAAGAAAAATCTGATTTTCAGGCAAACCCATTTTCCCCAAGAAAAATACTCTGAGTTCATAGCTTATGGTTGGTATTGTTCCAAGAAGATACCAAACAGTGTAACTATCAATCCATACCTGTCTTTTGCAGATGTCATAACCACATGGCATGAGCCAATGTTAAATTTTGTACTTCAACATGGTTAGACATCTTTTGTATTACACATAATAAGGACTCATTTTGTACATCACGAGCAGAGATTCCCTCAATGGATGAGATAGTGTGCCCCAATAAATTTTCAAATAACAAATCCTGTTGTGAACAGAAGTACTTTCCTGTTATAAATATGGCTGCTGTGTAGTGTAGGAACATAAAATCATGGTTTTTCTACTTTTATAAAGGTTTGTAAAAATTCAATTTAATTTTAAAACATGAATAAAAGGAGAAATTGATTCTCACTCAAATTCTGTTACAAGAAAGATGCTATTATCTTTTTTGTAATAAAGATGTTGATTTTCTAGCATGGATACTTTTACTCAAAAAAACCCCCCAACAAAACACAAACAAATTCTAGTGATATGAAACATTAAAAAGTGTGCACTGTATTAAGAAAAACTCATTTTTTTTATCAGAGTCTTCATTTTTAATGTCTGTTTTTGCAAAAAATTCATTTCATTAAGGTGAATGGTGAGATGCATGCATTTTCTTCCCTTTAATCTCTGCTGATGTAGTAGATGGCAATGGTTTCTTCCAGAACTGGTAGGGTGCAGTTATCCAATAATTAACCTATCAAAGTCCCCAAGTATCTCATTCATGAGATATACTCCCATTATTAGAGGCTAATTAATTATCTGGGGATAGACCAGGGGAGAAGACTCAAGCCTACATTAGCTCTGAATAAGTCATTGCTGTCTACTGGAAAAACTGCATTTTAAGTCTTTCATATATTTATCTAAGGAGACGGGTATTCCAGAGGGAAGTCATCCACATTTTCTGGCAGCCACACTTAATGTGATTAGTACTTCTCTTTTTCCATCATTCCAGTGGGGTTACTGCCAGAGGAAGGTTATAATTAAGACTAAATCAGGACGCTACAGCTGTAAATTATTCAAACATGCTTAGGTGAGTTTATGCTTCTTGCCAGATCCTTAAGCAAAATTTGACTTAAATTGTACCAGTAACATCAGTCTTAGGAAAATAATTTCCTGGTGTCTATCTTTCTTTTTTTGCTGTGAAGAAATAATAAATCTTAATTTGAATCTTGGCAAATATTCAATATGATAAAGTGAAAGATTTGTGATTGATAGACTTAGTGGTCTTCTCCAAGAATTTGGAGTGTTGGTAGAAAAAGGAAGAGCAACTGATATATTTTACCTGGACTTGTGCTGTATAGCATTTGGCACTGTCCCACATGACAACTTCATCTTTAAACAGAAGAGACATGGATTTGATGAATGAAACACACAGTGGATGAGGAATGGTTAGATGTTTGTACTCAAAGAGTAGTGGTCAATGTCTCAATGTCCATGTGGAGACCAATTATAGGGGAATGATTTAAAAATATTGCCTTTTATCTTCAAGATACATAATATATAAAAATGGTACCATTGTAAATGGCTTAATAATAAACCATGCTTTACACTTCAAGATATTTACGCTTTGGAGAAGGGGAAAAAATGCATAAAATTACTTCACACATAATTTTCTAAGAAAAAATGAAGGCAGAAATTTAAATTGTTAGTAGTTTATGTTCTGCTATTGTTGTGTCTATACCCATCAATACTAAAACAAGAAGAAAGTATCTGTTTTCATGACATTCTGAATTCGAGCCGCTGGAGGACTCATTAGAAAAATGAAACATCTTTTCACTTGTTTAGTTTTATTCTTGTTTATAGAATACAGATTTCTGTTAATTGCAAATTGCTACTCCATAAATGTGGTAGTACAGGATCTTGGATTCACTTTCTGCTGAAAACATTGAGCAGATCAGTAAAAAATTCTATTTTTGTGTATCTGATCATGACAATTGCAATTTGATTTGGAAAAAGTACACATAACTGTTTGAAGGAGACTGTAACTTTTAAAAATAGAAAAATAGCAAGACAGCTATTCGAGAAATAGATTTAAAAGCAGGCTTTACAAAATATAAATTTTGTGAAAAAATCTGACATGAAAAAACATAAAATTATTCAAGTTTTCTTCCATTCTCTTAACATCCTTTCTATCAATTGATAGCTTTCTAGCAACAAACTGCTTCTGACTCTGCAGATGATAGGATTGTTTTCAGTTTCCAAGCATGGAAGAAGGAGGTAATAGATCTCTCAAGTGGTGTGGGTTTATATTGCAATCTAACACTGCACTTGAAAACAAACATCTGTTATTTGTCTGTTATATGTGCTCTGTGACATCGTGTAAATTTTATTTGTCACTTGGGAAAAAAGTTTTGACCATCAGTTGTTGAGAAGAAAAAAGATCTACTTGGACTTTCGGGACTAGGAAGGCCACTACTGCCCTTTTCCAAAGTGGCATATTTTTAGTGATCTATTTTAGATTTATGATACCTCTTACTCTGAAGGAAATGTTACATCTTCACAAAACACCACAATCTTTTACAGACTGTCACTACAAACAACTGTGCCATATTTAGTACCAACAGATCTCATGTATATACAGCAGAGGGGTATCAGAAAAGGCTGTTGTCTTTAGAAGTACTTAATAAAAAGACAAGCATCAAGAAATGCAGGATACTAAAGTAGCAGAGATCTGTACATGGCATTCATAAATTCTTTTTGTCATGTTTTTGTTTGTTTGTTTGTTTGTTTGTTTGTTTGTGGGGGTTTTTTTTGGTGATGTTTTTGGTGTTTTTTTGGGATGTGTTTTTGCCAGCAACTATTCTTATAGCAGTAGAAATTCATCCTTCTCCAGAGCAGTTTAAATAGATTTTTTTTGGTTCACTGACAGTAAATTTATTATGGCATCTGTGGTTTTTCAAAGAGGCTTGAACAGTCAAAGAATAAATGCCTAAAGTGGCATCAAACAGATTCCTTCCTTAGAAGGAAGGAATAGCTAAGGAAGTTACTCATGACTTTGCCAAACTGAATTTTAACAGATAATCTATAATTAAAGATGATTAGGACTGGACTCCAGATAGCAACAGCCCCAAATGACTTTCATAGCATTTAGCCTAAGGCAGAAGTGTGAAAATGTGGCAGAATTTCTACAGATTTCAACATGGTCAGAACTTATATATCACAGACTGTATGTGAGAGCTACATAAATTATGTATGTGAGTCACATACACACCACAAAGCAAGGGAAGCTCATTGCCCTGCTAAGGAAACTTGTGTAGGTGTAAACAGTGGCTTCAATTGTGATGTATAGAATAATGTTGTGAATTTCCCAGCCACCCAAAAGACACTTCTAACAATGGAAGGTCTACTTGAAAAACAACATTAAAAGACTGTCAAGAATTATATCAAAGTCCACAACCTTTGATTTTCCAGAAATAACTTTTGGCACTGTTAGACATCAGATTAGGCCTTTTGTGTATTTATTCCTAGGCTATGTATACAAAATGGAAATACCAAAATGGCCACTCCTGAAAATGTTGATTGGTTTATTTCCCACAGTTTCTGTGATATACATAAGCCTGAGGAGAGTGAGATTGTTTTATTTGGTGGATGTTTTTTAAACAGATGAGATTATATTGCAATCCAAGAGTATATGTGTTCTTCTCTTATTTAAAAAAGCAATGAAAACTTGCATCTCATACAAATAAAATTTTATGCAGGTCAGTGTATAAATGGATGACCTATTCATCTTTGAGATGTTGCAGTTCACCATGTGGTATACTACTCTAAACTGCTGTCTGTTTCATTTTATATTAATATATTGGATTATGAAGCACAACATTTCAAGCCTCTAATGCACATTTCTTGTCAGAATTAACTTCAGTGGCTCAAGAGGTCACCGTTTGCCCAGCTGGAAGAGGCAATCTGCTCAGACATCACAATGAAAGCTGACAGAAACCGTGCATCATTATGCCCACATGTCAACCTTGTTTCATTTTCTGAAATGGCCTGGAGGCATTCTCACAATACAACATAGCAAAGATGCTGCCTTCTAGGTGAATCTGTTACAGCAAAGTCAAACTCCTAGTTTGTACCACTGGTGAAGGTTATCTCAAGTGAATAACTTTCTCTTGAAAGTCTGATAGAATTCCTCTATTTCCAGGCCTATAACTTAGAAAGTTTCACAAGGTTGTGCTGTGATGACGGTTTGAGCTCTCAACCGAGATAGTTTTCCTTTTGCATGGTTGAAATACATCTCAAAATGGAATAGAAAGTGTCCTTCAATACATGGTGGTTAGCAATATTCAGAGGCAGCAAGAAAATCAAGAAGCACTAGATGCTTAAAAATGCTGTTCTTAACTGACACCATGCATGAAAGCTCTTCAAAATTTTGTATATGATCCTACCAATCCATGTAATCATTCTTCATCAATGATATCTTCCAGTCCTTATATTGTCAAAGCTCTTACTAGCTGAAAGAAATTCAATTTCAAAATTATGTTAACCATGGTGTAAGTAATTTCATTTTTTGTCTTGATTCAGTAAACTTTAGATTGATGAATCAGTGGCTGTATCCTTATGGGTTGAAGGCAATGTTGTAACTTGCAAAAATGGAATTTTTTTAAAAAATCCAGTTTTCCTTTAAAATTTTTGTAGGGATTTTTGTAGCTTTTTCTTTATTTCTCTCTATATCTAAAAAGCAGGGACCAAATTAGTAATGAAGTGTGTTTCCAAATTAACATAAAAACTTGGAATATTTTAAGGTTTACTTATATAGAATGCTTTCTTTGTGCTTTACTGATACAGCATTTTGGCTGTTAATTTTTAATTTTGTTACCTAGAATAACAGCTATGGAAATTATTTTTAAGCGGTGTCTAGAACAGGGAATAAAAGAAGAGACATGCACACCATTCAACATCCTTTTCTCCAGGTGTCTTTGTTTGGCACAGGTTTATTTTGAGTGTGGAAGTGGTTTCCTGTCAGGGCCTTGTTGGTTTCCTGTAGACATGACAAAAAAACCAATCAGTGGCCAATTTTGAATACTAACACATAATTAAACCAATGAAAGGTTTAAATATGCCTTTGTGAACACATATTTTAAGATGAAAAACCCC
>VYXF01006253.1:42062-59916 GCA_013397295.1 Polioptila caerulea | reverse complement strand
TGTTGAAGTAGTTATAATCCAATGAGAATCTTGAACAGAGAAAGATGAGAGAGATGAGAAAAATGTGAAATCTTGTCCCGACAATGAAAGGGAAAGACCTCTGTTCCCAGAGACAGATGAAAAGAACTTTTGTTTTTAGGCTAAAACAGCTCATCCTTAAAATAGCACCCCATAAGTTGACAAGATCCAGAAGCATAGCTATGGGAAGGCTATGAAAGATGGGAAGAACTTCATGAATGCCGATTCCCAGGCTGCTGCTGTTCATGGAAATTGAAGCCAGTAGAGAACTGCTTCCTTATGGAGAATTCTCCATGGCATAACAAGAGATACTCCTCTCCTTAAGTAAACTGAAGAAAGGCTATTCTAGAGGTAGAAAACTGACTGAGAATTCTAGGTGCTGTTTCTGTACGTCGAGAAGGAAAGAAGTTGTGAACAGAAGAGGAGAAGTGTTCTGAAGGTTTTATTCTGGTTCCTATTATTCTTCTTTTAGTTCTATTATTAAATTTTTTTTTCTACCTTTCAAAGTTTGAGCCTGCTTTGCTTTTTCTCCTAATCCTATCTCACAGCATAAAATAGACCCACTGCAGCAGGTTAAACAGCCACAAAGTTCATCAGCTACTCCTCTTAAGGCTTGTGGTCCTTCACTGGCTCTGCTGCCTTTCTCTGGACACACTCCAGCCTTCTTTTTTGAAGTCAAGAGACAGAAATAGAATCACAGAATTAAACCACTCATGCTTTAAAATGAAATCAATACATTGAAAGAGGGAGAAAATACAGTTGAATGCTATGCCTAATGTATGTTGTTTAATCTATGTTAAATACAAGGCTTAAAACAAGTATATGTGATATAAATTATTTCCTTTGAAAGCATTTTCCCAATTTAAATATTTTTCAATTGTTTTAAGACAAGAGACATAATTTTTTATACATGATAAAAAGACAAATGATATACACTTCAAAGCCATTTCCGAGTGCTATATTTTTTCTTAATGTGCTATCCTGAAATACTGTAATGTTTTAATTGTGTATGAGGAGGAGATTGAGTGCCCAGAGAGATTTCAGTAACTATATTTCATATTTCTTGAATTTTAATGGGAAAAACACCTAAATGTCTATTTTGTGGACCCTTAATTTTTTTTTTTAAATTAGCCATAAAATCTCAGAAGTGAGGGTTTGAAATTTCTCTTATTTTAACCCCCTCAGCACTACTGAATTGAGTAATCTAACTCCTATTCCTATCAAAAATTGACATATTCCACTGTATGTGTTTTGGGCACAGCTCTGTGGCATAAGAGCAGCTACAGTCACTGGGCTTATTGTTATAATATGCCCTTGGCAGAAATATTGTTTTTGACCTCATATCTCATGAATACAGCAGAATTTAGGAACTGTAAATAAGTCGTTGTCTTTACTGTGGTTCTTTCCAATACCTCACTAATAACCCACAAGGAGCAACTGGTGTAGAAGGCTAATTTTCATGTCATGATTTCTATCTACCTCCCAACTCTTCACTAACACATTTTCCCAGGTCTGGCTCTGTGCAAATTGGCTATTTCAGAGATGCAGTTTCTTATGACTGATAGTTAAGACTCATGGCTTCAAGGGTTGACACTGTGTGGAATAAAATGAGGAGATGGAGCTAGGAATGTAGAATAAAGTGGCTGTGGTAACATTATTTATTACCTTATTTATTTGTTTCTATTAATCATAATAACCAATACCAGCCTCTGTCTTTCATCTGTACATTGAGAAAGTAGACATGCTGTGACATGCAGTGAACAGGAGGGTTAGATCTCTCATTTCTCTTTTCTTGATGGAACATCCTTATAAAGACAAATCTCCTCAATCACGAGGTTCAGCCAGCATGATCCTTAGCTGAAAAATTTTAGGGTTTTGAATTTAGGTGTACAATGAAAGTTAACAAAATGCTTATCTGAGAATAAAGGGATCGCTTTTTAAAATCAAAATTCCCTCATGGCAGATGCCTTATGGTTCTTTTATATAAATGACAAGGGGTCAAGATGATGTATTCATGCCAAAAACTGGGTAATTTAGCAATGATCCAAAGAATGATTTCTGAAGAAAATGAGTTCTCAATAGGCTTTCACAAAACTGTACATGAAGTGTCACCCAAGGGTAAAAGGTGATAAAGTTCATAGTCTGATGAACTACCAGAATTGGGTATTCCTGGTGAGACATTCTGCTTGATAAGGAAGATGTTAACTGCATTACAAACTTGCTGCTGCTTCTAAAATACTAAAGTATTACATTTTCAGTAACTCATATTTGAATAACAAAAGCATGGATCATACTTATGAAGTTACTATCTAGGGTGAAAGGAAAATAATTCCACCTCTGTCACTCAACTGTTCATCCAATCTTACAGTTAAGTTTCAACTCTCTCTGAAATAAGGCCTGTGAATAAAGGCAGACACCACTGAAGATAAGCACTACACAGCCCTTTGTTCACTTCAGACCCTTCAAGAGATGGGGGAGTGAAAAAGAAAAAAGTGAGGAAACTCCTGGGGTTAAAAAAAAAAACATAATTCAAAAAATAGAGGGAAGAGGAAGGAAAAAAATCCCATCAAAATAAAGCAATGCAAATTCCGTCATTTACTTCAACAAGAAGACTGATGCCCTAATAGTCTCTGAACTGTGGTTTCTACCCCAAAATCCCAATCTCCTCAGTTTGTGTTGCTCATTATGAGGTTAATGACGCAGAATAAGGGGTGGAGATTATTCTAAGTCTATCTGGGAGAGTTAATTTTTTTCATAGGAGCCTAGATGCTACTGTGTTTGGGATTTATGGCTAAGACAGTCTTCATAACACACCAGAAATAAAATTTAAAAATCACGAAAATAATAGAATCACAGAATGGTTTTGACTGGAAGATACATTAAAATCATCTCATTTCAACCCCTCTGCCATGGCCAGGGACACCTTCCATTAAACCAGGCTGCTCAAAGTCCTATCTTGAACACTGTCAGAGATGAGGCATTCACAACTTCTCTGGGCAACATATTCCACGCCTCATCACCCTCACAGTTAAAGAATGTCTCCCTAATATCTAATCTAAACCCATCCTCTCTCATTTTAAAGCCCTTAACTCTTGTGCTGTCACTACTGGCCCTTGTACAAAGTCCCTCTCCAGCTCTCTTGTAGCCTCTGTTTGGCACTGGAAGACCAATAGAAGGTCTGCCTGGAGCTTTCTCTTCTCCAGAGAGTTGAGACACCAACTGTCTCAGCATGTCTTCATAGGGAAAGTGATCCAGCCCTCTGATCATCTTCTGCCCTCCTATTCAGGAGAGAAAGGGTGAGAGAGAAACTAGATGGGAGTTTAGGTTCCAGATTGACAGGGTCAATCCACTGCAGGGAACCAGTGATTTATTTTATTACCCTGAAAATTAATTCATCTGCTGTCTGTTGTGTAGCACTCTGTTCTGCAAAATTTCTGATATATCTGTTGTTCTGTCTCCACTTCCTTTTATTGTTTATGGAAATTAAAATACTTAAATGCGATTATTCACATAAACCTGTTAATAGTCATCTAGCACTTCAAGCATCACTTCTTTTATGGCAGCAGTTTCATATCTTTTCCCTTATTTTTTGCCATGTAATATTTCCTTAGTCATAAAGGGATGAAGTAGTTGAAGAATCTATCCCAAAGCCCCTTTCAGAATCCGTCAAAAGTATTTTTTAAATAAACCTCTTTCCATTTATTACTTCTTTCATTTCTATTTTCTGTATTATTAGACTGTTGCATCATAGGAATCTATCATGGAGTCTGTCACTTGGTCACTTTGGCACAGATCTTGACAGTTTAGATTTCAAATGACTTTAGATTTCTTACATTTCTTACTTTTCAATTGCTTCTTCATTGTTCCATACATCTTCTGTTATTAACATATCATTTTGTTAATTTTGTACTCTTCTTAGTATCTCCTAAACTTTTTGATTCAATACCTACTCTATATTTTTGTTGAAATGGAGCACAACACATATTTTATGTTATATGGTTTATTCATATTGGTCTTTCTATGCTCAGTACAGATTTTCCTAAACATGGTGGGTATATTTTGAATCACCAGCATATTCAGAACATGCACTAATCTGTCATCTTGAATCTTATCAAAATCAATAAGCACAGATACTCTTAAGTGCTTAATTAGCAAAGATATTATGAGAGCAGTTTGACATATAGTTGGGAAAGCATATGAGGCTGAGGCACATACAGTCTATTTTCCTTGTAAATTATACTTTAGATCACCAGTGTGGAAAATATCATTTCACACTTGATTTGCTACTTTGGGGAAAAGAACATTAAGATTCACATTTCCTTCCCAACCTCCACCTTCCAGGACCCTTCTGACACATTACCATAAGTGTGGTATGTAGTATGTACTGCAAAGGAGTTTCCTTCACAGGTATGCTAAAAGGCTTAATTTTTCTCATATATCTATGTGTCTATGTGGCATGTCATGGTTTTTCTTTTCAGAACTAGAATGTTGATGATATCTATTTCCTTAGTCCTTTAATGCTTTCATATTTTTTTCAGCTCATTTGTTGAACATTGGTTATAAGATCAGCTCAGCACAAAGCTGAAATGTGGGTGGTGAGAAGGGGAAGGATAAGTTTTGTTTGGATATGAAGATCTTCTCCTGGGGTGAAGGGTTCAGAAAGGGACCCCATAAATTAATAATGAGATTAAGTCTTTTAAAAAAGACAACTCTCTTGTGAGAGAAGATGTAATGAGAATTAATCCCTTCTTTGAGATGTGGAATTGCCACTTCCTAATGTAAAAGGAATTAATCTGACAAGACTTCACTGTAGATGTAAAGGTTCTACAGCTGAAGAATTGAGTGCAGCAGATGTGCAGCACAACTATCTCTACTAGGGGAATTCTGACAGCTGTCACAAACTCTCCAGTCATTGTCAAATGACACTGTCAATCCCATTACTTCCCTTTTTACATGCCAAGGGAACATTGCAAGCTTCAAGAAAAGTAAAAGGTAAAGACTGAGAACCTATCACAGACTGTAATAGTGGTTCTATTAAATTAATATACAAAACTAATTTTTAGAAGTAAATCAAATTCAGAAAAATCTAGCATATTAATCAAAACAAACAGGAATCATCTATGTAAGTTACAAACGGTCTTTCAAAATCTCGGTAACAAACCCGTTTGGTTTATATCAGCTAAAAATGATGCCAGTTTGGGTAACAAAGAACCAATTAGCCTATGTTAGGATTAAGTAGTGCAATGCACGGAGAAATGTCTGAAATTATGTAAATTTAAGCACTGATAGTAGAAGAGAGGCTTGAACTCTGACAAAGTTAATTTATTAAGCTAAAGAAATAATGAATGCTAACAGTGCAGAGCCATGGTATTATACAATAGGAAAACAAAAGAGACAGGCCATTCCAGGGAACTGAATTCCAGAAGTCCATTTAAACTAGATTAAGCCAGTAGAAAACTTCTGTTTTGAATTTTAAAATATCACAATGAACACAAAATGGAAAAAAATCTATAATTTCTTTGCAATCTGTGATTCATTTCCCAGTAGAAACATGAAAAATGATCTGTTATAGCCAAATACTGATAAAAAAGGGCATTTTGATGGGGTCTGCATATAGTATTTCATATGTTAATAAATAAATTAAAGGTTAATGAAACTATGTGAACAATGCATAATGCTGAATAGTAAGAAGGTCATGAGACCTTTTCCATTTCTGCTTGAGGCCCAAAGTAACATTTAGGTGTTCCCAATATTTTCAAGCTTTATAAATGTTATGTCATTAGGTATTCTCTCCCTGGAGAAAGAAAAACTGATAAACTTCAGGAGTGAGTATATAAATAATTCTTAATTTGAGAAATGATTTTATATTCAGTTAGTTCTGAAATTACATAATTTCTGATAAGTCTGCTACATTCTGTAAAAAAAGGAAATGTTGTGCTTACAAGAAGACAAAAAATTAAACTAAAACTCTTTTTATAATACTTCTACATTAACATCTGTCTAGGGTTTGCCAATGTCAACTGTAGCACCACTTCGATTATTTAATGATACACAACAAAACGAACAAGTCTGGAATCCTTAATGAGAGCAAATGTAATTAACTGAAGTTCATTGACAACCTAATCATAAGTATGGCATTTGGCAAAAGAAATTGAAAGTGTGAGCTTAAGCAAAAGTGGTTCATCCGTTTTCCTGTAACACAAGAGTCAGTGGATAGTGTATGGATAAATGAGGCAAAGTGCATCATTGAAACTGAGAGACTAACAGATAGTTGGGAAAGTTAAAATAAGTCATGCTTGTAAAAAATTCTTTAAAATATGTTGGATTATTTTCTTTGAGGTACTTTCCAAGAATAAAATTTTGGCCCTGGAGAAAAATTTCAATTAAAAGAGAAAACAACTATTGTAGAGATTACTATAGGAGAATATGTGCAGTTTACTGCAAATCTCTTTATTCACAGCCTCGAATTTTCTTTCAAAAAATTAAGTAAGATTATATGGCAGATACACTTAAAATGAATTATGCATTCTTTATAAAACATCCACATCTAATCTTCTTTATTTATAGGTGAACATATGATCAAGTAATCACAGAGTTAGAGAAATACAAAATGAGAGAATATTTGACACCAGCTTCCTCTGGAGTATGGGATTTCCAGAGCTTTCAATCCAATCTCTCTGCTCAACCCACTCACCCAGGACTGTGTTCAGGTGGCTTTTGAACGTCCCCAAGTTGGAAGACTCCACCAGCTCTCAGGACAATCTAATCTAATCTGTTCAGTCACCCTAACAGAAAAGTGTTTTCTGATATTTAGATTATACTCTCTGTGTTTCAGTTTGTGTCGGTTGCCTCTTGCCTTTTCACTGGGCACTAAGAAAAGTCTGTCTTGGTCTTCTTTACTCTCTCCATTCAAATATTTTTACATTGTTGAGAATGTTTCTTAGCCTTCTATTCAGATTAAAGATACCCAGCTCTTTTGGTGTTTGCTCACAGGATAAATACTCCAGTTCCTTAACCATCTTCCTGTACTTTCACTGGACTCTCTTCAGGATGTCTGCCTCTCTTGTATTGAGGAGCCTAGAACTGGATTCAAGACACAAAATGCTGCCCCACCACCACTGAGAAAAGGGGAAGGATCCCTTTCCTCAACCTGGCAATATTTTGTTTAATCTTGCTGAGGGTTCCAACATTTCTAGACTTTCTTTTTGTGTTTAAGTTTTGCCAGAAGCTCCTTGCTCATCTGTACCTGTTGGGTGGATTTCTTTTGAGCTTGGAAGAGGGGATTGTTGAATATCAACCAACTTTCTTGGGCCTCTCTCCGTGACAGGGCCTTAATCCTATGGGATTGTTTCAGGCAGATCCCTGAAGAGGAAAAAATCTCCTCTCCTGAAGTCCAGGGTTGTGATTTTGCTTTTTGCCTGGCTCTCTCCTCTCAGGATCCTGAAATCTGCCATCTCATTGTCCCTGAAGTCAATGGTGCCTTCAAGCTTTAGCTCTCCAGTTGAAGTCCTCCCTTGTTAATAGAACGTGAGGTCCAGAAGAGCACCTCTCCTTATTGGCTTCTCAATCACTAATAGTGGAATTTGCATAATATTGTCTTGCAATTTTCCTATATGAAATACTTTTGAAATTCTACATTAATAATAATAATAATGATAATAATAATCCTTTATAATACTTTAAAAAAAAATCTTGTTCACATGTACCAGCAAAAGATTTTCTGTTGTAAAACTTTTCATTTGATTACTCTGATAGGTTAGGGAAGAAATTTTCCCCAAAAATAAATTATCAGATTTGCTAGGAAACTCGTAAATATTATGCTTAATTAAAAACAAAAGCAACAACAAAACAAACAAAAATCCCCCAAAAAATCCAACAAAAAAACCTAACCAAAACAAATTAAAAAATCCCAAAACCAACAACAACAACAACAACAAAAAGAATTCTAATTTGGTTTTTTTTCCTGACCTGCTTTTGTAAAAAAAGAAAAGAAAGTGGTTTATTACAATTTATTAATGTATCTATTATACACAATTTTTCCCATTTAAAGTTCTTCTAAATGTTCTGGTTTTGGGATTTGAAAAATCTCTGTATTAAATTCCTAGTCAAAGTTCAAGAACTTGTAAAAAACCTGAAAAATTCCGTTTGTTTTGGCTTGATGTAAAACTCTTGAAATCAATAGGTGTTGTTCCACTGGCTTCTCTGGACCATAGTTCAAGTCCTTAGGGGAAGGGGTGATGAATGCAAATTTGTAAAACATTTTGAAGATAAATGAAACTCTTCTGTGCTTATCATGGATAATTTGAGCAAAGCTCAGCTGCACTTCTTTGCATGACAGAATATTTCATTTTTAATGGCCTAGATAAGAGGAGAGAGTCAAGGAGATAGGACTGTTATAGCCTGGAACAGGGAAGTCTTGAAGGGAACTTAACAGCAATTTTTCAAAACTGTAGACTAGATTGCCAAGAAGAGAGAGCAAGATTCTTTACTGAGGGATGCAAGAAGAAAGTTAGAAACTGGTCATAAATGGGAATTTAGAAGGGCTGACTATGTGAACAATCAAGCATGAGATTGAGTTGTACTTTACAGATTATTTAGCATTTGTCCTTGGAGATGTTCAAATTCCAGTTGGACAAAACCTGGTCACAATTCAGTTTTCACCCTGTTTGGAGCTGGTGGCTGGTCTAGATGCCCCCTGAGATCTCTTCTAACTTTCACAACTCAGATTTCTCTGGAATGCACTGGATCTTTATGACATTTCCCATTACCATAATTTTAAGTGAAAATTAAGATGTCCACATACACACAAACATTTATTAGTTCTCACTGGTGTATTAATGGTGATTTCAGTAATGATTTACCAAAACTGACAAAACACACAATTTTAAGCTTTCTCATGTTGACTTTTTGTTTGCACCCACCCCTACATAATAAAACACAAATCAAAAACCTGGCCTCAACAAGTTATTCATAACTTTGTCATCATAATAAACAGAATTTTCTCTGGAAATCAAAGACTAACAGAAATAAAATTCTTCTAGTGACTTACAGAGTTAATTGATATGTCTTTATTTTACTTTTGCATTAAATGTAATTTAAATTTTGAATGTTCCCTTTTGAGGTAAGGATTCAGAAAATTTGATACTTTCAGCTCCAGAACATATATTTAGAAAAACATTGTCTTCTGCTAGAGGATCTTACCTAATAACAGCTTCTTTTCAGTCATTCACTTTTATCCTCTTAAGAGGTGGATTATGAAATTATGATAATCCTTATGGTATGTTTGTTAAACATAAGATGCTATGCTAGTTAACCAAATAAATTAAATTCCTTTTCTGCAAAAATAAAAAACCTCAAATGTTTGAAGCTCCAAATTTTCTTAGATGTGACCCTATATAATTAAATGCAAGAAAAAGTTTTGAGATCTTACATTTTTAGGATTTATTAATAAAATATAAAATAATTGAATACTTGTATTATGGAACCAGTTATAAATGTGGGTTTCCTATGATTTGAATTCTGAAGGTCATTATTAGATAATCTTGCTGTGAGTGCTCAATCACATTGAGTGTCAAAAACTATTTTATGCCATAAACTTAAAAATCTGATACACTTTTATTCACTCATTTCTTGAACTAATTGAGAAAGATCCTAATCGTCTATCCAACTGAAAATAAATTGTGAGGCTACCTTTTCTTTTATGATGGAACTTTATAAAGACAAGTGCTAGAGTTTTTATCTTTTAATAAGTTTGGAAATTTTGATTACATAGCATAATCATACAATTTAATGATACAGTTTGAAACTTTAAATCACGAATTATTATACTATTTGTGCTTTTAATGTCAGTGGGAGCAATTATGGGAAGTGGAGTAAATCCATGTAGGTAAACTGTCTTTTAAACCCATGGAAATGCTAGAAAGTCTTTGAAAGATCTAGTCCTTAGTTCCAGTAATATGAAGTGTGAAGAGTCAGCAACACCTGATATGATTCTAATATTTAATTCTAAGAATGAAATGCATTGCATGATATCCATTGTGGGCATAAAATTTGAATATTTTGCATAGGATATTGTCAGTACATAATTTAGAAAGGGATTTCTTTTTTTTTATTTGCTTACTTATTTTTTTCTTTAGAAACTCAAATTCAGTTTTTGCTGACTCTTAGCAAGAGGTTTTTCTTTATTTCTTCTAGTTTTTCAGAGGTTCATTGATAGCCAAGGGTTTATTAAATCTTTAATAAATAACATTATAACTTATCTCTATAAGCTCAAATCAGTATAAATACTGTGAGGATAATGTCATCGTTGATCTTTATGTTTCATATAATTTTTATTAAACTTAGATAACTTAGTAGCTCTTCATTCAGAGTCTGAATATCAGATTATAAAATGAATATTTAAAACTTCCTCTTTGAGTAAAAAACCTCCAAGGATAGAAAAAGCCACAATGTCAGCTTGTGACTTAATCTCTTTAGAAATACCTAAGCTGAGTACATGAAAATATAAATAAAATTTTTTTAAATTATGTGTATATACTATTTTATTCTACACATATGTAAATCCCTTGCCAGCATTTATCTCACATGCATGGCACCAAGAAGCCAAATTTTTAAAAAATTTTAGAATTATCTGTTACTGTATATATTAAAATGAAATATAATTATGGACCTTCCACTCAGATAAGGACTTGTTGCTACAGAAAAGTTAATAAAGGTCATTAAATACTTGATTAAATATTCATTAAAAGAGAAGCCTATAGTGCCTTTATTGATTTCTACCCAGGCCAGAATTAGGGCTTGGAGAAATATCTGGCTGTGTAATACCTATTTTCTGGTTTGCTCCAGCATCTCCTGCAAATATTTACATTCTCAAAACCACTGGTGCAGCCTGGTGTCCACTTGGGTGCTCTCTTCCAAGGCTCTCCTCTATTTTCTTAAGGAAATTATTAGTCTCAATTAAAACATTTGTATATACACCTTACTTTGGAAACAATATTATGACAGTGTTGGAAAAATTACCCCTCTGTTCTCAATAGTGTAGAATTGAATTTTGCCGTATATTGGATGTTACCCTTAACACTGAACTTCATTATTACTTGGTCTTCAATGAACCAAACATAAAAATTAAAATAGGAGAATGTTGATTCAAGTCAGCAAATTCAACCCTTTCTACAACTGATATGATAATTTCCCCATCTCCAAGTACAACTACTTTTGTCTGATTAGCTGCAGGTGAGGATCATCCATCACTTATTTGACCATTCTCCCCTCTTATGCATGTCCTGTTCCATCCAAGCATGTGCTCTGGTACATCATTTCACAATAACTTCCAGTGCTGCCAGCCTTTGAATGCTTTTCTGATGACATCTTAGGGGCTAATAAAACAGGTGGAGAAAATACTGTCTAGTCCACAGCAGGCTACAGAATTTTAGCCAGAAGTTTCTACTGTCTATACTGACAAGTGGAATAGGTGCCCTTTAGAATTCCCCAGACCTACGGTTCAGACATTGTTATATAGGGGGACAAACCAGGAAAAATAAACCAGTTAACAAGTTGGTATAAAATGCATTTTCAAGACAGGTAGAGAGTGTCGCTGTGGGATACGCAAGGAAACACATGGACACACGTTCTTGTGAGAAGGCTAAAACCTATTTATTAGAACATCTGACTCCATATTTATAATATTTTTACACAGACTAGGGATTGGAGGAGAAGTTGGACACTTCTCCCATCCCATTAGTCAAGACAACTGCCCATCAGTTGTTTTTTCACACCAAGAGAAAGTATGTAAACAACTTTGTCTTAACATAAACATGCTTCTAATTATAGCACCCGTGTGGGAAAAAGAACTTAGAACTATGAAACAACATTGAGTTAGAAAGTGCATCAAGAAAACTTGAAAATCTAGAACAACAAGAAAGTGCCAAATAACAGTAGCTGACAGTATTTTGAAAAAATTCAGTGTAGTTTACATTAACACCTACATTCTGGTGGTTTCTACAATAATATCTAGTCAACTGCTGCCTGTGAAGAAATACTCAGGCAGTACTCTGCAGAAGGGCTGCTGGGAAGAAAGCACACTCTATCACAGGCCCTCACAAAGACTTCCTGAAGACAAAAAGGTCCATTATCCTCCTAAAAATTCAGGGTGAGGAGAAAATGAGAATAAGAGGGTAAATGATAAGAAAGGAAAAATGTCTAAGCAAAAGACACAACTGGTACTGTCCAGTGCTAGACAGAAGTCCAGAAAAGCAACTGTTAATACACCTCTAAAACCAGGGACTAGTGTTTAGTGGGAACAAATTTCATACCTCTATTTTCAAGAGTCTGTCAATACTATTATTCTACAGCCTCCTCTGACTTCCAAAGGCTTCTTCCATAATAAACTTCTGCTTTGCTGCTCCCAGTCAAAGCTGAGGCAGAAAGCTATGCAAGATGAATGGGAGGGGAAGCAAAGGTTAAAGATATTTCAATTCACATTTTTGCTTTTAAAAACCAACCATGAAATAACTCAGTAGTTTTGTCTGTCCTAGGCTTTGGCATCAGGGTGTCTATTCAATTTTCCCCCTTAATTTTCTACAATAATTTTATCAAGTAAAGCAAAGGTGCTGCAGCAGAGATTCCCCCGCAGCTCCTGGTGCAGCCCAGGCAGAGGCAGCTGTGCCCTGGCAGCCCAAGGAGATCCATGGGGGAGCAGAGATCCACCTGCAGCCCATGGGGGATCCCACAGTGGAGCTGGTGGGTGCCTGAAGGAGGCTGTGACCCTGTGGGAAGCCCCTGCTGGAGCAGGCTCCTGGCAGGACCTGTGGCCTGTGGAGAGAGGAGCCCACACTGGAGCAGGTTTGCTGGCAGCTCTTGTGACCACATGGGGAACCCACACTGGAACAGCCTGTTCCTGAGGGACTGCAGGACTGGAGCAGTTTGTGAAGAACTGTCCCCACAGGAAGGGCTCATGCTGGAGCAGTGTGGAGTGTGTCTCTCCTTTGGGAGAGACCCCACACTGAAGCATGGGAAGAGTGTCCTCCCCTGAAGAGTAAGGAATGGCAGAGATGTGTCCTGAACTGAGCACAGCCCCTCCTCTCTGTCCCCATGCACCGCTGTGAGGGAGAGGCAGAAAAATCAGGACTGAACTTGACTCCAGAAAGAAGGGCAGGGGAATAAAATTTATTTTTTATTTCTAATTTTCCTATTCTGATTTAATTGATAAAACATCAAATCAATTTTTCCTCAAGTGGATTCTGCTTTGCCCATGACAGTCACTGCCGAGTGATCTCTCCCTGCCCTTATCTCAACCCACAAGCCTTTCATTTATTTTCTCCTCTCTCCTCAGCTGAGGAGGGCAATGATGGAGCAGAACTAGGTCCTGCCATCTCACCAGGATCAACCCANGCAGCCCAAGGAGATCCATGGGGGAGCAGAGATCCACCTGCAGCCCATGGGGGATCCCACAGTGGAGCTGGTGGGTGCCTGAAGGAGGCTGTGACCCTGTGGGAAGCCCCTGCTGGAGCAGGCTCCTGGCAGGACCTGTGGCCTGTGGAGAAAGGAGCCCACACTGGAGCAGGTTTGCTGGCAGCTCTTGTGACCACATGGGGAACCCACACTGGAACAGCCTGTTCCTGAGGGACTGCAGGACTGGAGCAGTTTGTGAAGAACTGTCCCCACAGGAAGGGCTCATGCTGGAGCAGTGTGGGGTGTGTCTCTCCTTTGGGAGAGAACCCACACTGAAGCACGGGAAGAGTGTCCTCCCCCTGAAGAGTAAGGAATGGCAGAGATGTGTCCTGAACTGAGCACAGCCCCTCCTCTCTGTCCCCATGCACCGCTGTGAGGGAGAGGCAGAAAAATCAGGACTGAACTTGACTCCAGAAAGAAGGGCAGGGGAATAAAATTTATTTTTTATTTCTAATTTTCCTATTCTGATTTAATTGATAAAACATCAAATCAATTTTTCCTCAAGTGGATTCTGCTTTGCCCATGACAGTCACTGCCGAGTGATCTCTCCCTGCCCTTATCTCAACCCACAAGCCTTTCATTTATTTTCTCCTCTCTCCTCAGCTGAGGAGGGCAATGATGGAGCAGAACTAGGTCCTGCCATCTCACCAGGATCAACCCACCATAATCTTAAAAAACTGCTAGGCTCCAGTAAATATTGAAATACTTGTATTCCTGAAGCTTATAGTATGAAATTTCAACAAAGTTCCTGGAGTGGTAATTGCTACAAGAGAAATCTTTGCACTCTTTCTCATAGTTCACTTTGAGAAAAATCTCATTAAAACAGATGTTTTAATGTGTTTGGTCATAGGTAGTTACACACATATTTTTCTCAGTCTTTGAAAATAATGTTAAGGAAATAGTCTACAAACTGTGTGTAATATTAGGATTTTATAAATATTAAAATGAGAGAGAAAGGGCTAGTTCACCTTTAATATTTCAGATGTACTATAAAGAGTGCTTAATATATTTTGTTCTGTTCTTTTAGAATTAGCTTACATCTACTCCATTTTCGTAGATAAGGCTACTGGAAATCTATTCTTTTTAAACTGAAGGAAGAAAAAAAAGAGATTTTATAGACCTTTCAGTAGTCTTTGCAAAAACATAAATTTGACCTGAATTCTTTTCTACCTTACAATTTGTGTTACCTGTGTTTCCCTCATAGATCCGTGTTAAAACTCCTCTTGGATTTCTGGATCAGATTTTTAATGATTTTCAGGCATATTGATATAGAAAGGCTGCTAAAAATAAGAATAATATATGTCTACTACTTCAACTCTACAGCCACATTTGAGATATATAAATACTCTTTTAAAATGATTTTTCTTAGATTGAGCTATGATACTAGTGAGTATATTTTAAAATGATTGAATTTTTGTATGCTCAACAGTAGTATTTCTGCAGAGATATAATGAAGGTTTCAGTCCCTATATCCTAAATCTTCATTTTACATATTTTTAGGAGCTTTATAGTCTGTAATATTTCATTTTTCAGTAGGGGCCTGAAGGCAGTAGGCATCTTTGCAGTTATTTTAATGAGCTTTGGGTCAACTTTACTATATTCTGGGAAAACAGAGTATTCTTGGGTGACAACACAAATTTAGATTTTGAGTAAAAGTAGATATTCAAAGAAGTTAAGGCCAAAAAAGATTATTATGATAATTTAATTTTCTGTTCCATATAACTATAAGATGACATACAAATTATTACATCAAATCATGTGGGAATTATTGAAGGTAACTAGTGTAAAAGAGGATTATAAAAGAGATTGAGTTGCAAATGAAGAAAACGGACTGAGAGAGAAATCAAATAGTTATGAGCTGGTAAAAATGGAACTCCTCAAATTGCCTTCCTTACAAGGAAGGAATTTTATCCATGTTCCAGATAAAATTTCTGTTAGCAGCTGTGGCAGCATCTAGAATATGCACATACACACTCCAAGTTCTGCTCTTATTTGCCCTTCCTCAATATGAGACTAGGAATCATCATAAACATCCCAGAAAGTACCATGACAGTGGGATGGGTACCATAACATCAAGACTTGTCTTGATAGGAAAATTCAGGGATTTTTGTCTCTTACAGTATCTCAAATATTAACCAATAAGGCAGATGCAATGACTTGATACTTTAGAGCATCCCCTCCATCTGAATATTGTCCAGTACCTTAAAAAATGAGATATGGTGTTGAGGAACCTGGGAAAAGGCAAAGAGGCAAATAGCAGGATTGCAACCCTAATCATCAGGAGAAAAAACTTTGACCTGTTCAGACATCTGCTTGGAAGAGGCCTGTGAGATAAACTCCTGGAAGTGAGCTCAAGAGAGCTGGCTAATTTTAAAGGATGGTCTTTAAGTTTAAGAATGAACAATTCTGAAACACACAAAACAACAGAAAGGCAGCAGGAGGTCTGCATGGATAAAGAAAGAGCTCCTGATAAACCCCTAAAGAGATACATAAGTGGGAGCAGTCAGGTCATACAGTCAACAATCAAGAGAAGTGTCAAAATTGTCACCTCCAAGATATTATGTGCCTTCACAAAAATTCCACAACACAGCTATAGAGCCATGAGTCTGCATCTTCTTATTTTTTCTGTGTTTGTATTTTTTCTTGTTTAGTCTGTTATGCTATGCTTTGATGCCATAACTGTTCTGAAGCCCTCACAAAGGGTACAATCACCCCCAGAGCCAGTGTGTCACTGCAGTATTTGGAAGTAGAAAGTCATTTAGGTGGACCAACATCACAGGAAACATTTCTTCTCTCTCTTCCTGACACTTAAGCTTTCTCTTTAATATCTAGATTAGATAGTACTGATTAAACCAGAGAATGCTAAATGACTCAAATCTTCCTAGAATCAAATTTATTTTAACTTTCCTGATGGTCAGCAACACAAGCTGATGGGCAAACATTCTCCTCCGCTCTGGTAGCCTGTCTTCCATCTGTGTCTTTCCCCACTGAGGCATGAGGTGTGGTACCTACAGAAACTTGTGGTATAACTCAGCCCCAGGACATTTGTGATCAGCAGTGACACTGATAGGGAACACCACTGTTTGCCCTGGGCACCTTTCTTGTATTTCATGTAGAGTGGGGAAAAAAAAGTTTTCATTTATCTTCTTGATTGTCCTTGTCATGGAGAACAATTGCTTTAAACAACTTTTCAAATAGCCAAGAACATTCTGATTTTCAGGTCAATCATCTCACTATAACACAGTTATGTATATAACATCCTCTAACTTACCCAATGAAACATAAATAAATAAATAAACTACCAGATCGTATTTTTCTCTAAACAAAACATTTTTTTTTTTCTAGAACAAAAGCAATTTAAGCTTACTTATGTTAAATAAAATAAATATTATTCTGGACTTGGAAAAGAAATGCTATACTGTTTCTTTAAAAGTATATGGTCCTGATATTAAGGTCTAAGGACTTTCTTTGACATGATTGAAACCACCTATATATTTGCAATTTTGCTCTCCACAGAAATAGTTGCCATTCCATCACATTTAATATGAACTACTTGGACTACTGAGACTCAGTGATGAGTATGGTCACAAGATAGTTAAATTATATCAATTTCAGGTTAGTTTGGATCAGATTGTACATTTTTCCAATATGATTGCTTTTTTCCCCCAGTGAAAAACGTATGTAATTTTACATTGTGCATAAATTCCATCATGATTTACAGGTTCCTTGCCTTCTCAAAAAGATATGCCTCCTTTCTTGCACAACCAGAAGTGCCCCTGAGCCACATGTGATTTCATGGATGGCAGAACATTCATTTCCCAACACAGACAGGGACAAAACTTTGAATTACTCTAAAATTTCAGCTGTGTGAGGAAAATGGTTCCTAATTGGCATTCCTTCAAATACCATCAGATTTTTTAGCATTTAGTAATCACTAAATTTGGCAATAGCATTTAGTAACAGTTATACTTACAAGATATATGTAGCAGCATCCAAGATTGAGTTGAACATTGTATTATTGATAAGATAACTGATAGCATCAAGCTCAAATCAGAGTAGCTGGTGAGCAGGTGACATAGCCTGGGATCCAGGGATTTGTGAAGCCTTGGGAGCAGCTGGAGAGGTCAAAGTGACCAGAGCTTCCCCAGCTGGCTCTGTGTGTGTGAGGTTTTTGAACAGAATGGGCGACACCAGCAACCTGCAGGGCTGCAGCCTCAGAGCTCATCTGCCCATGTGCCAGCAGCTGGGAAGGCTGGGATCCAGAGGCCAGCCCCAGGGCTGGAGAAATTAATGAACTATAAATATCTATATATATACATGAAGATATAAAAATATATTTATATATGTATATATAGATATATATATTTATCTATAGATATATAGAAAA
>VYXF01006253.1:12585-30212 GCA_013397295.1 Polioptila caerulea | reverse complement strand
AAATTTTTAATTTTTCCTTTTATTTAAAAAAAAAAAAAAAAAAAAAAAAAAAAGCATATGTAAAAAGTCACCACTCGTGGCCTTCTGGGTGAAAAAGACTAATAATTTGGATTTTTCCTAATTCTTCAGATGATGTACTTTTTGATATTGCCATTTTTTTTCCTCAGTTGATCTCACAAACATTCAGCTTCAGAAAAAAATGGAAAAGAAACAAATTATGTACTCTATGATATTTCAAGTGAAAATAAGTCCTAAAAAATGTTTAAAACATAATATTTACCAAAAAGGATGTTCTAAAGAAGTTGGTTGTGGAAGTTTAGTTCTTTCTTAGTCCTAGCATATGAGAAAGAATCAATTTGAGTAAATATTCATCTATGTATCTCAAAGAGATTTTAATTTTTCAATACCTTATACTAGTATAGGACCTGGACTGCTGTATGTCTGAATAAAAGAGATATTCTTCACTTTTCCCTAATGTGGGAATATGAGAGCTCTACTTCTCTTTAGAACAATGGAATATTGGGATCTTTAGGGGAAATGATATTTCCTGAAGTTCTTGACTTGATCATCTTTAATATTTCTCCCCATATGATCCAATAATATTTGTTGTGCTTATGATTATTGTTGGGCTTATGATTGTCTCCATACACCTCTTTAAAGAAAGTTTCTTGTTGTTACAGAGAGTTTTTACGACATGATACCTAAAAATTCATGCTCTCAAAAGAAAACAGAAACAAATGCCTTGTTATTTTAATATCAGTTACATATAAGTTACATTCCTATTCCTCCAACAGGACTTACCAACAAATTAGATAGGGGTCCATTGGGGAAAATAAACTCTAAAAATGCCTTAAGGAAATTACATTTATACTCCTTAACATACAATCATGCAGTTCAGTAAAGCATCATCAATGAAAAAGGTAAATGAAATATATTTCTGCCCCTTGTCCATCTTAGGCCTTCTGTTAATGTCCATATTTGCAAAGCAAAATGCAGGAATGTGTCTGGATACAACCATATAAGGGGCAGATGACAATAAATATAATTGAGAGATTCAACCATGTTGCTGAAAGCTCCTGTCTAGGAAAGTGTAACCACGACTGAGAATGGAAAGATTCTGGAAAATTGGTCAGCTACAATGTAAACAGAAGTGCTGTACAACTCCCAGAAGCAGATATCAAGCAAAGACACAATCATTTAAAAATGCATAATATACATCAGTGTATAGTTATCAGCTTACCATGACAGTCACAGATTCTGAGTTTAATTTGGATAAGCAGATTGGGAACTAAATGTTTTCAACTGGCAGGTAAGGCTGTTTTCAGTTTAGATAAATTGTTCCACCAAATAACTTATATTGGCAGGCTTATGAGAAAAGAAGATATGTTTATGAGCTGAGAGCACAATTGGGAAGGGATTTTATTTATTTAGATATTTTCATATCAGGTGGCAAAGCTGTATGTTTTGAGGGCTTATTGTGCCACTAGCAGCAATCTAGATTATAGCATGTCTGAGTTGCCAAGGCTGTAGTTCATATTTTTTTTGAAAGTATGAATTGCACAAATAATGAAAAACACCTTGTTGCTTTTAAACTGCTTCAAAGGTTATATACAACTGTGCTACTTTTCACCCAATCATTTTCCAAACTAAAATAGTAGTATTGTTGCTCGTTCTTTCTGTTTTCTTCTCTTTGTTTCTCCATTTGTCTATACAAACAACATTTATTGACCACGTTTATCAACTAGAAAACCACAATAAAAATGTAAGTAGTTAAATTTTAGAAATAAACCACAAAATGCTGGAATTAATTTTGCTTTGTTTATTTATAATTTAATCTTATTATTTTGACATTATAATATAGCTCTGTAATTTATTGTATGTTTTTAGTGAGAATATTTCCTGACTTGGTGAAATAATTGTTTAAATATTTTTGTTACTATTTTTAAAAGGAAATTGAAAAATCAGAAGTCTGCTGTAGTGTCATGTACCTTTAGATTCAAAATGAGATTTTTACTTCTGTGCAAACCAGCTGCAAGACATTGGACATCACTTTCAAAACTAGCCAGCAAGAGCTATAGCTAGATAAAATTCTCGTGGTTATTTCAAGAATACGGCATGATACATGGCTCAGAGGACTTATCCACATTAGTCTGTTTTTCTGTTATATAAAGAGGAAGGAAGGAAGGAAGGAAGGAAGGAAGGAAGGAAGGAAGGAAGGAAGATAGTGGAGATGAAAATTATTACATGTGGATCCAGCAACAAGACTTGATTGTTGCAATTTTAATGTCATTTGGTAAAAGTGATGGCTGCTGTCTTGATCCAGAAGAGGTAGGGGGAATCCATGAAACACAAAGTTCAATGGATTAATGTACTTACAAGTTCACGTGGAATGGCCAGATAACTCCTCTGGGGGTGCAGGGAGTTTTAAACTGTCTATTGCAACACTGTGGATCATGTGCAGTTCTTTGGTAGAAGGTCCCAGAAATGAGTCTAAGGGTGCTTCAGGGGACTTTGATGGTTTATAACACCTTCAAAGACATGACAGCTGCCTCTCACTCCAGCATAGTTGTTCCAGTTATCAGAAGTTACCCCATCAGAAGGGATGAATACCTTCAGGCCGACATGTGAATGTCCCAGTACCACCCCCAGAGGGGGAGCCAGCTGTAAAAGTGAGGAAATTGACATCGCAAAAAGCATCATCCATAGGTTCTGTTTCTTATTGTCCTCTCTTATCTGTCTCAAAACCTTCACTTTGATTTGGGGGTGCAAACCTGGCCTCAGCAAAGCATGTGCTGCTTTTGCAAATGGCCATTTTTTTGAGTCATTAACCCTTAACATTCCGGTCTCTCACAGCTTGTTATTCAAATATTAAAAAAATGTTAGATAATATAAGGGTTTCAGAGACATCAGAAAACAAAAAAATTATTATGCTTTTCAAAATGCTTATTATGCCTTTTTTTGGTTTGTTGCTTTTGTTGTTGTTAGGGTTTTTTGTGGGTTTTTTTGTTTTGTTTTGTTTTGTTTTATGGTTTTTTTTGTTTTTTCTTAAAGGTAAATCTAGCCAACTGGTCTGGGTAGAACAGTCTAAGATACACAACACTGGTAATACAAACATTCTTAGAAAAGTAGAAAAGTGGCCTGAAATCCATGACGGCCAGCCAGATTTGATCCAAAGAGTATATCTAATAATTTAAGGTTACTGGAATGTTCTACTCTTGGACAAAAATGCATTAAAAGAAACACCTTGAAACCATACTTTGTCAATCTTGGTATGGAAAGCAAAAATATACTGATTTGAACAAAATCTGTAACTTTGAATTGTCAAAAAAAATTGTTTAGATATATTTCTTGGATAGCATGAGAAACTCCAGCTGTATTTGAACATATTGACTCATCTAGGATTAGTATAATAATATCAGTTTAATAGAACATAGAAATGTAAATTCTTGTTTCCCATTCTATAAAAAGCTTACTAGCTACAAATTTTTCAAAAATTTTTCCATTTTGTTGCTTAATGTTTTTCTTGTAAAATTTATATTCATTGAGAACATGTACACTTTCCTTGGCAGGTCTCCAAAGTAACTTCTAGTAAGGCTACTCTAATAGCAAGAGCTCCAGGACACATGGAAGTGCATTCTGAATTATGGTCTTGACTCAGTTATTTTTTCTCATTTCCTTCATTATGTAAAAAAAACCATCAGTATCAAAATATGGACAATGAAAACTGAAGTTGAAAAGCTTTCAGCAGCTTTTTGCAAAATGAAAAGTGAAAAATATTGACAATAAATTGGAAAAAGAAGCAGATTGTATATACTTCTTGGAATAAGACAGAAATAGAGAAAAATGTGTCTTAACTGTGCAGCAAGAGGAGGGACAATGGAAGAGGTTTTGACAGGAGTATTTGACAACACGTTCCACATGAGAGTAAATGCTTTTAGCAGTGTGTTGAGTGGAAAATAGATTCAAAAAAACATCTCTTGGTCTAAAGACTGTAGTGTGTAGCTGTCACTCTAAATTACCTCTATTTGCTTCATATGTAGCAGCTGGAAGTAAGATAACAGGTGCCTTATTTTAGGATAGAGTTGTAAACTTTATTCTAAACTTATTTTGGCACAACTTCCACGCAGTGCAGGATTCCTCTCTATCCTGCTGGATATGGTCTGCAAAGATAAACACGGGAAGATGTTTAAGGATAGAGGAAGCACCTTTCAATTAATGAATTTCTCTTATAGAAGATACTAGTTTTCCAAAAAAACTGCTTAGCTTTATTATTAAGCTCATTGCAGTTGGTACAGTCCTTTATTAAACCTATATTCTTTTCTTTCCTGATGATTTATTTCTGAAAGGATTGAGTTGGTCAGAGGTAAGGAATCTTACAATAGGTGTAAATCTGAAAGGGTTTAAGTGAATGCACCTAAAATTTTAGGAAGGATGGCACTTTCCTCAGTTACTAAGGCACCTGCAGCACAAAATTGATCTCAGAACTCACAAGTGTACCCTGAAATCCCAAAGCTTTAACAGTGACTAAATTCTCCACCTACTATAGGGACTTGGCTAATTTGTATCACCTTGGTGAACAAATATAGTGAGTGATTTCATGGTTTTGTCAAGTGTTGCATAGGCAGTCATGCATACAGCTGTACATGTGTGTATATGTGTGCATATGTATACACATATATGCCTGTAAACACAGACATACCTGTGTCAGTTTTCTCTGTAATTTTAAAATATGCCTTGTGTCAGGTATGGCCTGTTGTGCAGAGTCAGTCTTTCATTTTCTATACACAAAAGGTCACAACCATTTAAATTAATTCCATTGATTTATCTTCAAAAGCATATAGTCTCTTGAAGATCTGAATGTAATAAATATTTAGCTCTGGAATTATGATTTAGGATCTTTCACTTAAGAATGAAAGAAGGTAAAAATTTAACATCTCAGAAACTGCGAGAAAAGTTGGCCTAAATAAACTATAATTAAAAAATATTAGTGTTGATGCAATATCACTGTTTACCAGCACATCTGGGATACTATATTACAGTAAAAGACATTAAATTCAGATAATTTAACCATATGGAAATTGGCATTGTTATTATAACCTTTTTTTTTTCTTTGTTGGTTTTTTTTTGTTTTTTTTTTTTTTTTTTTTAATATGAATTGGATTTTTTTTACAGTTAATGCAAGAAGTTATAAAACAGAAAAAAAACAATTGATAATCTGGTCAGAAGGAATAAAATAATTTTATAATGTATTTTAATAAAACTTATGTAAAGCTGTTGTACAAGATAATGTAAGAATCTACACAGAACTGAGAAAATATGGAAATTAATTATCTACACAGTAGAAATAGGAATGTTCTGCATAATAATGCTAGAAATTCAGCATGGTTGTTTCAATTTACTCCAGTTCATATAAAGTTTTACTGGGATCAATATTCCCAGTATGAATACAGAACCAACCTGACATCTTATTAAACTCATGATATTAAAGTCACTGGAACAATTGGGAGAGTATTGAGGAGCCAAAACAACAAACAAGCCAAATGGAGAAACTTAACACTTACAATGCAGTATAGTAAAAGCTGACTTAGTCAGATAATGTCTAAGAAATTTGAAAAAATAGAGATCTGTGTTTTAGTTTCTAAGTGATCCTGATTTTAGCCCTGAAATAATATGAAGTCAAAAAAACATTTTTCCTCCCTTCTAACCATCTTATCCTACTTCCTGATCTGAAAGAAAAACTCTGAATTATTGATTCAGAATTGTCCAAATGCTTTACTTGGATACAACTCAGCATTAAACTAGAATTAATTTTTACTTTCAGACCCTTCTGAGAGTGGCATCTTCATGGTTTATGTTTTTCAGAATAGAAGTTGCTGACCAAATTGATGCCATTTCTACTCTTCTGCAGTCTTTCATCTCAACCAGTGTCTATTTATAAGTCATTATCTCATTCATAGACACAAAGAAGGTTTTGGCTGTCCCATTATTTAAACTCCAGCTCAATTAGATGTACTGACCCAAAACATCTTGATTAAATTCTGCCAAATGAAAATCTGAGTGTTTAACAAAACAAATATATTTGAGAAGAAAAATAGGATTGGGGAAAACAAAATTTACAGAAGCTATGTTTTCTTTTTTAAGCATCCTCTTTTTAAAAGAAACTTTCAATGTTCCAATTGTAATAAACAGTAGAACAAGACCTCTGCTCTCATTATTATGTTTCGTTCATGAGTAATATAGTTTTGTTTTGTTAAAAAATAATTTTTTACAGGCATTTATAACACAGTATTTACAAATCAAATAATTCTCCCAAATAAGTATTTTCTGTGAACTCATCTCTTGTTTTGTGTTCCCAAGATCAATTATTGTGTCTGTTTTACTGAATCTCTTTAGAACATCAAATGTTGTGGTTCCACCCCATCTTGCAACCAAGTCCCATGCAGCCCCTTGGTTCCTCCCCCAGCAGCAGTGCCAGGGAGAGAATCAGAAGGGTGAAATCTAGAAAACTCATGGGTTGAGATACAGACATTTTATTAGGGAAAGGGAAAGCCAGGCACACAGGTAAAGCAAAACAAGGAGTTAATTCACTGTTTCCCAACAATAGCAGGTGTTCAGCCATCTCCAGGAGAGCGGGGTCCCATTACACTCATGGTGACTTGGGAAGACAAACTCCATCACTCCAAACATCCTCCCCTCATCCTTCTCCCCCCTACTTTATATTCTGAGCATGATGTCACACAGAATGGACTCTCCTTTTGGTCATTTTGGGTCACCTGCCCTGGCTGTATCTCCTCCTGAGCCAAAGGGTTAATAGATTTAGGAATTAGAAATGTAACCAGCAAGATGTAAGCAACACATCGTATAGCAGGGCTTAGTGTAATAATAAGAAGATCAAAGAAGAAACTAAGGGTTTAATCATTAATATATAGGTATAGAGCAAGACAATCTATCATGGGTTGAAGTATTTGAGTGTAGATTGTTCACAATAAACACCTTTCAAGATTAAGATATGCCAAGTGAGTAAGAGGTGATACCCATTAAAAGGAAGTTTTGATTTATCTGTGCTTGCATTGGCAAATAAAAGAAGCTGTATTTTATGTTATTACTTTTTTTATTATCAATTTTTGTAATGCATTAGGATTCTGGTAGTCCATTCAGCTTGCATCTCTCTGTGACTCTGTCATTTGGCTTCTGGAACAGACAGCACAGCAATTATTAACAGTAAAGCACAGCATTACTAGTGTTCTTTGGACAATATTTTTTTCATTTCATTTTTGTGATATAATGGAGAAAATTCAAAGCTCCATTAATCCAAATAATTCTACTGACTTCACAGATATTACCTTCCCTTAAAACTGGAAATTTTACTACAATGTATTTAAATATGACAATACCTTAAATATTTTCTGTTTATTAATCATACTATTACACTTGCAGTAAACTGTTGTCAATATCTTTCCTCCATCTGAATTGCCTTTTATTGGTATTTTGCCTGCATTAACTTCTTTTTTTCTTATAGAAGACACTGCATGGAGTCCCACACACAGACCTGAAAGCAAACATAGATCATTTTGGTGAGAAAAAAACAAGTGAAAAAAGAAAAGAGAAAATAGAAGTAGAATAGATGAGGGGAGAAAAACAAGTGAAGTAAAGGGTACAGTTAATTTCTTCCCTCATAAAATAACAAAGTAAAACATACACATTCCTTAATATGTCCACTTCAGGAAAAAAATGAAACTAAACTCACAAACCCAGCAGACAACTTCCCAAAGAAGAGTTTGTTGGGTTTTTTAACACATCCCCACTGTCTTTATAAGTAGTCTATGAGTTTGATAAGTTTCATCCTACCAGGAACTGAGCATCCTCAGCTGGTTGACAGTAATGAACAGCATGTGAACTCCTGTGACTTAATGCAGATATTTATGACAGACTTTTACATTTGAGTCGGCCATGCTGTAGTCTCTGTGACAGCAGAGAAATTATTTGTGCTGGTAAATCATCTTGCATGATACTAATGCAAGATCAGTTGCATACTTGCATGGTAATGCTCTGCCAGTGAATATACTTTGTACCTGGCTTACAGTCAGAATAACTTAGAATTGAGGACTTCATGTTACTTTTTCTTCATCCACTGTAAACCAACGTGAACTGTATAACATCCTACAATGTAGAGACAAAGACATTAACTATGAAAAGGAACTTTTTAATGGGACCTAATTATTGAGAGAGCTCACTGAATTTCTGCCCTTTAGCCTGTAAGAATATCTATTTTTTAAAAAGAATTTAACCTTTTTACTGATGGTATTTGCTGCAGTGCCTGCATTATAATGCATCATAATCATGTCATGTCATGATGTTGTTTTCAACTGGGTCAACAAAACACCCTTTGGAAATGCTAGGAACAAAGGAAAGGGCTACAGGCTTATGCTTTCTACCCTGCTGTTGGAGGGAGATTGTTTAGGGCTGTTCTCACTTAAGACCTGAACCTTTTCCATTTTATTGCTGTAGCCCCTATTATTTAAGGCTGTTAAAACTTACTCTTGACTTTTTGATCTCTTTAATTTTATCATAATGAGTCAGTTTTATTTAGTGGAAGAAATCCTCTTATATGACTTTTAAACACAGGACAACCATTTTTCAACATGTTCAATTATGATAACACTGAGAGAAAGTAACAGAAATTTGAGTCTTCTAATTCCATGCACAGAGTAAAGGTCAACACTTTCATATTTGAGTGCCTATCATTAGAACTTCAGAGTCCAAACCATTTCTTCCAGTTTTTACATCATAGTAAGAAAAAAGGTTATTCCGATTAGACCAGAGAATCCAGCTGTGAAAACTCTCAGCCAAATAAGCACTTATGACTCATACTTCTGAAAATTTCATAATAAATCCTGTCTTCAGCCCACATTTTTGTGGAAAAAAAAAAAAGGTTTGAATGGGCTTTTCAAAGAGAAATACCACTGTCAGTATTTATTTTGAAAGTATATTAAAGTTCAGATAAGGAATGCAAAAGACCTGAATATGAAGCATTGTTGTTTGGATTTAATTCCATTAATCATACTTGCATTTACATCGATTAAAATACAGGGTTGTGACACAGATTTTTCATAATAATCAAACAGCTATTTAATGTGATTATTTTTATATTAACATAACCAAAAAGCTGTGAATTTGGCTCTAAACTGGGTAAGCAACTGTGTTTTATTGTGATTTGTGATAATAAGCTGTCTGGTGCTTCAATAAATGCTAAGTATTCTTTCATCACAGAAAATATATGTCTGTTATTTTGCCAGTTTTTTGTAACAAAGCAAGACTATGTAACACTGACTCATGGTATACAGACTGTTCTCATGGTAAAATTAGAGCAAATAATATAAAACAGTGTAGACCTTTCAATATTCACATTATAGTACCTAGGAGAATTACAGACAATTCCTGCACTTTCTATGTCCAGTCTTACACCAAAAAAATGTTAGATGATACACAGAAAGTCAATGAATTTAAAAAGTAAGAAAACCCCAGAAAAAGACAGTCTCCTATCACATATAACACATCCTACTCATATTATTTCAATATATTTTTTCATTAGTTTTGTTACTCTGCTTGCAAAGCAATTTGTTCTTAGGACATCACAAAGGTGGAGATGCTCTTTATTCTGAGTTTTTCAAACCTTCTTATAAGAGAATTGCTTATCATTCAAAGATTGGGATGCTTGTGCTTGGCTGGCTTTCTGTTGTACCAATAGTGAATCTAAGACACAGTTTTTAACTTAAAATAATGAAATGGTGATTTTGGGATAATTCTTTTTCTCAGCAGGTCACTAGGTCTTTTGGGGCATTACATATGACAATATTTCAGTCATTTATACCAGATGTCATTTACTGTGAGACATCAAGCTGATTTGGGTCCTCTTCAGCTTCCTCAGATAATTTCATAAGATTACGCAGTAAGGCTCTTGCTTGTGAGTGTTTAGGGGATTTTTTTATCAAAAAATTATAGCAATAATAGAAAAGAAAGTTAAATACAGAAGGAATAAAACTAAATCAATTAGATAGAGTAAGCAAAAGCTGTTCACTCAGAGGAAACAAAGAGCAGACCCATTGGTCCATTCTCTACATGAACCTCAGTGTTCAATCAATCTCTTGGCTGAATAGGCTCTGAAACACAGGTTATTACTCAGTCCCAACTGAGCAATAATATTATGAATTTGTAGAGTGAGAAAGAAGTGGGGGAAAAAATGACAAGTCTGGAGGAACCTCAAAAAAAATCTAGTATAGATTCTGCCTAAATTTAGAAAGTTAGTAGAAAGCAAAGACCATAGTTTATGGAGAAACAAAAACCCCTCTGACTGCCTGCATAGTTACTTTGGAATATGGTCATCCCTAGGGAGGTGATAGGTCTCCTGTAAATTTTGCAGTGAGTTAAGGCACCTGTGCTCTGGCTGTGATAGCAGCTGGAAAAGGAAAGAGTAGTGATCCAAAAAAGGAGTACAGAACTAAGCTCTGCAGTAGAAATGCCCACTAGGAGTGACATTGTAGACAATTTTACCTTTATATTCTCATATTGTTTTATAAAAAATGAAAATAAATAACATTATGAGGTGAACCTGGCAGTTTTTGTTTTTTTTTAATGTCTTCCTTTATAATGCTGATTAAGTATTTACCCAATAAAGTCCAATAAAAAAAATCAATTAAGCGTGAATTTCATATTTCAAAATGCCTGCCTTATTGTAAGGTTCAGATAAATGCACTTTAAACAGCAAACTTTGTACATCAAAGCTTTATTCACATGCTTTTTTTCTTTGACATCAATTAAAATAGGACTAATCTCTCATGGAATATGATGGTGCTGGAGACTAGTAATTCTATTTTGATCAATACTGAATCACAGTTTCTACCTGTGACTTTCAAAGCTTAAATTTCATTAATCATGAATACACACACAAATGCAAAGGGTAATCTCAATATTATAAATTTCTACATGCTATTGTTATGTGTATGGAGGCAGCTGAGGTCTCAGTCTGAGCTGTTGTGCACGGTTGGCATTAATTGGTTGTAATTCATATGTGATATTTAGAAAGACAGGAGCGTGGATCTCTGCTTCATTATTCTTATTTATATTTGATATGCGTAGAAAACACAAAGTTCCAGTAAATGAAAATAAGTGTATTTTGTACCCATGTTGTGAAAGCAAAATTTCCTGTAAAATAAAACAGTAAATTTGGTTTAGCACCAAAAAAAGTGAAGGAGATTCATTTGGGATCCTCATCCCACAAGCACTCAGAGTCACTGTAGCTCTGGAGTTATTCCAGAGGGTTTGATTGCCTTTGCTTAAATGGTAAAAAGTAGATTGCAGAATTGAAAGCTTACTGTGTAACTCAAGGCAGTCCTTTAATTTTTCTCTGCCTGGTGTTATAGGACTTTTTGCAATTCACAAGGTTTCATTTTTTACTGCTGAAAAAGCATTACAGTACTTTTCTTTGGAAGATGGTCAGAGAACTAAAAAAGCTAAGCATTTCAATGCTATATTCACTATGCAGGTTGCAGCATTTATCATGTAATGGATGCTGCTGCAACTACAACAAATCACCTGTCATAAACAGTTCATAAGCTGAAAGACAGAAAACACATGAATGTTTTATATATCTACCTCACTCACCATTCAAGTGTACATTTAGGACAACTAAGGTCAATTGTGCTATACAGAGAAGTTTTGGCTAAGCTGAGTTCTGTGTATTTCATAATAAGAGTGGATCTTTGGGTCAATTATATGATATTGAACAGGAAAGAGGAAAAAGGCCAAGGGGAAAAAAGAATTCCTTTAAAAATTTCTCATACAGTGTTTGGATTAATTCCAGTGGGAAGCTGAACGTCCCACAGGCCTTTGTTATCTTGTCCCTGGAGGGATGGGGAAGAGTATTAGAAGTGTAACAGTGAGAAAAGCCATGGATTGAGATAAAGACAATTCGATGGGTTAAGCAAAAGCTATGTGCAAGCAAAGCAAGATAAGGACTTCATTCATTTCTTCCCCCTGTCAGGCAGGTGTTCAGCCATCTCCAGGAAACACAGAACTGCAGCATGTGTAGTGGTGATTTGGGAAGACAAACATCAACATTCCAAACACCCCCCTTCTTTCTTCTTCCTCCAGCTCTACATTCTGAGCATGATGCCATGTGGTGTGGGGTATCCATTTGGTCATTGGGGTCAGCTGTCCTGGCTGTATCCCCTTCCAGCATCTCAGCACACCCAGATCATTCACTATGGGGAGCAGTGGTGCTGTGAGAAATAAAGAACACCTTGACCGAGAGCAGGCACTGCTCAGTGACAATTAAAACATTGGTGTGCTAGCAACACTGTTTTGCTCAAAAATCCAAAACATAGCAGCATATGAGTTATTATGAAGAAAATTACCTCCATCACCAACAAAATCAGTACAAACTACACCTCTTGTCCTATGTCATCAGTGGCATGCTCAGGTCCCACATTATTTAATACATCCTCATTAGGCCCTCTCTTCCTATCTTTAATAGACCCATAGATATAAACAGGCTTCAGCTGGAAGGGACCTTTAAGATCATTTACCTCCAAATCCCTTGCCATGTGTAGGGACACTTTCCACTAGAGCAGGTTGCTCAGAGCCCCTTCCAACCTGGCATTGAACAGTTCCAGGGATGAGAACTCCACAACCTGTCTGAGCAACCTGTACCAGTGCCTCACCACCTTATTCCTTTAGTCTAAAACCACCACTTTAAAATGTCCAGAAAATTTCTGTTGAGTTCATTTAGTTCACAATCAACCTTCTTTGGTTCAGGTGCTATAGTACCATTGAAATTAATTTGATGGCAAAAACAATTATCTTCCTTAATATCTCCATTGCTATTTGCTTGAAATATGAGTATGTCTAGGAAGCCATGGAACTATATTTCCTATTCATCCATTCCTATCGCCTACAGAGAATTTCCCGTTTCCTCTGTATAAAAGTAAAGAGACACTTATAAAAATAAAAAATAAATTTTAATAATTTTAAACAAGATTTATACCCTTGAGAGCTACATCTCCAACTGGTTGAAGCAGAAAAGTCACATTTGAATATATTAAGCTTGACTTTTTAAGAATGTGAGCAGTTCTGCCTTCACTTGTGTCTTGATAATTGATTGTTCTGCTGCATTAAGAGTAGACACAAGATCCTTCTTTCTACACTTGATCTCAAGCTTAGTATCAGACTAGCTTAAAATTAACTTCAGAGAACAAAAATAGCTTTGATTAGATGCTTCAAAGCATATGTGTCTTCAGTATCAGCCTAATTACGTTTTTTATCTGTGGTCAGTAGGCGACTGTCAAATGAATCTGAATCAAATCAGACTTAGAAGGGAATATATATCTAGAACTCATTTATGTCTATACTATGAAAGATTTTTGATACTGTTAACATTGAATTAAATAAATGAGATGAAATGTAACAGATCATCAGAAGATCAAAGGTAATATAAGAGAAAATCTCATTTACTTAGCCTAGAAAAAACTGTTAATTTATATACGTAGGTTTTGTGCATGTGAAGTGTTGCTTGGATTTTACAGAGTCTTTAATTTTTTCAGGGAATGTAATTTGTGAGAGTTTATGTAGTTCTCAGCCTATGAACATGGTTGGGACAAGCAAGGGCCAGGAGATAACTAAATTCCTTGGAATAATCTGTGCTGTAATAAAATTTAAATATTTCAGTGTTTCTTTCTCCTTAAGGCTTTGAAATTCCCAAATATTTTGTGGTGATGGTAGATATCCATACGATTAATTTTTAGCAGCACTGTTTTCCAGACAACAGCAACATCTCTCTATTTTACAGGAGCATAACCTAAAAGAACAAAACAGCTCATCTTAAGTCTATCTTATTTTCTGAAAATGGACAAACAACAGGATAATTCTTATTTCTATGACATTTAATGACTAATTGATTTCTGTTCAGTGGTCTGGACAGATCAGAGCTGAAATAATTGGCAGTTCTACCTTTCATTGTTTCTGACTATTTTTAGGTCCATTGTGGACAGATATCCTGTGCAGTAAAAATATCCTTTGATGATTTCATGATAGAATCTCTTGTTTGTTAAGTGCCCTCCAGAGAATGATAAAAATAATGATCCATTAAAAGAACATAGTAGAATTGTCACTTTCCCCACACAGGATTTGCTGGTATCATGGATATTCTTAGCTTGGGAAATTAGAGATGAAAATTCATTTGCAAAATTGTTCCCTACAGTCTGTGCTTTGCATAATTTACTTTAACTTAGTCATGCAATGATTCTTGAAACATTTCACTTGAGAATAAATTCTAGTTTTATGTTCTAGTTTACATATAAATTTCCTGACATGCAGTCCACTCTTTCTTTTGAATTAAAAGAAATTATCATTTTCTCTTTAATCATGTCTTACTGCAAACCATCCAGTTCATCCACCTTGAGTGATTAATTTCAATTCAAGTTTTAACTTTGTTGGATTTTTGTGAGAGCATTACAAGCTTTTATTAAGCAGTCAGAGTGGATGTCAACTTTACAAAGGTTGCAATCTAGTGTTCACTATCAAAGAAATAGAAACAGGAAATTAGGATGGAAGAGTTGAAATCTTTGCGTTTGTAACAAATAAGCAACACGTTAGAGAAAAATATTTAGCAGTGTTTCCATCTGGCAGTGAATGTGTCAAACAAAGTGAGTTTAATGAGAAATATGGTGCTTGGAACATAGCTATTTTTGGTAACTCAAACTGCATGCTTTCAGCCCATCTCTAGCAAAAAGTGATAGACATGCTAGAACTGCCCCTTGCAAATGCATTTGACAAAAAATAACCCCTTC
This sequence comes from Polioptila caerulea, assembly GCA_013397295.1. Lineage (NCBI taxonomy): Eukaryota > Metazoa > Chordata > Aves > Passeriformes > Certhiidae > Polioptila > Polioptila caerulea. The sequence continues at coordinate 15,369 of VYXF01006253.1, read as the reverse complement.
CCTTCTGCTCAAAGTACTCTTTCAGAAGGAAAAAATGCATTCAACAATAACTGCTTTTTCAGACAAAAATGGTAAAAACTTCTGTGTCAAAAATGAAAATGACTCCCTTTGATCACTAAGCTGTTTTGATTATGAAATATAACAAAGGTGAAGAATATTCAGCTGGGAGGAAATAACAAGGTTTTCTATGATCAAAAGACTGTTAGAAGATGTTATTCACTGCAGTAGAGTATGACTGCTGATCAAGCACATTTTCCTATGCATACCAGTTTATACTGGATCAGCTTCGGGAAAAAATTTCCACTATCTTTTATTTTCTCTTGGTGAAACATTTCCATATGCCCATGGATATGGGTCCCACAGTTTAGGAAGGACATTGAGACGCTTGAGCACACCCAGAGAAGGGCAATGAGGCTGGTGAGGGTTTTGGAATTCAAGCCCTGTGAGTAGCCACTGAGGGAGCTGGGGCTGTTTAGCCTGGAGAAAAGGGGACTCAGGGGTGACCTTACCACTCTCTACAACTCCCTGAAGGGTGGCTGTAGTGAGGTGGGGGTTGGTCTCTTTCTGCAGGCAGCAACTGACAGAACGAGAGGGCATGGTCTCAATCTGTGACAAGGGAAAATTAGGTTGGATATCAGGAAAATGTTTTTTTTCTTTTCCTGACAGAAAGACTAATAAAGTACTGGAATGTTCTGCCTTGAGAGGTGGCGGAGTCACCATCCCTGGATGTGTATAAAAAGAGACTAGATGTGGCACTTGGTGTGATAGTCTAGTTGAGGTGTTAGGGCATAGGTTGGACTTGATGATCTTGGAGATCCCTTACAACCTAGTGAATCTGTGATTCTGTGATTCTTTGATTCTATGTTGACCTAGAAAGAATGTCAGAATTGAAGTTTGATGCCAATGTCACAAAACAAATCCATGCTTTAAAAGTTGAAGGAAATATCATCTCTACCACACTGTTTTTCCTTCTTTATTCGTAGTCTTTTATACAGTCTTTTATACTTAGTCTTCCACACTTAGTGGCAGGAACAAGAGGCAAAGAATCTAAAATAGAAAAGAGAAATGCAACAATGTTGAAGCAGCAGAAAGTAGAAACAGTCAGAACCAGGACAAGAGTGAGAGGAATGCCAGTCTTTGGTAGAGTACAAAAAGACATTTTATTTCCTCAAACATTCACTCTTGGTATCTTAGAAACAAATATACAAATGGAATGATGAAAAATAAAATTATCATCTTCTTAATCCTCCCTCTCCTCCTTTTCTCACACAGACACTTTGTGGGCACTACACTTGCTCAAGAGAAGTTGTAAATTGACTCTTAATAGGCACAGTTCTTATAGAGGACAATGTGTCATATTGCATTCTTTATTATAAAGTATTTGCTTCAGCAGAGAAAAAGCATTCATTATTAATGACTACTTTAGTCAATATTTAATATATTTCTATTCTTCTGAAATATAAAATTATTGATATAAAATATTAATTAACAACCAACATGCTGGAACTGTCTCTCTTTTAATTACACTTAAAACTAAATTGTGTAAGTAAAGAATATATTTCAGTAAGTCTCAAGACGAGGATCAGATTAAGTGGAAATACAGCAGAGTGCACTCATCTTGGTTGAAGTATCTGAGATGGGCTCAGTGAAGTGTTTATGCTCTCTCCTAACACAGAAAGAATCCCTCTAACAAAATAGAGAAAGTAGATTCTGAACTTCTTTATGTGCGGAAAAGAATGTTTGCTATATTGAGACAGTATTCTTTGTCTGCTCTTCTAGGTATGAATTATCCCACTCAATGAAAGAAGACTCAAAAAGCCAGGAAAAAACTAAAAAACCAGCAGGCTATATAACTGTTAATTAACTTTACAAGACCCCTTGGAAGGAAGTACTGTATATGTACATTCGATTGTATATGTTCAATTTCGATTTTCTTGGCCTCATCATTGTCATCACTGTCTGTCTGTACATATTTTATTTTGGTAGGCATTTATATTTCTTTAAGCTATGACAGCTGACACATATACAAACATGTGATCTTATGGTAATGATGTTGAAATGTTAAGACAAAAGACCCTGTCAGCTGAGCCCTGTCCTGGACAGCCCCTGTCTTTATTTTTAATATGATATTCAAATATAAAATGAGATACAAACAGAACTCTTGATGGAATTTGGCCCAAAATATGTATGTTGCTCTTCTAACAAAAAAATGCACTTTTATTGAACTTCAGTTATTCTAAACATTTAGATATTTGCATAGGTACAGTATATTTAATTCATTATTAATGTGCAAATGGCTTTAAAATTCATAAAATGTTGAAACATTTGGAAAAAAGTAACTTTCCAGTATCTGCCATTTACTGCTGTAGTGCTTGAGACCAAGTTGATTCTATGTATTTTTAACATCCAAAAGAGGAGTTGAAAGCTTAGCTAGGCTATACTTCTTTTATAAAGCGGATGAGATGAATCAATTCTTAGCTGACATAACTGTCTCCCATCCAGGGAGAAGAAGGGAAAGAACTTCACAGAGCTAGTTTGCACTGAGGCAGGTTGAGTTCATTCAGCCTCCCCAGCAGGATTTTCCCAAGATGATTATTCACAGTGAAGTTGGAGACATATTATGAATCAATCACAATGTACCCATTTTTCTTTAGAGACTGTAGAAAAGCCTTAAGCTTAACTTTCCCAGCTCAAAGGCATTATCCCACTGGAGGATGAAAAAAAAAAAAAAAAAAAAAAAAAAAAAAAAAAAAAAAAAAAAAAAGGAAAATTTTAAGGGGGGGA
>VYXF01006253.1:0-12562 GCA_013397295.1 Polioptila caerulea | reverse complement strand
GGGGATATCCTCAAACAAGCCAAAATATTTTCTAATAAAGAGTCGTGAGATCATATCCTGGTTTTTTTTTTTTTTTTAATATATGGATATTCTTGTCAGTTAACAACCAGAAAGGAAACTGATTCATTTTTATCAGCATATCTCAAAATAAGGTGAAAAGGTAATTACCAGTTGAAAGAGAGGCACTGGTAGTCCTGTTTGGAGGAGTTACCTAAATTGCCTCACTGATTAGTGGCAGTGGAGTTGTGTTGTTTGTTAGTTAGCACTGCAGAAGTTTGACAAATTAAAATCATAAAACCTCAGTGGGGAAGTGAGTTTGTTCTGGCAAAGTGGTAACAAGCCACCACTGACAGATCTCATTGATCTCTAGACAGAAAAAAATGAAAAGAAAATTAGCAAAATATAATGCATTATTTTAAAAGAGGGATAGAATGGGGAGTATATTTCCCCTTTTAAATGCAAAAGTTGTGTCGATATTTCAACTACATTAGCCACCAGTATGAGGTGTGTGCTAATTCCCCAATCAAACCATTTAAAATGAGGTAAAGGGCCCTGCTGTGCTTAACAGCTACATCCAAAGTCCCCTGTGAGCACCAACAATAAAAATTCTAAAAGAAAAATCTATCATTGAAGGCAAAACCATCAGAGATCTTTATAATCCTATAAATACAGCATGTCGAAGCCTTATATGCTTACTTTTTTTTGGTACTAATGGAAACTATTTGTGCTAACATACTCTGTATGGAAAAATGAATAGACCTCCTCCGTGTGTTTGTTGTTTTAAAAGGTTTGACATCTTACTAAGAAAAGGCAATCACTTCTCCTGTTCTGCATAGCTTGGCTGATGTTTTAGTCTGGGATAAATGCCACTGGTTTTTTGTTCATACATTTCTGTACAAATTAGAGGAATTTAATTTGTAGAGGCTACTTCTAGAGTATCTCACCTCAGAATCAGACATAGAATAAAGTAATGAGAAGGAATGTGAGAAGGAATTATTAAAATGTGCTATGCAGCCACCAAATATATGTAGAAAGAAATGCCTCTAAGTTGAAGACATCCATGAAAAAATAGTTTCACCATTTTTATCTGCAGCTATCCATGTGCATTTTTGCAAGAAATTCACAGATTTTTGAGACAGGATGATATTTTATTTTGTCTAAAATTTTGCCTGTTCCAGGCTGCTTCATCCTCCTTATTGACTTCTTTTGGCAGTACCTGTGACATTGTTTGAAATTAAGATATGCATAAAGACAGTAATAAACTCATGACTACACTTTTAAAAGGATTGTCCTCCCTTTATAGAAGGATGTAAACGATTTCTGGTTTGAATAAGACCTTCTTTAATATCCGCCTACTGATTTATGATATGCCTTTCTGCAGTTCAAGACTCCATCAATACTTGTACACTTCCTCTGTGAAGACATTGAGTCACTGTAACCCAGTCATCTTCCAGTCTTACCTCCACTAAGATAGAAAAATAGAATGTTCTGAATTCTTCTGCAGCATTTCCTAAAAGCCTTGTGAGATTTTCTGGTATTTATCCCTTTCAGTATTTCTAAAACTTTAATATTTTCTCACAAATGTGATAAGAACAGCGTAGGCAGTTCTCTGATGGCATACGCAGGATAAAGAAAAACAAAACCAAAACAACAAAAATGCAACTTTTCTTATGTCTTGTGTACCACTTTGCAGTTCAGGAAGCCAATTCTCCCTTTTTGCACAGTTCTGATCCAGAATTTGATTATTAACTTCTTTTTGTTAGAATTGGCTCAGTGCTCCAAGACTCATATCTCCTCATCATTTATCATTCATTCAGTCTGTTCATCTGCACATTTTACTGGCAGTGATTTTGTGTTTACTTCTGGTTCATTGATTAAATGTTGAACAATGTTGGAAGTTACCATGCCTACAGAATGCCAGTAGAAATTCACATAAGAAATTGTGTTTCATCTATCATGATATGTCATCTGGCTTACATTCCACTTCATGGTTGCATTATTATTTTCAAGTACTGCTAATCTTTATCCCAAATAATATACAGGACTTTGTCACAAATACCTTACAGGAAGCTGTTTCCATCATTGCAGTTATCATTATAAAATATATTTCTAATTTGAAAGAAGGGAATCCAGTTTATTTAATAAGACCTATTTTACTTAATTGATATTAACTATGATTCAATCCTTTAATTCTATATGAAAAAAAAAAAAATCTCCTAGCACTTTTTTTTTTTTTTTCTTAAAACTCAAACCAGGCTATGTTACCTTGAACTACCTTGAACAACCATCCTTGATAACTATTCTTTAGCACTGAGAAACCACAATTCTTTTTCAAGGTCTGAATTTTTAAATTCTTTTTTCTTCAGGATTAAAAACTGCGGGGAAAAAAAAGAATAACAGTAATTATCTCAACCAATTCCTACATGATTCTGTTATGGAAGTTGTCCAGATCATACAGCTGTAAATGTTTATCTCAAGTGTCTATGATAAAACATTTTCCTTGCTATCTACTACTTGTTCTTTAGTGGCTTTGAGTCTACTTAATTAATTCACATGTGATAGGAGAATTGTAATTCTGCTTTGCAAAACCCAACCCAAAAGGCCAACCCAAAAGACTTTACTAAATACTATGTTAACTTTTCTCAGTAATAGACCTCAAGCAGTTATTAATAGTTTTCTTGTCATTCTTATTTCATTAAATATGCCTGTGAATATATTTGTTATAGATTTTTATAAATACATGAGACATACATACATATATACATATATGAATGAAAAAATGTCATGAGACATTCCTCAATAGATGAATTTCCCTTTTTTTTTTTTAATTTTCTCCAACTACTTTGTTTGAGACAGTAATTTCCATAATACATTTAAGATACACCCTATCATTATTTATTGCAATTGCAATTAGTTTGTTATTATTTTTAGCTGGAAAAAAAATAATTTATTGATAGTACAAGATATTAAACAAACTCTATGCAACCATTAGGTTCAAACTCATGTGTGTTATAAAATACATACTTTAGAAATACCAGTATCTGAGCAGGAACTCCAAATTGAATCTCTCAACCCAAAATTTCCAATAACAGCTGAATTCTTTCTTCTGAGCATTGCATACATATAGTTAAACACTCTCTCATTCTGAAAGATTTAACTTCAGGCTGATAAGAATTTCACTTATGGCTTTTATCATCAGCATGTTGACCAGAATTCTGTAGCTTTCGTGGTTCTGCTGAGCTGTTTGTGGTTGGCTAAGTGGGCAAATCTTCCTGTTTAGGATTTATTCTGAGAAGATTTCATATACTTTAAAAGAAAAAAAGAAACTTCAAATCCACAGTATATTTACATTGAACATACCAGTAAATTTAAAAAAAAAAAGTATTTAGTATTTTCTTTTATTCATTGGTTCTAGTTATGACTAGTATTACCAAGACCCTTTTCTATGCTAAGTGTTTCCAGTTCATTCAGCTCTTACTCAGAATTGCTTGCAATTGCATCTTTAGCACTTAAATATTAATGCCACATCCATATTAATTTTTTAAAATCCCTTTGCTACTTCCAAGTAGATCATGTGGCATCTCCTCTCCTTCAGATCCTTTGTAAGGCCCCTGCTGCCCTAAGCTCTAGTTCTGCTTTACCATGGGGCAGTACTGTGTGATTGCTTAGCAAAGGTATTAGAAAGCCTTGTACAGACTTCAGTGTGGAAACAGTTCTTGACTTATTGTGATAATGTGACCCAAGCAGAATGAACCTTTACTAACCGGTCAAACGGGCAAGAATAGGGAGCAAAAGGATGTTATTCATTGAACTCATAACTAAAAATTAAAATCTAGCCCTTCTGAAACCATTTATTTCCTAGAACACAAGATATTAAGCACTTACTGTAATGCAGTTGTACTTTACTTTTCAATGCAAGGGCTTTTAAATATCCATAAAATCCTAACAGTCTTAGAGATGTCAGAACTTCACCCAGTTTAGCAGATTTAAAACTCATATGCTTGTTACTCTGGGTTTGTTAAATATCATGCAAATTGTATATAATTCTCCTTTGTGAGTATCTAGAAAGTGCATTCAAAGTCCCTTGGGCTTTTTCTCATGTTGTGAAAATTACTTGAGAGCTGATAGTATAAACAGTTTCCAATAAAGACAAGATTTTTCCCCTTTTCCTTGATACTTTCAAACATATCTGCTTTCAGATCTTTTTAGTTCTTATCATCATAAACATAAAAATAGCAATTACTTATGTACTTAATGAACAAGAAAGCCAAGAAAAGTCTCCCCTGAAGTTGCATTTCCGTATTATAGACACTACATGAACAATTTAAAATGAGCTGAGTGTGTGCATCAGCAGATAAAGCAGAGTAAGAATTTGTCTTTGTGTCTAACTGATGCAGCTCTGTTCATATTTACAGGCCTAAACATGCTTTTTCACCATACCAATTTCTAACATGTCCAAAACTCTTATGGGGAACAATTCCTAACCACTGCTCTGTGGTTTCTGTCCAGAGAACTGTTGGCATACATTAAAATAGTTGAGACCTTGAATAGCTATCTAAAATGTAGACATTTAGATTTTGTTATCAGAATTCCACTCTAAGTCACCTGATCTTCCTCTAGCATGAATCTCATTTCAAGAGAACCTACACTGCAGATAATAAAAAATGCTGCTATCCCTTGTTTAATTAATGTATGGAGGACAACATTTTCCACTAATGAAAATGGATGGTTTAAGCAGAAGATTAAATATCATGTCCTGAGACAGAATCATGAGGGTTATGAGCTGATAACACGGGTGGAATAGAGACACACAGTAAAAAAATTAAGAAATTTGTGTCAAGAATTGTATTTGTGCAGAACCAAGGAGAAAGATGAGGTTACTGTGATTGTCACAAGTATATGCCTTGACCTGTGGGACTGTGAGCCAGATGATCTCAAGTGGTCCTTTCCAACCTGAAAAATTCTCAGTTTCTGTTTTCTTCGTTTTTCTTTCTTAGTAGGTCTAATGACAACAAAGCCCCAGAATATGTGTGTATATATATATAACTTTAGTTATTAAAATATATTTCATCTAAAGGAAATTTTTAACATGAACTCCTTTTCCCTAATTAGATGTCTGGTACTTCATGAAATTTTGCCAAAAACACAGTCTCAATGCCTGAGTGCTGACAATGTTTAATATATTCCCTTGATATGCTGTAAAGTAGTGAGAAAGTTGTTAGAGGAAGAGTCTCTTCTGCTCCATCCTGCAAGATACAGCAAAAACCAATGATAGCTGCTGTCACTGTGGATCAGTGCCCATAAGGTTTGTACAAGCCCTTTGACATGAAGTTTTTCATCAGTGATCTAAGTACTTTTGCCCTACTGCAGCACCATATTCTTGAACCCATCTTTGAAAGCACAGAGCCGATATGCTGTCTGTGGTATATATTCACTTGATATTCCAAAGGAAGATTTTATTTTAAAGTTTATTTCTACCATATTGCCCTCTATAACCTCCTATTCAATGAAAAGAATGTAAATGGATTTTGGCAGTGCTTGTAGACATATGATTCAAGTATATTAAATTACTTGTGGGTAATTTGAGAACTTTGGATGGTGTAATACAGTACATGAATATGATTAGTTTAACCTGGAGAACCCCATTAATAATACACAACATGTGCTTATCCTGCCTTTATGGCTTCATGACATGTTTGAGTGTGTTCTTAATGCTACTCTAAATGTCATTTTGAATACGATTAAGCTTTCTCAATGTTCTAAGTTAAGTGCTTCAGTCCCGTAACCATTTTTGCAGCCCCTTCCTGGACTTACTCCAGTAAATTCCCTATCTTTCTTATATTAGGAAGATCAGAAGATCAGCAGTCCAGATCTGGCCTCATCAGTACCGAGGGGAGAGAGAGAGTATAATTTCTATTGAGCTTCTGGAAATGCTGCTTCTCATGCTGCTCAGAACACTGTTGGTCTGAACTGGCACAGTGGTGCCAATGCAGATTCATAATCAACTGGTTACATTGATACAGTTCTTAGCACTGCTAAGGCTGAAGTTTATCTGATGAAAGAGTTAAGTCCTGAATGGTCGGCCAAGTCACAATTTTGTAAATTTTTAAAATAGAATTTAAAATAGAGGAAAACCTCATAAAAGGATGAAATATTTGTGATTTGTCGTAGCTAATTTGGACCAAACAGATCTCTCCATATTGGATATGACATAGCAAGGTGTTGCTAGGAACAATCTAGAATTTATTTCCCCCAAAACCCAATGTAAAATATTCAGATTTCTAAACAACTTGTTTTGCTTATATGAACAACTTTTTGTGCTTGGTATGATGTCACCATGTTGTCCTCATGTCTCCAAAGGCAGATCCATTTTATGGTTAAGAATGTGTAGATCTTGCAAGCAGTATTGTTGTCATGCACATACAAACACGTTATCCTATAACAGATACAGTCTGCCTACTGATATCAGATGGATAGGTGGACTGTTCCAGTTGGGTGGAAAACAGGACCCCAGGGTTCACATAGTTGTGATGTTATAATAAGTTGTCCTGGTTCAGGGCAAATTTGGGAGGAAAATTTTGAAGTTTTTGCTCTATAAAGCAAATGCAAGCTGCACCTCCCCCAATTGGTTCGGAAAACATAAATCTCCTTGGAGAAAAGTGGAAAAAAACTGTTTATTTAACAAGCAAAGTATTCACAAACATGAGAGAATGAATAATATTAAGCAATGGAACCTCTTGTTGTTCTGAAGAGATGTCAAAGTCAGAGTCCTGGGGTGTAGCTCGCTTTGCTCAGTCTCTTATCAGTCCCTCCTGCACTGGAAAATGCAGCGTCCTGGGCCCGCTGGGCCACAGGCATGGGCTCCCAATGTTTTTCTGGGTTTTCCGTCCAGAGCAGGTGTGAAAAGTTCCAGGGAAAAAAAACAACCCACAGTCTTGGGAAAACTTTCTTTGCCATAGCTAAAGAGGAAAACTAGCGAAAAAGCAAAGAAAAACTCCCTGTCTCTCTCCTGCTGCCCGTGCTGCAGACAGCACAGTCTGTAAGAAGGATATGGGGAAGCATGCAAGTGCAGCTCCTGCAAACAAACTGCACTTCTTCTCCCCCACTTCACTCTCTGAACCAGCCTTAAAGGTTGGTGCAGAACTTAATATCCAGCATAAACCGAACAGATGAGTGGGGATACGAGCATCATAAAGTTACCCCAGGACAGAAGCCGAACTGGCAGGTTTTAGTTGCTCACTAGTGTTGTGCTTTAGGAATTGAGACTGGAACCAAGAAGGTTTAACACTTTACTAATGGCCTGGATAATGAAATGCACTGTTGATAGGTAACACTAATTTGGTGAAGGAGGCTATCCTGGAAAACAGAGCTTCAGTATCTCGACAAATTGTGGAAATGGGCTGACAGGAGCTTTTCGGAGTTCAGTAATCACAAATGGAAAGTCCTGAAGATGGGATGGGATAAATTCACATAAAGTTTGGTGGTCACCTGGACAGAAAGCAGCTCTGCAGAACAGGACCTGGAAGTTCTAACATGCTACAGATTGAAAATGAGACAGTCACTTACCCTGCTACTAATGGCAGTGAAATAAGCCCTCTGTGTTAACAGCAAGAGCAGAGCCAACAGGTTCAGGGCAGTGATCCTTCTTCCTATGCCCTGCTGAGGTGGTGGAACATGCTCTGTAAGGGCCTGTCCTGATGCCTTGGGAAGTCCCTGTGGCTCCCAGCTCCTGGTCCCATCTGTCCTGCATGACACCCTGCCAAACCTAACCAAAATACAGTCAAAATAATAGGCACATATATTTCTGCTTTTCTTGTTGCTTATAAATATAATTGCAGAAATTAAAGAGCATCCTATTTACATCAGCTGGAGCTCAAATTTCATCTTTCAACTTTAGCTGAGTTAACAATCCAACTGCTTGTTTTTCTTCTTTTATTTCTCATTTTTCCCTTCAGTTTTTTGCCCTTTGTTGTTTACAAATTCAGACTAAAATGACTGAGCAAATGTTAAATGGCTCACTGTAACACATTATACTGAAAATCCACAATATACATGTTTCTAGATTTAAAGCCTGTTTGTAATAACAAATTCTGTATTTATGCTAATGAAGACCCTTTCAAATTTCCTATCTGCAAGAATACTCCCAAAATGTTAAAATGGAAACTAGATGGCCCACTGATGCATTAACAAGAATCAGTTGCCAAATGCAATGATTTATTCAGTAAAAAGTCCATATTGGGGAACAAGTTACTCCATCTAAAATTTTATTGGATTACATTAAAATTGCTTAAATAATTTATCTACAAGGTGCTTTGCTAACATTACTCGAATCTATGAGATAGATACATTTACAATAACTCCCTTCATACAGAAAATGAAATAGTTACTTAAATGGGCAAGTGCCCAAAGGCAGTGTATGAAAGGCAGGACTGGAGCTCAGAATTCTTGAGTTATCACATTTATCAAACATGCAAATGAAATTTTATGAGTGCCAATCAAGTGCAATGCCCTCAAATCACTGCAGTGATGATTTCAATGTTAAGAAAAAAATGGGATGTATGGCTATACTATATTTATTCAGAATTCATTTGTTTTAATAGACTTCCTTGCATTCCTCTTGAAGATAAGAATCTGAAAATTCAAACATTATTTGAAGCTTCTGAAATGATTTATCTTATGATAAGCTTTTGTGATGTGTGTCAGGCAAATGTGAATCAGGCAATTATTTAAGTACACAGCAATGTTATGATCACCATTTTGTTATTGAAACATCAAATAAATTACATCAATAATCGTTTAACAAACTTTGCACTGAAATCTGTTTTGCCTCAATTTTACAGATTCGTTATTCTCGTGCCATTGCTGACCTTTGATGACACTCTGCATTGCCATTTTTGTGCTTTAGAGATTCAAGGTAAGACCATTAAAACATTCACTTATAAGAGAAAGGGGAGACAATCATAAATATTTTTGGAGGATACATTACATGTATTTTCAGAGAATTGAAATTATCTCTGTGGGCAAACACCACCTCCCCACACCCGCTCCCCTAGAAACTCTGCTGTTAATAAAGTTCTCAAACTCAAAGATAACTCAAAACTTGATCTTACATCATGGGATAAAGGAGAAGTTACAACTCATCCAAAAGGAGCAGACTAAAGCCTTGCATTTTATTCTGCATATATTATTCTCCTTTTGTAAAATGAAAAAACTAAATCAAAGACTGCCAAACTCCCTAACATAAGACTTTTTGATTAGTATTTAGAAAACTTTATTTTTATAAAACTAACTCCTACTACAAATAATTTCCAAGTAGTTCCAAGGATAGATACCTTTCTAAAGTCAACATAATTTGTAAGGCATACTACGAAAATGTCAGAACATTACTTGACAAATAAATAGTAAAAAATAAAGGGTGTCATTTTTCATAAATAAAACAAATCACAAAATCAAACAATTACAGAATATGCTGAGTTGTAAGGGACCTGGAAGTATCAATGAGCCCAGCTTCTGGTCCTGAACAGCTCCATCCCCAGTAATTACACCACGTGTGTGAGAGTGTTATCCAAACAATTCTTGAACTCTGTCAGGTTTGGTGCTGTGACCATTGCCCTGGGGAGCCTGTTACAGTGCCCAACTATCCTCTGAAGGAGTGCAGTCCTTTTTTCTAATATCCAACCTAAACCTGCCCTGGCATAACTTCAGGCCATTCCCATGTGTCCTTTCCCTAGTCACCAAAAAGATCAGTGCCTGCCCCTCCTCTCCCCCTCCAAGGAAGCTGTAACTGCAGTGAGGTCCCCCCTCAGTCTCCTCTGGGCTGAACAGAACAAGTGACCTCAGCCACTCCTCACACAGCCTCCCCTCAGGGCCATTCACCATAGTCATGGCCCTCCTTTGCACACTCTACAACAGCTTAATATCCTTTCTTACATTGTGACCCCCAAAACTGCCCCCAGCACTGGAGGTGGGGCTGCCCCAGGTCAGAGCAGATCAGGACAATCCCCTCCCTTGCCTGGCTGGTGATGCTGTCCCTGATATCCCCAGGACAGGGTTGGCCCTCCTGGCTGCCAGGGCACTGCTGGCTCGTGTTCCACTTTGTATCAGCCAGGATGCCCAAGTACCTTTCCATGGTGCTGCTTTCCAGCCTCTTGTTCCCCAGCCTGTCTGTACACCCAGGGTTGTCCCATTTCAGGGGCAGAATCCAGCAGTTTCCCTTCTTGAACTTTTTATGGCTGGTGATTGCCCAGGCCCTTAATTTGTCAAGGTCTCTCTGCACAGCTCCTCTGCCTTCAAGGAAGTCAGCAGCTCCTGCCAGTTTTGTATTGTCTGTGTACTTGATCAGTACCCCTTCTAGTCTTTCATCCAGGCCATTCATTAAGATTTTCAAGAGCACAGGGCCAAGTATGAAGCCCTGTGAACCCCATTAGCGACAGGTCACCAGTCTGAGATCACTCCATTCCCTATAATCCGTGTGGAATGGAACCATGGTTGTGCCCAGCTCATGAGCCAGTTGCTCTGCCATCTCATGATGAGTTTATCCAGCTGAATGCTGGACATTTTGTCCAGAAGGATCCTGTAGAGATCTGTCTGAGATAGAACCAACAACTTTACTGAAATCCCAAATATTACAATTAGATTACATTGACTGTCTCCCTTGATCAGCTGAGTGGGTTACCTTGTCATTAAAGGAAATCAGGTTTGATAAGCAGGACTTTCCTCTCATGAAGCCATGCTGGCTGTGAACAATGTCTACATTTCCTTTCAGGTGTTTTTCAATACCTTCCAGAAGAATCTTCTCCATAACTTTACCAGGCGCCGAAATGAGACTGGAAGGCCTGTAGTTTCCAGGGTTCTCCCTCTTTCCCACTGCATAAATTTCACCTTAATGTTTACTTTATCTGCTTTGAATTATTTTAAAATTTATTTGGAATTTTTTTCACTTTTTTCATTTACTATCTTCTCTTTGATTTTCTAAAAATAAAACTTTAATTTTAATTTTAATTTTAATTTTAATTTTAATTTTAATTTTTAAACTAATTTTTAATGCTGACTTCTTATATTAACCTTTTTTTCCTTTTAAAAGAACTCTATTGATTTCATCAAAGTTTTCCTGAGTTAGTTTCTGGTCAACATAAATGAAGTCAAGAATTTTTACCCATCTGAAGGGGAATTTCAGTGTGTTCCTACTTGTATCACTAAGCACAACTTCAGATATTCATTGAGGTGAAGTTTTGAGAGTTTCACAAATACCTCCAAGTAGAGACAAGTTTTTGACCTTGGGTTTCCAGTATCTCAGGTCCTAACAATATCACTATTAGCTATCCTGTCAAAGTTAATTTTTTTAACTAAATGGAACATCTGCTGCTATGCCAAATGAAATTGATTTTGTTTATTTATTTAGTCAGACGTAGCATTTCATTAGTCTTAATGTATTTGCAAGTAATCTACAGAAGACATGAACATTTTTGAGAAAAACAAGAAATATAAATCAATTATTATTTTTCCAACTTAAGCTTCAGTTTCAAAAAAAGATCACCATTAATTCAAAACTTGTATTTATGTGAAAAATACTGGTTTGAAATCATGTCATAATTTAGAGTTCTTTTTGAGACTATAAACAATTGCATAGATGAAATGTTAAGTAGTGTGAAAATATTCATGTAGAGATAGTAGGTTTACTGTCACAAATTATGTAATGTTACCTCTGAACTGGTGCTCATTTAATCCTTGTTCAATAAAATATAAATCAATTAGAATCACAGAACCAATGGAAAATACCTCTGAGATCATTGAGTCCAACCTGGGGCCGAACACCACCATGTCATGCAGACCACAGCGCTGAGTTCCACAACCACNAAATGTTAAGTAGTGTGAAAATATTCATGTAGAGATAGTAGGTTTACTGTCACAAATTATGTAATGTTACCTCTGAACTGGTGCTCATTTAATCCTTGTTCAATATAACTTAAGAGTGACAGAATCACCTCTGAGATCATTGAGTCCAACCTGGGGCCGAACACCACCATGTCATGCAGACCACAGCGCTGAGTTCCACAACCACTCTTTTCTTTAACACCTCCAGGGATTATGACTCTACCACCTCCCTGGGAATCACATTCCAATGTCTAATAATGCTTTCTGTGAAAAAGGTTTTACTAATATCCAACTGAAACCTCCCCTGGCACTTGAGACTCTGTCCTCTTGTTCTGTTTCTTGTTGCCTGGAAGAAAAGCCCAACCCTCAAGTAGCTACACCCTCCTTTCACACAGTTGTGGGGATTGATAAGGTCTCCTCTGATCCTCCTTCACTACAGGCTCCCTCAGCCACCCCTCACAGGACTTTGCTTCAGAACCTTCACCAGCTTCATCGCCTTTCTCTTGACTTTCTCCAGCCCCTCAATGTCCTTCCTGAATTGAGGAGCCCAGAACTGAATAGAGCTCCAGGTGTGGCCTCACCAGTGCCCAGTAAAGGGGGGTGCTCCCTGCCATGGTCCTGCTGGCCACATGATTCTGGTACAGGACAGGATGGCATTGGTCTTCTCAAAAATAGTGTGGCCAGCAGG
>VYXF01006252.1:12138-24741 GCA_013397295.1 Polioptila caerulea | reverse complement strand
AGGGAGCCTCTCCAGGTGTCACCCCGTGCTCTGGGATGGTGGCACCAGTGACCCTCTGTGGTCCCTTCCAGCCGGACCCATCCTGGGATTTGGGCATTCCTGCAGCAGCTGCGGTGCTTCCCCAGCCCCTTTCCCGTGCCATGAGCAGCGCAAGGTTGCCTTCCAGTGAAAGCAGAAAGGAACTGCAGGGAGGGAGGGATGAGCTCTGTGGGAGCTGCACTCGAGCTGCAGCTCTGGAGTTCAGAGGATGAGAGAATTTATGAACAAAAACCACACAGGAACAAACTCCCACCCGGGTAATTTGACAAAATGTCCATAATTTTGGTAATCCCCACCAGAATCTGTGGTCTGCACAACTCTCTGAATTCAGAGAATTTATATTCCTTTCCTGTATTCCTATTGCTGTATTTATACCCCTGCACTGCTGCACAAAGACTGAGCTGGGGCTGTGTGGGAAAAGTTGGTGCTGCCAAAAGGAGTCCAAGCTTTGAGAGTCAACCCCTGACATGGTGGCTGCTCCCACCCTGCTCTGGTTTTTCTTCAGTAGAAATGAGTTTTTATGTCCACCCACCCTGCCTGACACAAAGGGCCAGATTCTCCCTGAGTGTGAGCTTTGCTCTCTCTCCATGCAGCCCATTGTTCTGCTTTTCTTTTAATGGAGAATTTAAAAAAATCTCCTGTTTAGTGATGGGTAATTTTGGTCTATTTGGATTATTTTTCTCCTAAAAAAAAATATGCAGCTAACTTCAGAACTAATGACTCAAGTGGTCTGAGTGTAACTTTCCTGGAAATAGCCTTCTTAAATTTTATTTCCTTTTACTAAAATAGCTCTTGAAATAATATCTCAGAGTTTATTTATAGTTTATATAAACTTCCCACTGTTTCAGAGCCTATTGTCCATTTTTTTGGAGGTTCTAAATTAATTTTATTCCTATTTTAAGTCCTTGCACCTCCTCTGCTGTTACCCTCAGAGTTATATGAGAAATCTGAATATGGACAGGAGAAAGCTGAGCTCCTCTCCAGAAATGAGGAGACCTAATTAGGAGTGTCACCAAACAAATTGAAAACCTGCAGCAAACTCCTCCAGCTGCTCTGTGTCCTCTCCCCACCCTTGTGGGTTAAACACTTGGGAGGCAGAAGAGTGTGAAGGGGATTTTTTATTCTTTCTGATGCTCAAAATCCACCTGGGATGGAGTGTGGGAATTCTGGGGCTGGGGAACAATGTGTTAGAGGTTGTGGGGCTGTATTTGATCTTTTAGGCTCTGGGCAAATCACATTTATTTCACATTTCCTTCCTGTTGTGGATGTGGCAGTGCAGGGCAGGCTGGTGGCTGCTGGGGGGCTGTGCTGGGAGCAAACTCAACAAGAGAATTTAGCAGATAATTTGGTTTTAGCTGGGTGCAAAGCAGCCCAGTGCTGCTTTTCTGCAGGCAGAAAAAGAGGGGCTGTGAGGGCAGAAGAGTTTAACAATAAAACACCAAACCCCACAAACCATTCCCAAGTTTGGCTGTGCTGGGGTTTTCTGGGATGCCATAACTCCCCATCCCAAATCCAAACCTCCCAGCTGTTTTGCTCCTGGCTGTAACTGATGCCTTCAGGAGGGTGATTTGGAATAGAGACTCGACAGAGTAAAAGGATGAAGTAGGGATTTGTTAACAGGCCTTAATGGGTACACACACACGAGTTTAGCCAGGCTGCACTTAAGGTGCACTCCTAAAATGGGCACAGAATGCACACGGATCACGAGGGCTCACACTTTGATAAGTTCTGCTCCATTAGCATATTAGAATCAATTGTCTAATTACAACTTCAGGTTATGAAGCTCCATCCTCCTGGTTTTGTTTCCTTACTTTAAGTTGTTTTTGTTCTTGGGCTGAAAGTTGTCCTTGGTGCTGAGCTGGAGCAGGAATTGTTTTGTCTCCCTGCTCTGTGAGGAGAGCTCAGCAGCACTGAATATGAAACCTAAAACTGCCCCCTAAAACAGCCCAGAATGTAAAAAACACCAAATCTAAAACTCAAGGCATCACACCGCAGGTCCTGCGGGTCCACCCCTCCCTGCTGCTGCCTGCTGAAGGTGTTTTCCTCCCTCTTGCTGAAGATGGTGCTGCAGAATAGGGAATTGTGGCTGTGGGAGAGGACTGTGGGTGGGCATTGCTGCTGGGGGCCAGGGCCTGCCCTGCCAAAGCTGCCCCGGGGCTCTCAGGGCTGCGGGAGCTGCGCCAGCCCCGGGGCAGAGCTGGGGGATGCTCCTGGAAGTTTTCCTTCCCAGGGAAATCTGCCTCGCTGGGGCTCCTTCCACCCCCTGCCTGCCCCACAGGTCTGGGGCTGTCGGGGCAGGATGGGTGAGGATTCCTTGCTCGTTTTTGCTGTGCCTTTTCTGCCCCCAGCACCGCAGGGGAGGTGGGAGCTGGGGCTGCTCCAGAGCCCAGGGGTGCGCTGACATTATCGTGCCTTAAATCGAGATATTCCTGGCTTGAATCCCAGTCCTGGCATTCAGAATAATCACAGAACTGGGATGCAGTTCTGTCCTTGCAGGGGTCCTGGTTCACGATTTGCAGTCAGATTTCCTGGCTGATGGGCTCTGGGGAATCTCATGGCAGCAATTTCGGGTATCACTGCCCCAGTTCCCCACCTTGGGGACAGGACGAGCTGCACTCGGAGTTCTCCAGCCTGAAAACTTTTAATTCTATTCTATTCTATTCTATTCTATTCTATTCTATTCTATTCTATTCTATTCTATTCTATTCTATTCTATTCTATTCTATTCTATTCTATTCTATTCTATTCTATTCTATTCTATTCTATTCTATTCTATTTTTTGTGGAGGACAAACTGACCTTTGCCGATGGCTTCAGCTGAGGTACCAAACTCCTCCCAAGGTGGAGGTGAGGGGCAGGTTTGGCTCCAGGAGTGATGACCCTGAGCAAAATCCTGTAGGGATCCTAAACTGAGCTACTGTGGCTGACCAGAGAATGTCAGTCAGAGCCCTAAATACCTGTATACATTTGCTTTGTTCCACTTATCAAGTATTTATTCAGATTTTTAGGAGGATGATTTATTCCATAAGAAAATGATGCTGGGCATTTTATTTATTATTTGTTTTGGTTTTTTTTTGTTTTTGTTTTTTTTTTTCCTGAGTATCATGTATCTTTACAATGCGGTTATATGGCTTAGGAAATTAATGCCAGCTTTTTTGGGATGGGACCTTGGGATATTCCTGCTCCAGCCCTGCTACAGTGTGCTCAACGCTGAGGTCAGAGAGGGCTGCTCAGGGCTGTGCCCCCTCGGGGCTGGAAACTCCCAGACCAGAGTTGGCANTTTTTTTTGCAAGACTTGGTTTTCTTTCATGATTTATGAATTTATGGGAATTCAGAAAAGAAGCCATGAGAAGTAATTATTAACTAAATAAAACTGTCTCATGTGTCAACTATACATGAAAAAATCAGAGTATAAAGGCCTGTTCAGTGTAGAAAGCTGATTTGTTGAGGGAGTTTTTTAGTAGGGAGTGAAATGAAGTATTTTTGCTGGTCAAGGTCTTCACAGTTTTAGTAACAGAATATATTTTGGACTTTTTCATGGCTAGAAATGGAAAATAAACTTTCCTGCTTTTCAATTCATTAATTAACACCTGAATGATAAGGCACCCCACTCAAACCAAATGAGTAAATCAGAATGAATAATTTTGATAATTTCTTCTGTATTTCCAGTAAAACTTATTTTCCTCAAAATCTGTTGAATTTTTTGGACGTTCAGCTCATGGTGTGTGGCTTCCACCACTTCAGCACTTTGATTTTCCTTTAAAACGTTGTCATCATGTATAATTTGGGCGATTTTTCTCTGTAGTGCACAGGATTTCAGGAGATGATGGTATAATTTTGATTCTATTTCTGATGTCATTTCAAATTCAAGTAGGCGAAATGAAAAAGAAAACCCCCAAAATTTCATAATTCAGTGTACATCTCCACCAAGGGCCCCACTGGCTGCCTGTGGATAACCCAGCAGGTATTTTCAGGCTGGCACTGACCTTGGCTGGGGAGGATTTCTTGTTTTCTACTCTCACCCTCCTGACATTTATTCCTGAAGCACACGGCTCTAAGAGTTGTTGGGAGGGGTTTGGACTTTTTCCATCCGAATCTAAAGGGTTCTGCTTCCAAATAGTGCTGGACATGTTTTCCCAGTGTCCACAAGACCTGGGATTTTTGCAAATTCAGGAGTCCTGCTCTGCCTGCAGGAAGCCACCAGCACCCAGGAGGTCCTGGGCCATACCTGGAGCCCCAGGTGGATGCCTTGGAAAACAAAACCCGGATCAGCTGGCTCCTGACACCTGTATTTTGGCAACAAACCCCTTCTGTCCTCTGCTGGGCACTGCTGTCGTGCTACGTGTTTTTGGGCAAGTCCCTTCTCCCAGCTCCTTTCATCCTCCGCTGTGGTGGCTTCCAGCGTCACCTCCGCGGCCCAGGGACTCTTGCAGGGTGTATTTACCTGGAGGTGAGGAGGGTAATAATCCTGAGGGCCACCTGCAGCAGGTCTGACAGGTCCAGCTGGCCGAGCACGGGCACAGCCCGTCCCCTCCTGCTCTGTGCCGGGCACCGTGCAGGGCAGTGCCCGCTGCTCCTTCCTGCTTGGGGCTGGGGCTGCCCAAAATCTGGGGACTGGGTAGGATGAGGGGACCAGAGAATTGGTGGATGGGTGCAGGAAGAGCAGGATGTGGTGGTAGAGGACACAAAGTTACGTGTCCTGGCTTTTCCTTCCCGCTGGACAGGCAGGTCCCTTGGGGCTCTTGGGGCAGATTTTGGGGACCAGAGCAGCCTCCCCTCTTCGCTGAGCCTCATTAGCAGCTCATTAGTAATCAGTGGAGAGGCAATGTCGTCTCCGGAGTAATTTCCTCACTCTCTGCACCTTCCCCACAATCCCAGTCCCTCCTTGCAGAGGATGGGTGTCCTCAGGGAGGGACAGGAGGGAGCTGAGTTTGCCTCGAAATAAACCCACAGCGGGCAATTCCTGCCGTCAGCTCCCCTCGCCTAAAGCCCCTGCAAGAGGGAATTGTGGAGCAGCTGAGGGTCCCCATTTGCCTCCCCATCTTTCCATATCTTCTCTCCTTTCTGTCTCGTCTTACACTTTCCTTTCTGCTTGTTCCTTGCCTCTCTCTTCCTTTCTTCCTCGTTTTCCCCTCTCTCCTCTCTACCCCCTTCTCTTCCCGTCCCTCTGTGCTGCTGGATATTCTGAGCAGTGACAGCAGCCGCTGGGAGCTGGAATCCAGGGAGATAACAGCACTGCCATGAGAATCAGCCTGCTCAGCTACAATTAGCCCTGCTGATATCTTTCACCTGGGCAGAGCTGCCTTATCATTGTTACTTCTTGGAAAATGAAGGGTCACTGATACTGATCGCAGATAGCACGGCTCCGGCATTTCCCTCTGCTTTTCATGCTGCTGGAATCCCTTTCTGGCTCCCTTCTCCCCCACGATTAGTTCTGCATCCCTGTGGTTCAGCTGTGCTGCTGTCAGATGGAAAGCAGGCACCGGAGCTTCCCAGCGCTGCTGGGCTGGAACAGGGACCCCAGGAAAATCCACCTGGTGTGAGTGACACCACATCCAGGAATCCTGCAAGGTCCTGGAGTTCAAAGCCAGAAATAAAATAGCACATCAGTGCTCCAGGGCCTGTTTCTGCTGAAAGGTTGCCCTGTCTTTGGGAGCTATCGAAGGGCACGAGGCAGCGGCAGCTGGGATTGTTCCTGTGGGGCTGGAATCCCTCCCTGCTCCCTCCCGATTCTGCAGTTCCTCACTGGGGATATGCAGATATTGGCAAATACTCCCACAGATTTTCTTCCCACCCTGGATGGGCTTTAGCATCTGTTTCTAGAGCCTGTAGACAGTGGGGCTGTCCTTCCTGGCCCGTGTTTTGGTGGCAGTTTCACCTATCTGAGAAAGAACAACCAGAGCCAACTTCGTGCTTTCGTGCCGTCGTTTTGCGGGTCGTAAGGTTGCAATCAGAATAATCTTTGGTTTATCCCAATGACAGACTGGAAGCACCAGCCCTCTTGTGACATCAGTGTGGCCTTGCCAGTGCCACAAGAGGGTCCCTGGGTCCGGCCCTGCTGTTTTCCTGCCAGAGGAGTAAACTGTGAGTGTGGGGGTGTGTGCCCCGGAGCGTATTGGAGCAGGGGTTGTGCAAACCTTACTATGAGTGCACCTCTGGCACTGCAGTGGCAGCCGGGGCCGTGCAGGGCTGGGGCATCTCCTGGACTGAGCTGACCCGTGCCTTTCATGTGCCGTCCCTCCAGCCACCTGTGCGTCACGGCCGTGCCACCGCTTCGGGCACACGCCGTGCCTGCTCCAGAGAGCCACGGCCCTGGAAAAGCCCTGGAAAAGCCCTGGAAAAGCCCTGGAGAAGTCCTAGAAAAACCCTCCTTTCCCTGCTGATGTGGCCCCAAAAGTGAGCCCTCAGTGGCAGCACCTCCTTTTGTGACCCCTGAAGGGTTTTAAGCTGGCTCGTTTTCTCGTCCTGTAGAGAATTGCCAAGGCAGGAGAATACTCGAGTTTTTCATTCGAAGATAAGGTGGATGGGTGTTGCACTGGGGACTTTGTTTTTCCTCTAAAATCTGGGCTTCCCCCGTTTCATCCTCTGCCCTCTCTGTGCTGCCTGTGCCTCGTGCTGGTAGAGAACATGATCCTCCCGTGAGCTGCCCACAACCCTTTGTCCCGACAGAAGAAAACAACAAAAGGTGAATCGCCAGAGGAATGTGAATCCAATAAATTGCGACATTTGGATGTTTATCTGACCTTCAGTGTTTACAAGGTTGTCTGGCAGTGGCACGAGAGAGGCTTTGACCAACTTGTTGGTCAATTGGACTGAAATCTGTTCTTGTCTCTGGTCAGTCTGGCAGTGCCCTAAGAACAGCTTGTTCCAAGCAAGCTCCTAAATGAGTTTATGTGCTGAACTGGCATCATCGTGTGTTCTCATTACACCCTCTGCTCCTTTCTCACTCCACCCTTTCAGGTTTTTGATTTCTGTGCTATTGCTCAGAATAATTGCTATATTTTCCCCCTCAAAATGGTACCATCCTCCTGCCATTGTCCCTGGGGAGGTACAGCTGTCTTTGCTCCTTCAAAGAGAGGGCCTGACCTTTTTTCCAGGCTGTGCTAAAGCTGTCACATGTGACCAGCAGAAGGAAAGTGTAGGATGACCAGAATTCAAGCAATAGGGTATACAATGTCATGAACTTTAGAAAACTTTATTACATATTTTTAAAAGCAGTATTCAAGCCTTATCTTTGTCATACTTAAAGCGCTGTACAATTTTGGATTCTGTGGAAAGGCACTATGGATTTCCTGCTTTTCCATGGTTTGCAAATGATCTGTGCTTAGGGAGTGGTGCATGAAAACCCTGTGCTTCAGATCAGGCATTTCTGAATGTGGGAAGTTTGAGGACAGATTATTTTCAGCCTCATCTCTTTTCTGGTTTTGACAAGACTGTCCCTGATAAGCCTATGGAGTCAGGAAAGCTTCAGTGATTAGGCAGAAGCCTAATCCTAATGTGCTGCTATTATTATCAGTGGGTTGTTTTAGCAGAAATTTTGATGAACCCAAGACTGAGCCTTTAATTTTTATCCCAGACTCATTCCCCAGCCCTGGGTTGTTGGCTGTGGCCAGCTTTCCCCCGTCCCCATCCCACACAGAGCCACATCTCCTTTTCCAGGAATCTGCAGAGTCAGCTGCTGCTGCCGTGGGCTGCTGGGACCCTCAGGAGCCCTTTCTTGCTCTAGAGCATTTCCAGCCTCCCTGGGCATCTTCTGCCCCCTCCACGCCACCCTGGCTGCTTTAAATCCCTCCTTTTGTACAGGCTGAAATGCTTTTAATGAGCTTCTGCAGACTCATCATCAGTTAGTGGCAGCTTTTGGGTCAGCAAGTGTAGGTGGGAGAAAACCACGTAATTCCTGTCACTGCTGCTGCAAAGCATCTTGTGCAGGGAGTTAATGCTGAGTGCCCAGGCAGGCACTATTTCATTTTCTGCATGGGGAGGCAAAGGGCAGTGTTTCCTTCTCCCAATGGAATCTTTTTTTGGCCAGGGTTCTCTCCCGTGATACACGGATCAGTAGCCCCAAGGTTGGGGCTTGCTGACAGCCAGGAGCTACTGCAATCATAAATAATAATAATATTTTACAGAAGGCTTCAAGCATGTGCGCTGCACCCCTCTGCAAACTGATTTTGTAGTGACTTGGTTTCATGTCAGTTTAGCAAAATGCTGAATGTGCATAGTTCCTCTTCATTTTATCTTAAAATAGGACATCTAAATAAGGAGCTCTGTAGGCCTTTCCCAGTCTCTCCTGGCTGTCAGCTTTCACTGAGCTTCCCCACACCTCCCACTGCATTTTTCTCCAGGGTAGGAAGAGACTCTGCAATGTAAGTGGGATTATTCATGGGTGACAAATGTAGCCCGGTGTGACTGTGGGATATAGAAAAGCAGCTACAAACTGCAGAAAATTTGAGAAATGGGAACGAGGTTTCTAGCAGGGATTTCATGCCATAATGGCTCAGATAGCAGAGGGCTGATCCTGGCCTGGGTTAAATGCAGTTTGAATGGGTTTTAGCTTTTCCATGAGCTGCTGTTTCCAATGGCACTGGGGAAGCTGGTGCTGCCTGTGCCACGGGGGCACTTTGTTCCTGCTCTAAACCAGCCCTGGTTTCAACCCTGCTGAGGTTCCTCTTGCAGAACCCCATCAGGGCTGGTGTCTGTGGTGTCACCAGAGCCACTGAGGTGCATGGCAGGGTATCCAGCACTGCCCCAGGGGCACTTCCTTCCAGCAGAATTCCTTTAAAAAGCTTCCATCCACACAGAGAACCTCACAGCAGGCTCTCCAAAGAACGGCTTCTTACTTGAAAAAGATTTCTAAATAAACTCCAAGCCACGTTTTTATAGGGAAGGATGGTATTTGCAGAGAAGGTTAAGGCTGTAGCAGGCAGTATTCTTGGAGATAGGAATTCTCAGCCCCTGCAGCTTCCCATAATTTGACGTGTCTCGAACCCTCGAGTCCCCATTTCACTTTCCCAATCAAAAAAGACACCAGGTTTTCATTTCAAAATGCAAAGCTCCTCTTGGCTGGGAGCTCCTTCCCCTGTAGAAAATGTGCAGGCACAAAAACGGTGAGGATTTCATTAATTAGAAGGTGCCAGGACCTGTTGGTGCTGGTGCAGCAGCAAAGACCTGGGAAAGGCTTTGGGAGGCATCAGTGGAACTGCTGCCCCTGAGGGTGCTCCAGCTGCACCCCCTGGCATCCCCTCTCCATAATTCACTTTTGGCTGGTCCCAGGGCAGCTGCCCAGGGTGGCCCAAGCTCTGCTCAAGGCTGGAGATGTGCTGAGCCCATCCCTGGGGGGAACAGGCAGCAAAATTTGTGCCTCGAGCAGGTGTGAGAGAAGCCTTTCCTGCGAGAGTCTCCGAGGGGAGCATGGAAACACGAACATAACTAGCAGTGAAAACTGAGTGGGATTTGTGTTTCTGGTGAGATGTCAGGAAATTGCTTTAAAAATGCTCTGCTGAGAGGCTTCCCAGCAAGCTTTTAACTGTTCCCTCACCTGGGAAGATCGCTGGGATGAATTCCTCAGGCGTGACGCAGCACGGAGCTGCTCTGGAGCTGCCTGGGCTCCCCTGGCATCTCCAGGCAAAGGAGGAGAGGGAAGGGCAGTACCTGGAACCTGGGAAGAGCAGGCAGGAGCGCTGGCAGCAGCTCTGACTCAGCTCACCGTGTGGGCTGACGTATGGAAATTGCCATATACATTTGTAAATGTTTTGGTATGCCTGAGCAAGCCAATATCTGGAATTAATTTTGTTCTTTTGGGAGGCAAGGCAGGGAGCCCGTCAAGAGGATAAGTCCAACTGGATCACAAGTATGAGTGCTGGTGGGGTTTGTTCAGCTGGCTGAGACCTGTGTGTGGATGTGCATTTGCAGTTTGAATTTTCTGGGTTTGGTTTTCCTCACTTCACTTGTAAAGTGACTCGGAGCAAATTGAACTAAGATCACTCCAACCTTGAAGCAGACTTGTAGCTGGTATTAAACATATTTTAGTGGGTTGTGCAATGCAGAATCCTTGCTCTGCAGTCTGTTTGAGTGTTTCTCTTTCTCCCTGTACTTTTTAATGTCAGCACTCTGTTACTGACTGTGCTATTTCGTGAGCCGTGATGCCCTGAGGGGAGCTGGGGGTCGTTTCTCCATCACTAACATTTGCCATTTGTGGAGCAGGATGCAGGCTCACCATTTTACATGTTAGGAGAATGAAAAATAACTTCTTTGGCTGGAATTGCGGGGAGGATGGTAGAGGCAGAATGCAGCTACCTCAGCTGCATCACAGCCATGGTGAGGAGCAGCTCCTGCAAAAAAATAAAAATAAAAATGCACTGGGCTGGTGAATGCCAGGGAAGGGTCCAGCACAAGGGATTCCTTGGCTGTAGCCTGAGGGCAGGTTGGTGTGAGAGCACACCTACCGAACTCTGTGACAGCTCTGCTGGCAGGATCTCTCTCCCGTTGGTGTTTGACAGTCCATGACAGGATTATAAAGAGCTGCTGCACCTCCAGGCAAAGAAACGCTACAGGTCCTACATTGCTGCAAATCACATTTCGGCTTGTGAAGCCCATCTCATCCAAAGGCTTCAACTGGATTAGTTATTTTTAAACCCCACAGAAGGAGTGTTAAAAATGTGCTTTTTCATGCAAGCAGCCTTTAAAAAAAACCCCAAAAACCCCGTGCTTTATGTTCTGAGGTGCTTTCTCATAATTTCCCCATCCCTTTGCTGCCTACACCCCGACACTGTATGAAAATGACTTTGGAGACAACACAAAGGACTGTTTCTGCAGCTTGCTTTTTGTAAATCTTAGGATTTTGCTTTTCTCCTTTGCTGAAACTCCAGTAAGCATCTAAGATTTCAATATCTGATTTAAGAGACAATTACAGCTCCCGTGACACCCCTGCACAGAGCCACTGGCTGGTGCCTCCTGCTAGGTTATTAACAGCTGCCAGTGGAGAGTGAAAATGGATGTGCTCTGGTTTTTGGGTAAAATCTTGAAGGGGTGACATGAACTGAGTCTCTCGAGCATGCAGGACAAACCTTATCACTCTTGCAGCTTGCAGAGAGGCTTGCTGCTGTATTTGTCAGTGGGTCTGGCTGGAGTCCAGCACTTGGGGCTTCGGGGGCTGCCAACACCTTGCCCACAGGCAGGTGCTGTGGTCAGCCACAGATCCCCTCCCTGCCTCCTCTGGGATGCACTTAGGGATGCTGGGCTGTGCCTAAAGCACGGTGCGGGAATTTGGGAATTCCTTGTGGGAATTCCTTGTGGGAATCCAGGATCATCAGGGCAGTGAGGAGAAACCCCCAGCAGCTGCACCCCCTGCCACCCCCCGGACCTGAAGGTGCTGATTCAAAGCCATGAGGTGGCTGTGACAAACTGCAGCGATCCCAATCCACGGGCAAACCTCCTGAAGGGGCTTGGTCTGCTGAGCTGGAGGAGTGCAGGAGCTCCTGCTCCCAGGTTTGCACCCTCGGGTTGATCCTGCAGGGCTCCAGCTCCCAGCCCAGCTCCCTCTCCTGGGCAGTGACACACGAGGGAAAGGTCTGTGCCCTGTCCGGAGGGAGGCTTGGCTCTGTTTTGGCTCTGTCCCCACGTCCCTCTGCAAAACACCTCTGTCCCCTTTGGCTGCAGCTGCTGGCTCAGCTTCAGAGGGCTTTTCCTACCCCCTTATCTCACAGCAGCCAAAATTCCAGCTAAACAAAACCCCCAGCCGCAGACTTATTCAAAACATTTATTAGTGTTTAAGGAAAATAATAGTATGTGAAAGGTACAGAGCTTTGTCTAAAGCCATATGCATTTTCTTTATTTACAAGCTTATTTGGCTGCAAACTCTACACGAGATAAAAGTAGTATGTTTTTCTCCCAGAGACTTGGAATTAAGGACAGTTCGTCTTTTATTTATTTATTTATTTCACTTTATTTTTTTTTTTCCCCTTTTAGTTCAGCACTGTAAGTTAGGACAGCATTTTCCAGGGTTTACTGCTATCTTTTTTTCCTGTAGGCGTTTTGCTTCTCTCGCAGTATTTTCATTCCAGAACAAGGCTCATTCCAGATGCAAAGCATAAAGGAAACATTCATACCTTGGCTTTTAAGCTAAACCTCCTTCATGAACAGCAAGTTCATAAGGAATGTTAATTAAAGCATCATACAGTATCTAAATGGACTTTTTTTTTTCCCCTTTTTTTTTTTATAAAGAATTAAGGCTATGTAGATGTCACAATAAAATAATCTCAGGTAAAACGCACCCTATCTGTTAGATATGAAAGAAAGGTTTAACAATAAATAAATGATTTATGCTGTCAATAACATTATGGAACTGTATAAAACTATATTTACGCAGCTTTAAACATAAAAAAAAAAAAACCATACTAGTGGCATGAATATATACAACACAGGTCATGACATACGTTTAAATTATCATAGCCAGCAGTGTTCTTTTTTTTCCATGGGGACACTATAATAAATAGAAATGTTAAATATTTACAATAATAGCATATGTGGAATCAGTAGATGAACACATAAAATCTTCACACACATAGAG
>VYXF01006251.1:539897-566269 GCA_013397295.1 Polioptila caerulea | reverse complement strand
AAAAAAAAAAAAAAAGAGTAAGTATGTTCTATGTTACGGTTTTAGCATAATGCCTCTTTTAGAGTAGCTATTACTCGTTTTCTTCATCTTAGCATCTGTTTTAGCACTTCTGCAATTTTTATTCAGGCAGGGTTTTCCCGGCTATTTCACATGTTGATCAGACAGCACATGATTGAGATGGAGCCTTTGACTTTTACAATTGTTGTTCACAGCAAGAGCAAAGCAAAGGGATTCAAATATTAGCAGAGATGTATAATTAAAAATGTGTCCTGCCTGTGCTGACAAAGTGCTTCTGTGGCATTTCAGAGCTTGGGCAGAGAGAGACCCCTGGTCCCACTTAAGCAGTGGTGCAAAGGTCTCTCATAATACCAGCCTCTGGCTCTTTGTCCTCTGGAGAGCCTGTAGGCTGCTCTTGCCTGTTTCCCACGCTGAGGGAGAAGGAACTTCCATCTATAACACACCAGAGACAGAGGCCGGCACAACGCACAGGGAGAGCATTCTTTATGCAAATGAATGGAGCAAATTGTGCATCCCTTCTCTCTAACAGAGATAATCCCTCTCAAGGTACAACTTTTTCTTGTGCTTTTACTGGGAGGAGGCAGCTTTGCCCACCTGCCACCCCCTTGTCCTGGAATGTATGTAGCCCTTTGTGAAAGGATGTGCACTTACACAAGGGAAGTACAACTTCAGAAAAACTATTTGGTGAAGTTTTCTATCTTGCTACCACTCATAGTGCCTTTTTTTTTTGTAGATTCCCAGAACTCAAGACAGAGTGATAAAGTAGTGGTTTTGAGGTTAATTGTTAGGTGGGGCTTGCTGATAATCCACTGTAGGGGAAAGAGCACGTGTTATCTGAAGCAGCCAAGTGTCATAATGATGATCTTCTTTAAATCAGTATTGCATACATTGCATTAAAATTTACAATGACTAATCATTTGATACAAAACCAGAGTGCTCAGAAATAAAAGTGGCTGAAGCTTCTATATCGCAAAATGTCCTAATAGAGATTTTCAGAAGAACCACTCAATTAAAGTTTGAGAACATTTTGGGTTAGCCAGAAAACTGCAAATTGGGCTGAAAGGTTCCAGAAGGACTTGCATGTCTTAAGACTTCAGCTAACAATTTGGAGTTTGCATTTCAGACTGTGAGTTTGCACTGAAACAGAGTTAGCACAGCCTTGGAGAGGAACTGAGGCAACCTACAGTCTTAGAGTCCTCAAGAGGACTTCTAGATATTCCCCTTTACCACATCAGAATCACCTATACCTTTGTCACCCTGATGCAAGTTTTTCTGCCATCTTTTTTAAGACCCCCACTGACAGACTATAGAGCCTGTTCAAATGATACATTTCAGTACCCCAGTGATCATTAGAAAGTTTTACTATGCTTTTGTGGTGTAAAATAACTTCTTGTGTTCATCATCAGTATGCAGAACAAGTTATGTTCTTGTTCTTTGCCTTCTGCCTTCCCTCTGCAGGTCAATCTGGTTTATCTAGCTTTGCCTTATAGGTCCTGGTTTCCAGACTCCTTATTTCATCTAGTGTCTCAACCTGCACACTAAATATTAATTTGAGCATGTTCAGAGCTAGTTACATGTCTCACAAGTTCGTCTGGAAAAAAATACCAAAAATACTTTTAGCAGTTGAGGCCATAGCAAAATCTGGGCTCTCTGTAATGCCCATGGGCCTGGTGAGTTGCACAGACACTGAAATGGATGTTATCCTTCATGTTCACTTTCATCTTCTCTGCAGTCAAGGTGGCAAAAGTTACAGTTCCATTAATGATATTAATTCCTGTAGCCTGTTTGTCCTTACTCCTAGAGTATCCAAAGAAATGTGTTTCATTTGTTTGTGTAAATTGACTAAAACTAATCCGTGGTTGTGCCTACACTACAAAGGATTCCTGTACAGATAAATAGAAAATTAATCAAAACACAGTTCCTGCCAGATTGGTTCCCAGGAGATTTGTAGCCTGATTCAGGTGAAAAGGGTATCCTATTCTCTTTTAAGTTCCTAGGCTGAATGTCTCCTCACTCCCTTCACTAACTCCAGCACAGCAGGAAGCTCTGTTGATGGAAGGCACATGGTACCCCGGAGCAATCTGGAATATCACACAGGCAGAGCAGGGTGGATGTGGACAGAGGTGATGAGAGAACTGATGCAGGAAGGCTGGCAGGACCTCAGCAGGTGGCACTCTTCCCTCTGGATCAGCGTGGGGAGGGAGCTGCTCCCAGCAGTGCGCGGCATCACTGCTGACACACCAGCTCAGGATGCAGTGTGAAATCCAAAGCCTTGACCTCTTTTGATCGCTGGGGTTTTTTATGGAGTCGTCCTTGATTCATGTATAAAAATAGTTTACTAAAGGTTCTTGAAATTTCAACTCAAATAATCTGCCTAATGAGATGTCTATCTATAGCCGTGGCTCTGTAAATTATTCCTTGCTCCTTGCTCAGGCAGTGCATTCCTAACACAACTGTGCTTTGAAGTCTGACATCACTGTCTTTCTAGACAGTGGTGATCCTGGACTGTGCACTTGGAGCATTTTGAGATGCAAATCATTGTATTCTTACAGACTGTGTTCTGTGTTGCACTAGATTCTCAGCCAGTCAGTCAGTCTGTTTGCAGGGTGAATTTAGTGAGAGTTTAAACAACATAAACTCGATTGTAATGCGGTATGATTGTACCCTTACTTTTTAATGAATTCTTTAAATAGGGAATCTCATCTGGGTGTCTTGTTCACCTACCCCTACCCCTTGTGGCAATATAAAGAAAAGAAAAAGAAATTTTGGCAATAAATGGTTATAATGAGTTTTAATCCCCAAGCTGTACCTGTACCAAAGCCTCAAGATTTCTTGCCTGCTTTCTTTAAGTGTTGTTCTGTGAAGATATATCTGAAGTTTCATCAAGGACTTGTGTTTGAGACCTTGTATCAGCAGGAATTTAACCCAAGGTCAGAATTGTCTGATTCTTCGCTGACAGAGGCTTGCACAGTTGTTGACTTTGCTTAATTGAGGAGCCTCCCTATACTACAGTCTCTTCAGGAGTTTTGGGTAGTAGGTAGCTCTGAGTTGATGTATTGGCATTTCTCTCCTCAATATTTTTAAGACATATCAGAAGAATGACTTTTTCTGCTAACCACTGTTTTTTTTTTTTCTATGTGCCTCTTTGAGAGGGCTTCTTAAGACATCTAGCTTGAGTATACTTATGTTCTACTTAGTGGCCTGTTGTTTTACACTGAGAGAGACTGATTTTGATGCCTAACTGTCCAGCTGTATATGCCTCCATGATGTGGAGTTCCAGCTGCTGTGAACTGATTGAAATCCCATCAGCAAGAACAGCTTGTGCCTCTTGGGGAAACAAAAATGTTTTTCTGCTCCCCAGAGCCCTGGCTAGGCTGTCATACCTGTGGCTCCATTCCTCTTCACTGGCATGGGTGTCACACGCTTGCAATGCCATTCTCTTAGGATGGGGTAAAGAGAGTAAGGTGGGTTTTGTTGACTGTCAAAGTACAAAGTACATTGAGACAGTGAATTTTTTTTCTGTTATAGCTCTTTTGGAAGTTTGTGGCCAAACTGCCCACTGAGTAGTCACTGCATATTGGACAAGATTGATCTGTGGTGGGGAGTCTTACAAAGATGGTTGCAAAACTAACTCAACCTTTCTCACAGTGGCTGAGGTGGTGGTGTCCCAGGAGGGCACATCCCTAGTTTGGCTGGGCTTCTTGGGGAGTGCTGTAAGAGGAAGTACTTCTGCTTTATTCACAGCAGGTATAAACATGATATGGTCTTTTCTCAGAAATACCTATAATATCCATTAAATATCCATAATTCACAGATCATTTGAGATAAAGCCCATAGTGGTTGAAGTTCAAGATGAATTTTTTTCACCATACCAGAAGTTCATGATGTTCAGCAATAGAGATGAGTTCTAAGACTTAATGCATGATCTCATGCAACTAAAAACCTGCAGTGAAGACTAGAGTAGATACAGATTCCCCTGACAATGAAGTCATCTGGGCCAATCTTCATATCAAACCACATTGATAAGAAGTGCATGGTAGACATTCTTATATCAAACAAGACTGGGGAAGGTTTTTTCCCCTTTAAGGCATGTTATACTAAAAATTATGTTAAAAAGGTCCCCTCAAGCTCTTAAATGAATTACTGGTATCAGACATTCTCCAGCTCTAAAGATATCAAGTTCATTTTGGGATAAACAAAAATTATGTGGAAAACTAAAATATGTACCATATGGCGCATCTAAAATACTCAGTAATTTGAAGAGATGGTTTGCTGAAAACAAATTTTACAGCAAACCAAACTGTAAATTTTCTATAGTTTTGAAAAATCACCATGAAAGAAATAAGAGGACAAAACACTGAAAAGTGTACCCTGTCCAACTTCTTGAATGTGGGTTTGACTGATTGTATTCTTTTTATTGTACATAAGCAGACATAAGACCTTTTCAGCTGTAAACCAGCGATGATTAGCATTTTAGTGTAGGGACCTGAAAGCATTCTGCAGACATGACTGAGTTCATATTCAGCATTTCCTGATAGGCATTCCTGTTATAATACATTTCATCTGATTTTAGAATGTTCACATTTCCTGCTTGCTTTGTCAGGAGAAAGACAGCCACATGCAAAGGGGTGAATTGCAATATTTAAGTTTTCAAACCTAAGAAGGACACTTTGTGGTCTTCACTGTCTTCGTTTTGCAGCTGGAAGGTAGAAGGTTGGAATGGAAGTGTGATTGCCCAGCATCCTCCACAAGGTTTCTCACAGTACTGAAAGGATCACCCAGGTCTTTTGATCTTCAGCCCTGCACCATCAGTCACAAGATTGTCTTTCCTGATGTGCCTTTCCTTGTGTACTCCCATCAACACTTACTTTGCTTCTTCCTACCTAACCCAGAATATACAGAATACCATTATTTGGAATACTATTTGCTCCTTCAAACTAACAATACAGTAAGAAACATCTTTAACACTGCTGTCTGAGGCATTCAGGGCACTCTGATAAATGTCCCATTAAAATCAGTGTAGTTGCACTTTTTAGGGACTCAGCATCCCAATGACATGGTTGACTGCCAGCAGCCTCCCAGTTTATACCCTGCTCTGTCTTCAAAGGTTACATTTGCAAAGCAAGGTTCTCTTGGCAGCTAAGAAAGTCCCTCACTTGGCTGTAGCACTTGACTGAGGGTCTCAAGGATAACAGCCTGACTGACAGGTGCACAGTTGTGGTTGGCATTTCCACACAGCAGATCCTGGGTCATCCTGGATTTCCAGTGGGTGTCATCCAGCAGTTCCCATTCATTGGATCAGCAGGTCATCTCCTGGAATGACCTGTTCTTTCTCTTTGATTTTGGCTGGCAGCTTTTTGGTTTTGTTTTTGGGGGAAAGGAGGTGGGGAAAGGGAGCAGTGTTTTGTTTTTATTGCTTGTTTTGTTATTTTCATTCATTAGGGTCTAAAAAAGGGAAAGTGCAAGCACAAATGAGGCTGCTGGGACCCACACATTTAGTTGCACAGATCAGCCATCTGCTTTGCATGCTCTACTATCGCTTCTTGTTATGCACTTATTATGAGAATATTTATTCTGTGAATGACTAGCTGTTTGCTCTTGATATGCTTCCATCTGCATATAAATTTGTTAAACCACTCCCCTTAGGCATATGAAAGTTTGGCTTTCCCTTTAAGATGGCTATAATTATACATTTAGATTTGCCACATCGTCAGCAGCATGCTCAGCTCCCACATCCACTGCAGGATGCACATGTGGAAGATGGACTGGCAAAAGTGATATGCACAACTCCTCGGGTATGAAAAAGGTTGAGTTTTAGAGTGGCAGCCAGTAAAGATGGAGGAATTCCTGTGTAGGAATTTAGAAAGCTTTAGAGGTAACATGGTAAAAAAAAAAAAAAATGGGGATGAGCCATAGACACATATGAGTATAAATAAGGGCAGCTAGGAATGATGAAGTGGCTCTCTTGGATGGTGCATGCCCCATACTTGGTAAGTTTGCCTTCATGGAAACTCCCAGTGAGCTATGAGGGGGGCTATGTGAGAAGACCCCATATGGGCTTCCCTTTTGAGAGGATCTAGAACAAGACTGAGTTGCAGTTAAGGGTGGGAAAGACAGGTCTGATTCCTGAATTATTTAAACTTTTCTTTAGTTGTGCAGTTCATGCACCATGCATGCAGGAGAGGAAAAGCAACCACAGTAAAGGTGGCTTGGGATTTAGGGCTTTGTTTGCTATCTGCTAGTTTTGTTTTGTTTTTCCTGCAGCAAAAGACTCAAAATTACTAAATTGTTACTATATTCTAACTGACTCTGCTCCTATTAAATTCTTACTGAATCCTAAGGGACAAGGCCAGATCCTCAGCAGTGTCCATCACATGTGGCATATGGTACCACTTTTCTTGACTAGCTTGAACTTCCAGAAATCGTTTACTTTTGAAAATCAATTATTCTCCTTCCCATGGTAATCAATATGGCAGCATTTTGTCTTTAAAAAAAATTATCCCAGGAGCATGGATGTTTTAAGTGCTTGCCAGAGACCCAGCTATCCTTGGGGAAATTATGTGTTCAGGCATATCTCATTTTAAATAATTTTTAAAATAAACACTTTGCTTTGTCTTGTGTATGAGTTATGACCATAATGACTTCTAGTTCTGAGTTTCCTTTCTTGACGTTTCATCCCTCTAGACTTCTCCTGATGATAATGCTGCTCAGTGTGGGAGTGAGCCTATGTATTCACCTGACATTTTGCCAGTGTGTTGTTATGCTGCTTTTTGTATTTAAAACTAATGCCCTGAATCTCACATTGTGAAGATCAAAACCGACTCCTCAGCAAAACATACAGTAGATAAAAATCTCCGTTTTGGGGATGGATATAGCCAGGCAGTGGGCACTGGGATTTCGGGGGATGCACAGGTAAAGCATAAGGCACAGTGGCTTACTAGAGGCAGTTCAGTCCCTGAACGTCCTTTAGCACAAGGAGCTCCAGCAGAGTTTGGCACAAAACTGCAAGAGCTTTGAAGAATGCAGCACTGTTGTGGAGGCATCTATTTTCTCTGTTTAACCTTTCCTTATCCAAGAAACTCTTGATGAACTTTGCATATTGAAAGACAAAAGATAGATCAGGGATTTTCAGGCATAATGGCTTTTATTGCTGAAGATTTTCTTTTTTGTTGTTGTTGGTTTTTTACCTCTCAAGAAGTCATTGGTTAGAGCTGGTGGCTTATTTTTTCTGTTTGATTCATGGCTTTTGAGTGAGTATATTGATGTTACACAATCATTAGCATTAATCCTATCATTAACTACTTCTCTGAAGGTTCTCTGCAAGTGTTTTGCAAATCATTGCTACATTATAGGTCCACTGTTGGGACCAATAATTTAAGACTTTTACTTGTAACTTAAAATTTCTTAACACATAATGCAAAAGCAGGCAAAATTGTGGCTACTTGAATATTTGAGAACAGTGTTGTCAACAGGGTCTAAGAAGACACTGTGCTAATGAAGGCTTTAGTTCTAGTCCTGCAGGTCTGAAGATACATTTGTTCCCATGGAGCTTTGCAGGAGCCCTTCTACAGGAATTTCTTCAAGGCCTCAGAGAGCCATGCCCAGGGGAAAGTTCAGCAGCATCACAAGCACCTCGACCATAGGTTCTGAACTTTTAGATAATTGATTCCTCACTAGAGCATATTGATAACGTATTGTGTCTTGTTTCATCTCTTCACTAAAATCTCTCTCTGGTCTACTGTATTTCTTCTTTATAGTTTTTCTTGTTCCATGATGGTCCTCACACATTCTGCATCCTTACTTCTCCATTGCCAGCTTTGCTGACAGATCCAGGACTGAGAGTGAGGGTGAAAACCTGACTTTATTTGGCTAACATCACGCAGAACCACTGGGGCGTCTCTGCACCCCGCTCTTGTGGGATTATGATGTAGGAATATATAACACAGACATCCAACACTGCTTCATAAGCATCTGTATGAATCTGATCTCTGTATTTCATCTGTGATATGGTCGTGAGTCACCACTCAAGTCCACCTCTCCCCCTCAGAAAACTTAGAATAGGAATCCTTCACACTTTACTCATGATTTCAAGTGATTTCATAATATGGAGTCAGTTTATTCACAGTGGAAAATAATTTATTTCTGTTTAGTTAATGTGCTGCTTCAGAGAAATTAGAAATAATTGCAGAATAATCAGAAAGAACTTGCTGGCAGATGAAAAAGCTAATTTGTATGAAAATCAGGAGTAAAAATATTGTTTACGTAGGCTGTATTTTCTTTGGATGCATGTACCTCAGCATAAGAATTTCATTTATAACACTTGATATAAATACTGTGATAACACTTCACAGAACCTCCACTTATCAGGGGAATTCCAACTTCTTACAGAAACTGAAGCATGCTGGTTGTCATGCCATCCTTGTAAATATTTTATGTTGGCTTAAGACTCAAGGGCAGACATCTATTTTTACTTGGTGTTTGTGAAAAATTATGAACCTAAAAAGCTTTTGGTAAAAAGCATTTAGCAGTAGCAAAGCCAGTTCAAAGCTGTCTCCAGAAACAGAAATTGCAGAGTGCCTTTTTCCTTTGTTTTTATATTATACTTAATGTTTGCCATACTTCTCTGGCAAACATGTCTGTAATAAATAGTTTTTTCAAATAAAAACGTATATTTTAAAAAGTAGCTTGAAAGCCAGTATTCAGAAAGTGTAGCCTTCGTTTTCCCCTGAAAGCAACTGCTTTGCATTGACATCTTCAGCAGTAACTTGCTATTTGCACTTTTTTCTTTTTTTTCTCCTCAGCTGCGGCCTAGTATTGCCTGCCTGCCAAAATAGTGAAATTCATAGACTGGCGGAGACAGTGCATTCTGTATTGTCTGGTGCCCTGCAAAATTTCCTGGATATCTACTGGTTTCTCAAATAAATTATATAAAACTTCCATTTGGGTCATAATCTGAAGTTCTTAAAACCACAAAAAATGTGTCATGTGCTTATGATTAAAGTGAGAAAGTTTAAGAGCTGAAGACTATTACTGTGCAGATTAGCAGTGTAAATGTTGAGCTGCCTGAACCATATGGCCTGGCTCCTCAGCTGCATTCATGTCTTTGCACACAAGGCAGAGAGATTCATTTAGACACTTACATTTACCCAGCATTAATATTGATTCTAAAATTCAGATTTCAATAATTTCATGCTCTATCTGCATCCCTGGCAGGCTCTCAAAGCCAGGCACATTACCAGTGTGCATGGCCATCCCTACTTGTCAGCCTCTGCCTGTGTGAGTGCTGGGCTCGACTCAGCGCTGCTGTGAGAGGCCAGTGTGTGACATCAGTACTAATTAAGTTTGAATACAGAGCTATGTTTGAGAGCCAAAGGAAGTGCAGGAAGGAAGCTCAGTGTCAGTGAGTCATGTCAGATGAATGCATGGCAAGCAGTTATTGATAACATACAGCCAAACCACAATGTTGATTTTGGAAGATTTGGCATGGGAACTAAAAGCAGCATCCTGACCTCAGCTGCAATTTGTTTGTATTTAGATTTCCAATAATGCTGTTTTGGTTTATTTGGAAGAATTATTTCTTTTCAGATTCTCTGTCAAATAAAGACAGTTTATTTATCTCACAGTTCTTGCTAGAGTAAGGGCCCTCAGGGACTGGAACGTTTAATCTGTGTGAACAAGGCCTCAGCATTTCTCTGAAGACTGTCTACCATTTTCTGTGTGAAGGAAAAATGTCTCTTTAGTGGCAGGCACCCTGCCTTGTAATTTCCGTTGTGTGAGCTTGGACATCTGTGTGATTCCCCTCTGGGAACACTTGCAGCTTGACACACATGCATCTAGTCTCGCTATTTTTAATCATTGCTTTTCAAGTATCTGTAGTGAGTTTGGTGACATGAATGGGAATAGTGTTTTCCACATTTGAGTCCTTTGGTATTTGCTTTTTGTAGTTCCTCAACCCCACTAAAATCTCAAAGTATCATAAAGGTTAATCACTTCCAACTGTCCAGGAAACTTCATTTCTTGAAAATATTACAGAGCCCACAGAACTTGAATGTAAAGCCACGTTTGAAGAAATAAGAAATAACGAATTTCTGTTTTAAGTGTAGCCATAGTTATTTAAGAACATGAAATACTGGGAACCAGGTAGTCTTCGAGCTTTTTAATTTTTGAGTTAAAATATGATTGTTTACATTTTGGCCTAATTTATAGGAAAGATGATAGTTCTGAATCAGCAACAGTTACTATGATAGTGGTTCATTTTCCTGGAGAGATTTTTCATTTTACTCTTTGGGATAAAACTGATCCCAGGTAACAATTTTTTCCTTACTTATCCCATCCTGTCACAGCTCCAGGGACAATACCTTTACTGTTTACCTTTTTGCAAGAAAAACTTCTGTGCCACATCTGCCATTGTCAGTGTGGGAAGTAGTTATAAAGCAAGACCAGAAGAGTAATGATCCCCTTCAGGTCTCAGCTTTTTAACAGACTCTTATTTTAATCAGTAGAAGACGCTTGAAAAAGCACAGCAAAACAGTATTTTAAGTGAGGTTACAGAAGTCAAATTTGATTATATAAATCTCATTGTACTGATCAAGTCACGAAGAATACCTTTTATAAACTGGTTATTTGAAGGTCAATAGAGCAAGAGAGGAAAAAAAAGGCTTTTAAGAATTCCTGTAAAACTATATTTCATTTCCTTGGCCACAGTGTAGGATCAGGTAGATCTGTGTCACTTCTGAGAGATGTTTGTATGCTCTCTTCTTGAAGACCTCTGATGATGGACACCCCACAATCTCACCGTGCAACCATTGTTTTGCTATGTTTTAACATTAGAAATTTCATTCTTTAAAGTGTAGTCTGAAGTTTCTTGCACATTAAATTAATTTGCTCTTGTCCTCCTCAGCTGTGGGAAAAAGATTTTTCCTTTCTCGTTATAATGTACGTTTGGAAGCTACTCTCAGGTTTCAGCTCACTCTTTTCTAGATTAACAGTGCTACTTCATCCAGTCTTCCTTTGCAATTAATATTTTCTATATCCATGATAATTTTTTGTTTCTGATCTCTGGTCTATGCTCTTTTTGACATGCATTGCCCAAAACTGAATTCTTCAGATAAATGCAGTTCAATAGGAAGCACGCTAAAGTTTGTGGACCTCTATCTGACACAGGAGACTCTTAACTCACAAAAATAATCCCCCTGGATTCAGCAGAGATGCTGAACTAAGTGATTCTTTGTGAGA
Source organism: Polioptila caerulea (assembly GCA_013397295.1). Taxonomy (NCBI): domain Eukaryota; kingdom Metazoa; phylum Chordata; class Aves; order Passeriformes; family Certhiidae; genus Polioptila; species Polioptila caerulea. The sequence continues at coordinate 555,016 of VYXF01006251.1, read as the reverse complement.
AAGGAGTGCAGTCCTGCCACTCAGATCTATCAAACTTTACTGCAGGGATCATTTTCCTCATCCATCACTTCAGTCATATTTTTTCATTCCCTAAGCCATGCCTCTGTCTTTTGCTGTGTGAAATGGAAAGTCTTTATTTTCACTTGCAACTTCCTTAATAGCCTATTCCTTTCTTATCATGTACACTTCTTGGCATACTAGCTCACCTTCCATCTCTCCATTCCCCAATCCCAAATTCCTAGATTTAAAAGTTCCATCGTGATCTCTCTTAGTTGGGGCCTCACGCTTTAGGAAAATTCTTTGTAAACAGCCAGGGTGCAGCAACAACATTCCTTTTAAAGTCTTCTTAAAACTCTGTTTCTGCAAACCTAGGTGGGAGCCAGGCCACTTGTACACGACACAAGGCAGTGCAGAAACCCAGCGCAGCTGTGATGGTTCTTTTTTCTCCCTGGTCTGCATGCTTGTTGCCTTGTCTCTCCTTTACACTTACAAGGAAAGCTTTTTGGAATATAGGCCATGATTTATGTGTCAAATGAGGAGTACTTCACACAGCAGATTGGTCTAGAGTTAACATGATAATCCTGACAACAATGCTGGTAAATGTGCTGGAAAGATATGGCCCTATGCAGATCCTACTGTTCCTTGTACAAGGAGCCAAGTATTTCCAAGACAACTCTTGTATCTTCACATATGTTTTTCCAACCCAGAGAATTATGCTTTAATGGTATTTCCACAGGAGAGCAAGGTGAGCCAAGGACTGGTCATTACAGAGGCTTTTCCATGTAATTGAGTGGTTCAAGAAAACATGAAATATTATCTTGGCGAAGGATGTAAATGTGAAGAACAGCTGGTAATCCCATGAAGATCCTGCTCATCTATAAATTAATACGTGTCCACTGGGGATACTAACAATTTGTCTTGGAAGTGAAACGGTTGAGAGGAAATTTTGGCACTCAATCAGCAAAAGATATGACACTCATAAAAACAGAACTATATTTATGTCACAGTACAACAGTTAATTGGTTTGGAACATATTTATATTTATAAGAAATCAGGCATCTATTTCTGATATCTATGTGTGTATGTAAAAATGAAATTTCTTCCCATCGGGAGAGAGAAAAAATTTCCTTTGTTAACTTTTCAGAAGAGCATGGCTTCTACCAAAAGAGCTCAATAAAATGTATTTGCTATTTTGAGGGACTCTTCATTGAACAAATTATTTTCTTACAGCCCTCCTCCTCCACTGCTTCAGTTTTACAGCATAATGAAAACAAGATGCTGCAAACTGTAAGTGATCAGAAGAACAGTTTCAGAGGGGTAACAGCTGAAGATATTGCTTAACAGTTACATAACTGGAAGGAAGGCCAGAAGATATAAATGTTTCTCATTTATCCATGCATATGTAAATATGCACATAGACATTGTGAAAGAATGGTTGTTAAATATGCACTGGTGCCATAAATATGTGTGTGGATAAATAGGTAAGATAATCAGACAGCCTGAAAACTAAATTTGCTTTATTTGGTTAAATTTAATGTAGATTTGTTGGCAGTAGACTGTCAACTTTGCTATGTGTGTACAGGAGGATTGACACAACCTGTTTTATTGTTCTGTGATACACAACACCTCTGTGCATCCTTCTGTCCCGGGACTCCCAAACAGAAGCAAAGTAATTTTAAGTACATAATAGTGAATCCCTTCAAATTAATGCCTATTTCTCTATTCCCTGCCTCGCTTCTTCCTAGAGTATGTACTCTTCCATAGAGAAGCCCTCTCCACCTATTTGATGCAAATCCCATCTTTTCAGCTTAGGAAACCTACTTTCATCACCAAAGAATTCAGTGCTCTCACTCTTGCTTTTATACAACACTACCAAAATCAAAGAGTTTTCATCTTATTTTGTATCTCACCAGTCTTCTGGTCTGGTCTTCTTCATTACCTCTTCTCCCAGCTAACAAGTGATAGGATGAGGAGAAAGGGCTCCAAGTTCCACCAGGGGAGGCCTAGATTAGGTATTAGGAAAAATATTTTCACAGAACGGATTATAAAACATTGTGACAGACTTCCTAGGGAGGTGATGGAGTCACCACCCCTGGAAATATTCAAAAAACCGTGTGGATATGGCACTTGAGGACATGGTTTGATGGTGAATATAGTGGTGGCACAGTTGACTGTTGGACCTGATGATCTTAAAGAAATTTTCCAACCTTAGTGATTCTATGATATGTGTTATCTTGTTTCTGTTAATGATGATTAGCTGATTTTAGATTTATTTTATTTTTATTACGAGAAAAACAGGCATGTGGTCACTGTTTTATCTATGCTGAATTTTACACAATTAAGTTTTTGCAGTATTTTTATGTGTTTCATACTTTTTTAATGTAAAAGCATCTTTTTATTGACTTAGGTGTACAAATACACCTCCAAATGTTCAGAGCTTGTACCTGGGAAAGAAAAGGAGCACCAAAGCGAGCACTACAGTAGTTATTTTTTTCCTACTCCAGATTCCAGGCTATGACTCTAGACACAGACTGAATTGTGATCCAGATTGTGACTGTTTCCTTTGTGGTCAAAGGCAAAAATGCTTCTGATTGCAGACCTGCATCCCAGTTTCCATCCTATAGCCTCAGGAAAAAGGGAAAGGACAGCACTATTGTACTCTTCCTTCCTTTGAATACCTAGTGACATTTCCAACAAAGCCAATCCATTCTGTACCTGAGGAGGAATATCATCTATCCCTACATCTGCAATTCAGGTCAAATAGCCTGGGGGCTTTCTAGAGTTACAACTCATTCTGTGAAAGCCCTCCTAAGGTCTTTTGATACAGCATCCCAGATCAAATTGATATTCTGCATCTGCCTCTTCTGACCTATGCAGTGATGCTGATGGATAAGACTCTATTTCTGTTAGTTCACTTGCTTTAGCAAGCACTGGCTTAAGTGCAGCTTCTGCTGTGTATAATGGCAGATGCTGCCAGACGTGACTCACATTTTCTCTTCGTTCTCTGGTACAGCAGGCTCTCCAGTTGCTTCTCAGCATGAGGAGCAAACTTATTTCTTAATTAAAAAAACAAACAAACAAATTGGCAAGAGCCTCAGACATCGAGATGTTTTGGGTAAAAGGCTGTGCTCATTAGCATTTCTCCAGTAGAGAATAGCAAATTTCCAAACCATGCTGTCTGGGACACGATCCTAATGCTATGAAACTATATGGCTCTGAGGAGGATGGAAGATAGTACCTCTCCGAGAACAGCTTTCACACAACAGGGTAATGCCTTCCTTTTTTCAGAAAGATAGACTGCAGTGATGGAACTACTCTATGGGATTAAGTTTATCATATGAATTTTCTGTAGTATAGGATGTCCACTCTTGACTTCTGGACAAGATTGTCTGAGTAGCTAGTAGAACTACCACTGCCAGAAACTCTGCCTGCCTCTATTTACCACATTTACAGTTTCCAGCCTAGCCTCTTTGCAGGTGTGCTGGAAGGATGAATAATTCCTTTCTTTGCAATATCTTTCTTCCCTCTCCCCTTCTTCTGGAGAAGCCAGGCTGTTCTCTTCTGCTCACCGGTATGGTACTGCCCAAACGGGATAGAACTCCCAGTCCCCCAGCAGGGAAGAGGGATGGAGGTTCTGTTAAGTCTTTCCTTTTCATCCAGAACCCTCATGCTGTTCTTCTCTGGAGAGTTTCAGAACCCAACACAACAGCCTTCAGGAGAGCACATTGTTGCCTGCTTGGAGGATGTGTGAAAGTAGCTGTGCAGTGCAGTGCACTTTGAAGTACCTGCTACACTCTGCTTTACCGAGCAGTGATATAAAGGACACTCCTGCGTGTGGTTGGAAGTTGAATCCAGCCCCAGCTACTTGGTTTGCCACCATCAGATTATCCCATGTGAGCTCTGAGTTGAATTAAACTGTCTCACTCTTGATTTTGTTTTGGATCCATGTGAAATGGATTCTCTATGAAATAACAGGGGATACCAACTCTTCTGCTTCAGAGCCAGAGTCTGTTTGCAGGCTCTCTATTCCTTTTGTTTTCATTAAGCCACCTTGCATTGCAAATCTGCTTCTTCTTAGAGACCCGAGAAAGCCAAAGCAAAATGGTATGAATGTAATTAGGATAGTCTAGCATGGTCCCACAAAATTCAGGTTGGCAAGTGCACTCAGTTTCCTTATGCATCTTACCTGCCAAGCACAGAAAGGGGCTGGAAAGACTGTTCAGTCAGGGCTGAAATTTGATTTCTGAGTGGGACCAATAAATCTAAAAGCAGTTCTTTTAAAGAGTCTTTGCTTTACATTTATATTTTTTATTATTATTTTCCCTTTCCAGTTAGGCCTGCTTACATAATCTCTTCTTTTCCTATATTCAATCCTCATTAAAGCTCTGTTAGATTTTTATTTACACTTTTCTCATACCAAAATATAAAACAAAGTTTCGAGAAGTAGGTTTTGGAAAGAAAGCTGTAATTTAGGATCCCTTCCAATTTCAGTCTCTAGCTTGGGTTCCTCATTGCTCATCCCAGCATGCTGAGCCCTCATGAGCTGGCAGCTGTTGTGGTCCGTGCATCCCAGTCATTCTTGAACTGATCTGAAAATTCCTGCCAGTTGTAGGAACTGACTGGCAGATTGGCCTGTTATTAGGTCTTGAGCTATGTTGTTATAAGGAGTTGCCAGGTTTGTCTGTTTCTGCAGTGAGTTTTGGCTCCATTTCCATCTTGGAGAAATTTTTAATGTTCTTTTTCAGAAGTTCACATCGCTGATACCAGAACAGAGTACTTTTTGTAGCACTTGATTTGATTTCTGTACTTTAGGTTGTTTTCTTTCCTCTCAAATGACTGTACTCACCTACTGATAAAATTCCTTTTCCACAATCTTTGATTAATAAGTAACATGGACTGTACTGGCTTGGGAGGAAAGGATTCAGAGCAAAGCGCTGCATTTTAATATGAACTGAAATGAATCTATTTGCACAAAATTACATGGAAAGAATACACTTCCAAGAGACCATTTTATTGAAACATGCTCTTCTGCTTCTATTAGTTTGATCTGCAGACTGGCTAATTCTAATTTCACGTCGGCCTAAGGTGAACTATTTCCCAACACAGAGATACCCATCCTGCATACAACACCATTTGAATGCAAACATCCATCCCTGGTGATGATGATTCAGTACTGTACTGTTACAGGTTTTCTCTTCAGTGGCAAAAAACATGACATTATTTAGTTGGCTTTAATGAGAAACCATGTGTGAAGTAGAAGGTATAGAAATTACAGAGATGCTGAAAAGAATGAAAGAAAAGTAAGAAAGAAAGAAAAAAGAAATTAATTAAAATGAACAAAAAAAAGTAGGTCAATTTTGGCCTAACTTTGTTCAAGTTGTTCCTTTTAAATATGAAGAGCAGAGAAAATAGGCAGATGGGAGTACAGAAAAGGGAAATAAGCCAAAGTGATTAGCCTGGTGACCTTCCCTTATTTCTGGTGGATTTTGTATGTATGTGCACTGTGCCATTGTTTCTGATGAATAAAATTAACATATTCAATTTATATCCTAAAAGAAGCCTAAATTCAGTAATTTTCTCAGTACTGCACTTCCAATTAAGGCTGCAAGTTTTAACTTTGGAAATTGTTATTGTTATTTTATATTTTTCTATATTTTGCATATTTATGTGCTCAGATAGAAGATACCTAAAAAAGAGAATAATAGTTTTATAAAGTAGCATTAGGACTAATTAAGAAAAGAAAATAGCTCAGAACAATGGCATTCTCCTGGGGTTTTGTTCATATGCCATTTTTAAACAGTTGAATGTTGAGTCACTCAGTAACAGATTAGCTTATTCATCAGCTTTCTAAGAGCTAAATTTCAATGGATTTCTTCCCTTTCTTATATTCTTTTAAATGATTTATATAAAGGAAGGTTTTCACTGTGTTGGTAAGGGTTTCCCAAGAACTTTCCAACAAATGCTTAGTTAAACAGATTGAGTAGAAATTTATACTGTAATTAGTTTGATGAGAGGATTGTGTTGTACAGACCTTATTATCTAGAGTTTTCTACTAAGGAAATGAAAAATTAAGGCGAAGAAAATTAAGGTACTTCACTTGTGGCTGTTATTTATTATTTTAAAACATAATTCTAAGTAATGATAATTTTTTAAGCACCTTGTAGTGCTCTGTTCAACTCTTCTTTAAATGTTTGCTAGGCATTTTGGGGAGGCTTGTTATTTGGATGAGATCCACAGTGTCTTTTTTTCAAGGTGGCCAGAAACACAAATTTCAAAGGGATCACTATAGCCTGGTGAGTAGGCTGACATGGAATATGCTGCTAACAATATGGGATTTAACTTCCACCCAGAAGACTTAGCTCCTGTGCAGAATAAGGATTATTCAAGAAATTTCATTTCAAAAATGCAGTGGCTTGAAAAATAATGAATATGGATATTTCTGACATCCAAAAATGTGTCTGAGTTCTTTTGTCTCTTTGCTAAACATTAGCACTCAAAACCTGAAGAAATGTATGTCATAGTATAATTTCCTGTTTCATGAAAAATGTGTTTCCTATTCCCATTTTTAAAATTCATGGCTTTAGATGCTGGTGTTCTGGAGTTCAAACCAAGACATGGAGTTACAAATTAAGACAGAAGTCTTGATATACCTTTTATCCATATGCACTTCTGAACATCTTCCATGCTATAATTTCCTCCTAGGAGCAGGCACTCCTTTATTCTCATGCTCTCTCCATAGTTTTTAACAGCTCTGAGTGGTTCCTCTGTGAATCCTCTGAAAGTTTTTGATTCTTTTGGGAGATGATCAATGCTTCTTTCATTATGTCCTTCATGACACTGCACACTAATTCACAGAAAGACATTGCCTTGTTATCAATGTTATTCTCCTTTCTTCTCTGTGTGTGTCCTGACATCTCATGTGCCTTTTTTTGGCCTGAGCAAGCCAGAGAGTCAAGTGTCACTGAGCTGTGATGGTGACAGACTGCTTCATTTATTTGGGAATAGACTCACTTCTTACTGTAGCTATCCCAGCTACAAATGTTTCCACATTGTCCTACACTTTACCACCTGGCCAGTTACTACATTCGCAGGTCTCATTTTCAATCTGCTCATTTCAGGTGCTATAACCTGTTTTGGCTGCAGTGGTTTTAATGGTAGGTCTTGGGAAACCTGCTGCCTTTTCATTGGAAGGGGTGATGGAGGTTCCTGCAAGAACAGTTCCAACAGCAAATCCTGGGGAAATGAAGGAGGAAAGTCAGGATAAATATGAGAAAGGCAGAGCCTTGAGGATAGTATCTGAGTAGAAGGGACCAGGACCTGCAGGAGGAATGCTAGAAGAGCAGAGAATTTATGTCAGCATACCAAGGCCGTTTACCAGCCTCTATCACATTATTTTGCATTACAAGGCATCACCTCTTATTTACCCACATCTTTGTCAGTTCCTTGTAATTGACTTGCTGAGCATTCAAAAAATATGTTCGTAAGGGCTAGCTGTGCCACATGAATCCAGTTCTATGTTTCAGATTGCTGGAAATATAAGTGTTTTGAAAAACTTACACAAATGTCTACTGTCTCCTTGGAGGAAGCTTTGCTACCAGGTTTATGTTTTTCACTGAGATTTATTTACACTGAAGAAAGCAACTTGGCATGAGTGGCTTTGTCTATTAGCATCTACTTTCACATAGTCTTTTCACACCTCTCATGATGGTCCTGCATTTTTTTGTCCGGTTCAAATTTCCCACATTTATCAGGTAGCTTCTCTAAACCTTAGTAATGACTCAGAGAGGTCAGGAAGTACCCCTGCAGACCTTTGTGGGACTATTCAGTGCAGCAAGACAAATACTACACAGAACTGCAGTAAATGCTGTTTCTACAAAGTGCATGTGATTTTTTTTTACTTGTTACATGTAAGGAGAGATGGTCATCCTCTTTAAAGGCAAAACCAGGCACATTTAGAGAGTGCTTTATTCAGGAGTTTATTCTGACATGACCAATACCCCATACAGAATGACTGGCTGAGCTCTAAATTTTTGCATTGTAGACACCTGTTAGTAGATGAAGTCGATCCCGATCCCACACGTGCAATGTACTGTTGGACTTGTAACAAAGTTTTGTTACAAGTGCCAAAATTTAACCTCTTGATGACTTGGAATATAAAAGCATTTCATTTCAGTTAAATGTGCAAATGAATCACATATTTTCAATACAGGTTTGAGGTTTTTTCATACCTTCCAATAATTTGATTCTTCATTATTTATGACAAAACTGTTTCAATGGAAATTCTGATTTTCTCTTGGCTCCTCATTTTCATTTATTCAATTCTGTTCTTGAACTGAGTGTCTTCTATGCAACTGCCATAATGCCTGCTGAGAACAGTCATGTTCTGTAACAGGCATCTTCCTGGGAATAAAGGAGTTTGTGTTACAAGGATATGTCCCTTTGCAGTAAAGATTTTCATGTGGCCTGCACTTTGTTCCTAGCCTCCTTTATGTTTGTTTAATTAACCACTAAAAAACAATATTACTTGCTATACTTCATATTTCTTTTCCAAAACAAAAAAGGCAAAAATCTTATTATCTGCAATTATGAGGTTTATGGTTTTGGTTTTTTAACCAAAATGAAACATAATTATCACAATTGAGCAGTAAATAGCCTTAACAACCTGCTTTGCTAATACCAATTAATAATGTCTTCCAAAGTATTACTGCATAAGTATTGTGTTTGTTCAGTTTCTCCAGGAAAGCTAATTTATTCTGAAATGCCAAACCAGTAAGATTTACTGATTGTTTCCCCTGCAAAACTGTTAAGATAGCTGTGCTTTTTTTACAACCATGTCAGTATCTCAAAACAAATTGAGAAGACTCTCAGGGGTGACATATTTAGCTGCATAATGTCGACTATTAGATAAAGGCAGTGACAAGGATAGTGCAGTTAAATACCTACTCTCTAATTACATTCTCTGGGAAAATTAGAAGTATATGAAAACACAAAAGTTATAACAGTAATGTAAAAATTTAATGCTTTTGGTTAGTAATATTAAATAGACTATCTGACAAAGCAAGATCCTTAGACTCGACCTTTCTCTTTGGCTCCTAGAAAAACTTGAAGGCAAACAACAGATAGGTCTTCTCAGGAAAAGAATTTCACTCTTTCTAAGTATACTTTTGCCTTCAAAGTATATAAGTTAGAGTTATAAACTATGTTCATTGGTTAGACACTATGTGATATACTCAATATGCCTTGTTCTAGAAATTAACATAGAGCTTGCATTATAGGATCTTCAGAATAATAATATTAAAAAGCTAAACATTGCAAATATAACTTTCAAAAAATCCCATTTGGATAATATCTTAGGAGAACAGTTGGTGTTAAATTATCCCTGCTACCAAATGTATAAATCTTCCAAGTACTACATGCATGTTATATAAATAGCTCATATTTATTATTCAACTATTAACAGTAACTATATGATGCTATTATTAAATTATATTATTAAACTATTACACTCTTGTTTCACTCTTTTGCCAAAGAACTAAAATCTATAATGTGCTGCATGGAAACAAAACCAGCCTTTCAGGTAGGTGTCTGAGAATTGTAACTGATTTCTGTTGTATTATTGTAAAAAAATGCTGTAGAAAAATCAACAGAAATCACTAGTGGCACTGTTTAACATATCCTGACTTGTAGAGTATTTCTGTATTGACCTTTTCCTTTATGTTTTCCTAGTTTTCCCTTGTAACACCAGAAGAACAAGGTCTGTGATTGTAATTAGATCAATCTGACAATGAGTCACTCTCTGGCAGCTAAAGAGGAATTGAGAGAAAAATAATCTAATCTTAACCATGAGTGGTATTTGCTGGAGGGAAGGGAGGAAGGGAGGGTATTTGTAATTTTTTTTTTAAGGGGAATGTAAAACTTGCCAGGAATTCCTTAATTTTTTTCTTCTTTTTTTTTTTTTTTGTAATCTTGTGCTTCATGATCTAGAGTAACTGCTGAGTGTATTTAAAAATCAGAGCAGTGTTGAAATCACCTGTAAATACGTTTTTCCTTGTGTATGCTAAATGGCATGTTTTAGTTTTTAATTACATTGGTAGGGGTAGAACTAGTGGCAGAAAGATGGCCGTGTCTATTTTTGTATCCATTATCCCCTGGCACCAGTTCGGAAATTGTAAATATGTCTATTAGGCACCTGAGCATCCTGATCATAGAATGGTTTATATTGGAAGGGACCTTAAAGGTCATGTAGTTCCAATCCCTCTGCCATGGGCAGAGATCAGGTTGCTCAGAGCCCATCCAGCCTGGCCTTGAACACTTCAAGGAATGGGGCATACACAACTTCTCTGGGCAACCTGTTCCAGTGCCTCACTACCCTCTGAGTAAAGAATTTCCTCCTTACACCTAATCTAAATCTTTCCTCTCTTAGTTTAAACCCACTTCCAGCTCCCATCACTATGAAAAGCGTGGCTCTCCTTTTCTTTTTTATAGGCTGCTTTAAGTTCTGCAAGGCTGCCCTTAGGCCTTCCTGCAGCCTTCTCTTCTCCAGGCTGAACAACCACAGCCCTTTCATCCTGTCTTTATAGGAGAGGTGCTCCACCCCTCTGATCATCTTCATGGCTCTCCTATGGACATGCTCTAACAGGTCCATCCATGTCTTTCCTGTGCTGCAGACCCATGAGCAAGACACAGCACTCCAAGTGGGGTCTCATGAGGGCAGAGTAGAGGGGCAGAATCACCTCCCCCACACTGCTTTGGAGGAAGCCCACGTTGTGTTGTGCCTTCTGGGCTGTGAGCACACACTGCTGGCTCATGTCCAGCTTTTCTTCCACAAGAACCCCCAAATCTTTCTCCACAGGGCTGCTCTCGATGAGTTCCTCTCCCAGTCTGTGCTCATGTCTTGGGATTGCCCTTACACAGGTGCAGCCCCTTGCCCTTGGTCATGTTGGGTCTCATGAGGGTCTTGTGGGCCCACTTCTCAGGTTTGTCCAGGTCCCTCTGGATGGCATCCCACCCTTCTGTTGTGTCAGCTGCACTGCTCAGCTTTGTGTCATCTGAAAACTCACAGAGGGTGCACTCGATCCCACTGTCGATGTCAGTGATGAAGATATTGAAGAGCACAGGTCCCAAGACAGGGCCCTGAGGGACAGCACTTGTCAGTGGCCTCCACATGGACACAGCCATTGACCACAATTCTCTGGCTGTGTCCATCCAGCCAATTCCTTATTGACCAATAGTCCACCCTTCAAATCCACATCTCTCCAGAGTTGAGGGTGTCATATGGGACTGTGTCAAAGGCTGTAAGAAGTATAGACTGATGACATCTGTCAGTCTTCCCTTTTCCACAGTTGCAGTCACTCCATTATAGAAGGCCAACAGATTGTTCAGGCAGGATTTGCCCTTATGAAGCCATGCTGGCTGTCTTGGATCACCTCCTTATCTTGCATATGGCTTAACACTGGTTTCATGAAGATGTTCTCCATGTCTTTCCCAAGTGCAGAGATGAGCCTCTCTATTTCCACAGGTCTTCCTTTCTTATCTTTTTAAAAATACCACTAATGATTGTCTTTTTCCAGTGACCATGGACTTGCCTGACTGGCATGCCTTTTCAAGTTTGATGGGGAGTGGCTTAGCAACAACCTCAGCCAGCTTCTTCAGAATCCTGGGATGCATGTCATCAGGTCCCATGAACTTCTGGCTATTCAGCTTCATCAAGTGGTCCTGAACCTTCTTTTCTCTTATAGTGGGAGAGACTTCAGACCCCCAGCTCCCACCTAGAGGTTCAGGGAATTGAGAGACATTCAGGGATTTGAGATCCTGTAGAGGGGAAAACCACTTGAGAGGCCTAGGCATAGCCCCAATCTTGGCACAGAAATCTACGGCTGGCTGTTGTGAAGTGATGAGCTCTGCGGGTTTCTGAGTTCCTTGTCCTCTCTGGAGCTCAAATACCTGACTAGACATTTTATTCTCCATCCTCTCAAGATCCAAGATTGGATTGCACTTTTGAAAATAAGCACACAACTGAGCAATGAGTGTTCTCTTCACAAAAATGTCACATTTGGTGTAGCATCTTAAATGAAAGTCTAAGCTAGGCTGTGAGATCTTCGATCCAAGAATGATCCTTTCATCCTTTACATATGCATGAGATTTGACCTAGTTTTTCATATATTGTGTGTGTCCATAAAAAAGTGACCTTATTTCTGGTTGAATCCTGAATGTGAGGCACTTTGCAATGTAAGCAAACAAATAACACTACACTACTTAAGTGGTAAATTGCTGCGTTCTCTATGTTGCTGTCTTGAATTTATACTTTAATCTCATGAGGATAAAGCTCTCAATATGTGCTCCAAAACATCGTGACCATCAAAAAGCAGACGGGTAGTGTACTGCAAATTTACAACACAGGATCAAAAACTCTAAAATTTCTGGAGATAAGAGAGGTGGGTACATTCTGATAGCAAATGTGGAAAAACCCATGTGCAGAAGGTAATTTGAGTGTCTCTTTCTTTCCTTCAGAACTCTATAAAATAAAAGTCATCATAGAAATATCATTGTCTTATTATTTACTAAAATAAAAAGGTTCACGCCAGAATGCATTTTAGTCAGGAGAGAGCTTAGGCTTGCCCAAGATTAGATATGAATTATATTAGATTTGACATAGAATGAAGGTGAATATTGCAATACATCGTAGAAAAAAATGCAGCAAGACATCAGACTATTATCTATAAAGAGCCTTAAGAATGTTTTGCATGAAGACTGGAGGAACTCCAGGTAATGCATCATGGTGCTCCATACACCCAGCGTTTGCTGCCTGTTTGGGCTTGTGTAGCTATCAATTCAGACTAAAGGGGTACTAAGATTCTGAAATATAAAAAAAAGTCAGTGAAATAATGATAGTTCCTTAATCTCACAGTCGATTAATATATAAGGTCTCTTCTCCTTTCTTAAATTATCTGTCTAGAGTTACATATTCTCAGTCTTTAATCATGTGGATGATAAGGAGGCTTGACACTGCCCGGCTGTTACACTTGGTGAGCTAAAATATGCTGTCATAAATACGCCGTTGAGTCTATTTTGATATTGTCCTATTTCACTTGGTGTAAACATTAATGTTTTAATTGATTTTTTTTCTTCTTTCCATCAGCTGTAAATATTAGTAGGTATTTCTAGTGATAAATGGGTTTTAAAGACAGCCTAATATACTGGAGGGCCCTGGACATGAAGGTGCGAGTGGTAATGAAGCCCCAGCTATTGCTGCAAGGGATAAAACATTTGAAGTTACATAATAAGGTGGTCAAAATTCCAGATATTCTATAATTAACTCTAGCAGTTCATAGTAAAGTTTATGTATTTGATGGTCTCCTTCAAGCTCTCATAAGTGTTGTAGGTCTTAGATTAAATCAAGACCTAGCCCCCAGTCCATAGATACTGCTAATCCTGGGAGAAAGCCCTCGAACTCTTTTCCTTCAGCTGTCAAGAGGTCAGCAAATTATGAAAACTCATTTGCGTTAATTTACATGCATGAATTTACATGGTTCTCTGGCTAAAGAGCTACTTATAGTTTTGTAAAGGTCCTCTCTTCTAGTGCAGTAGGGACAAGTCCTCAGATACATGGCACTATGAATTGTAGCACAGGCAGCAGAATGACTGTAATATGGCATCTCTCCTTTATTCTCATGTCATTACTCCATGAAGCACAAAATTATTGCTCCAGCTTCTAGAGGAAGGATTTGTGTAGGAAATCTGTCCCATAAAAGAGCAAACTGAGTCTCTCAATAACTGAGAGCTATTGTACTTTGTACAGACAGCATGGAGGTCCCAAGGAATGGGGAACTGGTTCATCTTACAGCCATGAGACTTTGGGAGAGTCACCTTCACTTACCTCAATAATTTATAAAACAATTATGAATCAAATGTACATTTCCATGCTGAAACAGAATTCAAGGTGTAAAGGTAGGGAGACATCTCAGCATCCAGTTTTCCAGCAGCTGGTATCACCAAGGTTTTTGCAGATGTGTGTTCTGACAACGCTCCAGAAGCCCAGATAGAGAGCATAGGAAGCTGAAAATCCTTTCTTGCTTTAATTAGTAGGTTTTGCCCATTGAGAAGCCCTTTTCAAATTTTTCCATTCCAATTTTTTTCTTGGAACATTAGAATATACCAATTAGGAGATAACTTTTTGAAACTGAATAACAATCACTGCTTTCTGATCTCAGATGCTGCGTTGTGAGTTGGCATTATTTTTAGTTGCTGTGACTGAGTGAGTAAAACTGGACAGAAGATAGATGTGGATCAGTAGGTGCGCCCTTTACTGTGGGTTTTTTTAATTTTCTGGCTGACATAATAATTTTCACTTTAAAAGTTTATTCTTGTTGGACCTGACTTGCAGTTCATATAAATCAGACCTACCTTGATTTAAGATCAGCTGAAGCAATGATGGTTTTTGTAAAATCAGTGCTATTCGAAAGATGAATAGTGCCTTAAATCTAACAGTAAAAACAAATTTTAAGCAGTGGCCATTAACTTGAATTACACACCAGAAAACAGAGAAGGATGATAGTTGTCTCAAAGTGATTAAGGACAAAAAGGTAAAGGAATGCAATGTGATAAAAAAATCATTCCATCACCATTTAGTTGTAGTCCATGATATGCATGTGAGTGTTATACAAATTGTTCAACAAACATGTTAAGTAATGCTATGAAAAATTTCTTTTTATTTCAATTGTCTGAAACTTACCTTACACCACATTTTATAATTCTATAATTTTAAGTTCGGTTTATTTCATCTAGAAATCATACTGAGCTATGGAGAACAGTAACACTGTGGAGAGATTGTGAAGTTTTCCACTAAAGGATCCTTGAATATTTCTAGGAAGGTCANAAAAAGGAACAGAAATTAATTGTTTGTCCGCATTGCAGAGAAGCATAAAACAAGTCCTTCATATCCTTCATATAGGAGCACAAAGTATGGAGATAGTTCTGTGAATATTTTTTTTTTGTCTGTCCGTGATGGCTGAGAAGTAATGCATACCAATTTTACAATCCCTCTGTAGAAGTGCAGTTATTTTACTCCATTTCAAGAAGTGTTTGAGGATATTTTTGTTTGTTTGTTTGTTTTTGAGGGG
>VYXF01006251.1:525583-539870 GCA_013397295.1 Polioptila caerulea | reverse complement strand
GGAGGAGGCGGGGGGGCAAGGGGGGGGAAATTTGAGCTAGTCCCTAACAAATTTCTGCTGTCTCCTGTTGTCAGGCCAGGATGCATGCAGGTGACCGTCTCATCGTGAGTTTGCCAATGCTTTTAAACATGATATGACACAGAAAAGTCAAGGTCAATGCTTCTGTACAGACATTTTGTGATGTCTGTAAGACAGTAAATTATAAATTATAAAATATGGTTATGGCTATGGAAACACTGACATCTATGACTTGCAGTTAGACTTGTGTATTAGGAGTGATATGGCTGCAGAAGTTAGAGACCAAACTGCTTTGGGGTTTGCTCTGGATAGCAGTAATCCAAGGGTCACTGCAGCAGTGGAGATGTTCATGACTAGCTGAAGAACATTCATTTCTTTGTTCAGTCAGTGCTGTGCTGACTTACTGGAGGTCAGATTAAGCCAGCAGCTCCTTCAGTATGTGAGCACACAAATGTATGCTCTCTCACAACCTCAGCAATCTTTGCAAGGAAAAGATTGGTAGAGTGGGTGAATCAGAGGCACACACACACATATGCATATATCTAAAAGTGTGTGTGACTTTATATGTGTGCAAAAGCTTACTTGGGAAGGGGAAGAGGGAGTGGTTAGGATGCAGGATGTGTATGCTGTAGAGAAGACTGGTAGATCCGGTGTCTCCAGAGTGTGTTGAGTCAAATGCAGCCCATTCTTCACTTATCCCTGCTTTACCTTTTACTGAAAAAATGACCACTAAACAAACCTGTGCTGGTTTTCCTCAAGAAGCTTAAAATGTTGACCGAGATTTTAAGTGATGGCTAATGCATCAGTTGACCAGGAAAAGCACATTTTTGTTTAAGACTAAATTACAGTGATGAGTTTTATTGACTGTGAAGGAGAATACCTGATATCCACTTAGAGCCTAGCCATCATGAAACATTTCTGTGGACACTCAGTAGTGAAAACAAACAAACTGCTGCTAATGGCAGTCTGAAGTTCATTCCCAGCTAAGCACTGCTCTGGGCCAAGCTAAAATAACACCACAGCTGTAGCCAGAGCTCACAGGGTTTGGTTTTCATGTTCTGTCATGGATTACTGCTAACTGCTGTTTGCTTTAGCAGTCACTCATTTCCCAGAGCAGGATAGCAGTCCCCAGCTTTCATGCCTCTCTTTGTTGTTGTGTGACCTCTTGTACCTTTCCCACTTCATTCTATCTTTAAAATAGATATAGCACTTCTTCCTGCTCAAGAGGGTAAAAATGATAGCAATGTGTGACTCACTGTATTGTTCCAGGATTGTAAAAAGCAGGGGCTAATCTGGCCTCTCACTTTTGTTCATCTCTGTCTGGCAGTCATTGCTCTTCTTTTTTGTCTTTCTTCCTCCCACCTCTGTCCCATCACATTTCCACCTGACCCCCACGCATATGTTGTGACAACTACATTATCTATAGTTTTTATTCATGTCTTTGTTTATACAGAAGCATGGCTGGTTATCTTAGCACAGGACTGAGCACTAATTGTTATTTGCACAGTTCTGAGCATGTTGATGTTAGTCCTGCTGCAGAGTCGAGAGTTCAGAATGACTAAGTGCTTCTGGGACTTGCTAAAGGTAAAAGCATAATGAAGAGGACATTTTTTGATTTTATCAGGATGAAATTTGCTGAGACGTGGCAGAACTGTATCCTGTGATAAGTGATCCTTAAGGGTGGGTGTTGGGAATCAGTCAGGATGAAATGAACATTTAGGACGCCATGCAAACTAAAAGTGCATACATATTCCACAGGCTGTTTTCTTGGCTAAATTCTCGAGGTTGCCTGTACCTGATTTGCAAGAACATAATATCCAAGTGTCAGGTTAGATTTTAATTAGATTTTAAAATATTGGCTAGTATTAAAGTGTATCTAAAAGCAAAAAAGTGGGAAATGCTATTGAGAGTTTGTGTGAGAGGAGGAGAATGCAGGTATATCACCACTTTACACTAGGTGGAACCAGACCTGTTTGGCTGCCCTGGTCACCTTGAAGGGCCAAGGGGCACCTGTTCCTGCAGGGAAACATCTGTGTTCTGTCTCTCAGGTATATCCAGCTGGCCACAAAGGGCAAAGCAGTGACATCAGAGAAGCTGTTCTCACAGCTTGCTTTGGTTAGAACATGGACTTCCATGAGCACGGTATAGATTCCCTGAAAATTTAAGAAAATTACCATGGATATATTACAGCAAAGTAACATTCTGGAGTTTTAGATACCTACATCTCCAAAATAATATTAAAAAAAATAATAATTTCACCTGTTCAGAAGTATTTTCTAAATTAATTACAGTGACCTCCAAAATCACAGGTATAGTAAAATCCTGGAAGGTGAACAAGGTCTCTAAACTTATGACACCTTGATGCCCTTATTTTTCATGGTTTCAAGTACAAATATTGATAGAAATAGTCTTTCTGTTCCGTGAAGTGCTTTGCCAGTTTGTAAAATTTTCTTATATGGTACAAGACCATGCTTTGTAAATTTCTTTTGTAATGTAATACAATATTCAACACATTTTCAACACAAAAAAGTATTTTTTCTTTCAAAACTCTAAAAATGAAGCCTTCTAACAATTTGCTTTTTTATTTGATAATTCACATTCTCTGTTGAAAAGTCATGCCAATTGAATTTTTAAATGGAAAAGTCCTCAATAGTTGCAAGCTCCAAATTACCACTTCTACTGATTCCCATATTATTGCTCTCCTCCTTCCGTGGGACTTGTGGATCAGTTGCAAACTAGTGCAACATTTTTTTCACCCTAATGTAAATGGTGCTTACTGGAGGTACCTGCCATATATATGACTATGCCATATGTATGGCATAGTCAGCAACAAAGAAGCTCTTGCCAACATGGAGGCTTTTTGCTGTTAAGTAATAGAAAAATTTTCATGTTCAGACTTCCACTAGTGTTACTGGGGCCAAATTTAGGAGATCAGACAGTTAACTCTTCAAGATCATGGAATAGCAAACACAGTCATTTTATCCCAGAGGGGATAGGAGAAGCAAAGGTAATGTAGAGTGAATAACAGTATAAAACCTAAGATTACAGAGTATTAAACAAAGTGCTTGCATTGGAGCAACATGTGAGACAGAGGAAATGGAGCTGTAATGGAGCTCTTGTGATGAAAGCAACAAATTAAACAGCAGAAACTGTTTGGGGATAAAATTAATGTTCAGCAGATTTTTATTTCCATTTGTCAAGATGAGTGCTAGTGCTGGTTCAAGACAAATAGGCATGGCCATCTGAGCCACATCCATTCTGATGGCAAAATGAGCAATTGCAGTGGTTTAATACAGTAAAAAAATACCATAGAGGCACACCCTAGCACTCACCACAAGTGGCTGCTCCTCACGTGTTGGAACTGAATCCTCCTCGATAAAAATTTGGTTATAACCCCCCAGGCTGTAATTGCTTGACATTTGGAAATCATATTAGCAGCTGCTAGAGGTAAAATCTCCCTGGTCTGTTAATATAATAAATTCTTTTAGATAAGTATGATAAATTACACTTGCTGAAATGCATGTTCCTTTGCTGTTAGTCTTGTAGCTCTTTTTCTTCCAATCTCTCTTGGAACATTATTGAAATGGTTTTCATTTTTATATACTTTATTATTGCCCTGCTCCACTTACTGTAATCCTTTTTTTTAATGCTGTTCAAAAGCTTTCACTCTAAAATAGTTTCCAGGCAGTTTTCTACTAGATCAAAGCTTTCAAAACAGCAACCATAAGAAATGTCACATTATTTTCTAAACTTCTATCAATAGTACCTAGGCAAAATAGAAACATATTTGTAGCAAACAAAAAAAAGCAATTAAATCACTTTCTTTCTATGACAGTTTTTTAAACCAGCACTGATTTTGGTGCAAAATGAAATAAAATAAATATTTAGAGTAATGTAAAATGCATTTCAAAAACTGTGAGTGAGGGTAATTTTGCCAACTAAAATACTAAACTAAGGAAAATAATTTTCAATTTTTCATTAAGTGTCCTTTAACAGCTGTGCACAATTATTAAATATGCTTTTATATCTCTAGGCAATATTTACAGCTTTACCTTTTTAGAATACAGCTCAGAATATTAATTTTAGGGTTTTTAAAAGACATGTCTGTGTCCTCTGAATTCTTACAGATGCTTGAAACCCCCTGTAGGTACTGAAAGGCTGCAGTGAGGTCTCCCCAGAGCCTTCTCTTCTCCAGCTCTCTCAGCCTGTCTTCTTAGGAGAGTTGTTTCAGCCCTCTGATCATCTTCCCTACTCTGGGTCCATTCCAACAGGACCACATGTTTTCTGTGCTGGGGTCCCCAGAGCTGGATGCAGCATTCCCAGTGGGGTCTCATGGGAGTGGAGTAGAGGGACAGAAGCACCTCCCTTGACCTGCAGGTCACTCTTCTTGTGAACAAGCAAGAAGACTTGCTCGACTGCAGACTGGGGAGCTGTTTAATCTTCTTTCTTTGGCCCCATTGTGAATAGTTTGCAGCGCAGAAGCTCAGGTTCAATAGAAGAAGTTGAGAATTTTGCCTTCCCCGCTACTTTCTAACCTGGTGAAGAGGCCAATGTGTTGTGATGCAACAACTATGAGGCAGAATCCCATCCAACCAAGATCTGTCTTCCATACTGCAAATGACTTCTCCAATAGCACTCAGGCCATATATTAAATATGGTCTCTAATAAACACCTCTTCATTGGTTGTATTCTAAAGGAAAATTATAACCTCTGTTGTCTGTCTTTGAAGGTACATTTTATGCACTAAAATCCAGCAGCAGTTTCTACCCTGGACCAAAGATGGGTGCCAATTCTCTGAGAGAAATAAAATTTCTGACACAGCAGTCTCAACAGCATTTTCTGTGGAATAGTTTCAGTATTGCCATTATTCTCAGCTGACTAATGTGCTCTAGGGAGCTTGCAAGTGTCATCCAGACTAAGATCTCATTGCAGGGGCCAGGTAACTTCAAGTTAAGGCTAACATTCCTGAGTGTCATAATATTACTTCCCTTTTTGAGCTGTAGAATTTTATTTTGAAGTAGTAACTAGGATTTTCTTTCCTTCTGTCGACATCTTTCTGAAAGGATCTAATAAACCTGTTATGCAGATGGTTGAGTTTTGCATGTGGATTGCTGTTTTCCTCCTTTAAAACTGCCTATGTGTCACTCTAATTAAAACCTAGCAGGTTATTAAATTGCTAGAATGAAGAACCAGCATGATTTTCAATCTTTATTTTTTGCAGGACCTTTTTCAGTTTAGAGTGCTTTCCTTCAGTGTCAGTGAACCAGTAGGAAGTCATACAGATTTATTCTTTTTCCTCTGCAAGGAGTGTTGTGTTTCAGACTGGTGCTGCCGGTTGCTCACCGCAGAACATAAGCTTACAGAATCCAAAGCCTTTTTTATTAACAGCAGATGTAAAGTAGTCCTGTCCAAATGCCAGGGTTTATTTGATAGCAGTGATATTTTTGATAGCATATCTATGTTGAATAAATTCTCTGGCTTTTTTATTAAATGTCTAGAAGAGTTATTTGCATGCTGAAAAGATACACTAATTACCTTTTTTATTTGTTTTTGGAGGGTGTGATTTCCTGAGAGTGAATGATGACAGTTTGACAGGTACTCAGAAATACCAGTGGAAGATATGGGCGTATTGGAAATGGGAGCATAAAGGAGCTAATAACTAATAGAGGTTGATGGGGGAGAGGGAAGAAAAAGGCTTGGATGTAAAACGGTCAGTTGTTTTCTTTGAAAAGGTGTATGATATTACAGGATTGGCTGGCATTGCAGAATCCCTCCACTGTTGCAAATTAAAATGGTTTTGAAGTTGTTCAAGTCAGCCATTTCATAGTCTATGTCAAAAAAATAAAAGCTTTCATGTGACAGTAAGCTTTCTGGGATGTTATTAAGTCATTTAATCCTGTTGTTTGATGAGTACCCTGCCCTAGTCACTTATAGCCATGAAAGATTATGTATACATCAGAGAAACAGTTTTGTGATGCATATGTTTATTTTCCTTGTTGACTTTATAATGCTGCTGTTTTGCTTCTACCTTCACTTCCATGTCATCCGAGGAGTTCATTTGAGTAATTTGTTTCCACACAGAATGTCGTTCAGGAAAATCACAGAATTATTGAATCATTTAGGTTGTTTAAAACTTCAAAGATCATCAAGTCCAGCCATTAACCTAACACTGTCAAGTCCACCATTTAACCGTGTGTCCCTCAGTGCCATATCTTTTCAATACCTCCAGGGGTGGTGACTCCGCCCTTCCCTGAACAAACAGCCTGTCTCATGCTTTCCCCTGGTGAAATTTGAGACCGTGTCAGGTTCTTCATAAATGCAACAAGTCCATTTTCCTCCCACCAACAGATCCACAGCCTTTCTTGAGCTTGCTGCACCAACACTGAGAGTACAATTGCCCCATTTATGTCACTGGGCTATCCTGCTCTGATCAGAGAGAGCAGGGTGACACTACTCAGGCAAGCTTTTGGAGACCTTTGCTCACAGAGGTGAATGTGGGATGGCCCTGCAGAAACACGGGTCTGCTGAGGGGGAGGAATGGACCCTGCATGGAAACATTTCTGGTTTCTGTGGGCTGGTTTACATGGTTCAGCAAATAAAACATGGCTATATCAGCAGAGTGTGTTTATCTTTGGCTTCTGTTTGACACTTCCACTTGCAAAATTGTTACAGCTGGAGTTGTACGCAAATGATTTCTTTATTATTCATAGCAGCAGGTGCTGCAGCAGTCTTTTGGCTAGAGTTGTACTCACTTGGTCCATGGTTTCTATATATTTGATTAGATGGTGCCATGCTGTTCAGATGGGTTGCTAGTCCTCCAATAAAAGTATTTTGTTACACAATCAGCTATATAGTGTGTTATTATTTCCATAAATCACTTTTAGTTGGCAGCTTTCTGTTGCCACTTGGGATTGTTCCAGCAATAATTTGCATCCTTTTTTGCATGGCATCCTAAAAAGATCTGGGATTTTAACATAGCCTGGGTATGATTTTAATAACTGGTGTCCTTCTGGCAGCACTAGAACACACAAACCAGCTATCCATGAAGGACTGGCATATTTATTTTTCATCCACATATCATTTATGTATTCTTCAAGAAATGCTTATCCAAAGATTCAGTATAGCAATTTAGGCATCGACCAGGCTTATGCCAGAGTTGTGATGCTAAAAATCAGGTGCCTGTCCCCAGGCAGGGTGATAAACAAGACTGCAGCTCACTGAAGAGTGGAGAGACAGTATGATAAGCCTCACTCAGAAAGGCATCCCAAAAACCTGGCACACTCATGTGGGACCTGCTTGTCCCCTGCCAATTGACACAGCCTGTGCCTGAATTTCCTACTCCTCTGTGCAAATGAGATGCTTTGCCACTAATGAAACCTGATTTGGACTCAGCCGCTCATTATCTTCCCATCAGAAGTGACCACTCCACTTGATCCCTGCTGGGTAAAGATAGGTCAGCTTCAGCTGCTGCTCAGGCACACCTTGCAATGGAACAAGGGGCTCTTTTAGAATGAACTTGCCTTGCAGAAGGCAAAAAAATAGATATCCTAGCTGTGTTTTTCCCTATTATTAAGAGAGATGCCTAATCAATTTTGTTCCATGCTCAGAGGAGGAATTTTCCAATATCTCGGTAAAATTCATCATTAAATAAAAGGTAAATAGAAAGAATGTTTTCATAGACAGATTCCTATCAAGGCTGCAGAAGCAATATTGACTGAAGAGATAATGGAGCATTTGGTGCATCTGATGGAAAGGTGCAGATGGTTGCCCGTGTGGGGGAAGCAGATAACAGGGAGTGTGTCACTGCAAGGCACAGGAGTGGCTGTCTTTTCAGCTGCCTGCATATTGGGCACTTCACACTGGTAACTGGAGGAATCAGTTCACCCTTCTGTTTATTTTTTTTTTTTAAAATTAGGTGCAGTTTCACCCATTATGCTAGTTTCATTGACAACCTGCATTGCTGAGAGAGTTGATGGATCTATGAAAGGAAATGTATTTAATCACTGTCAACAACCTCCTTATTTGGGCACTGAAAGCTATTAAAGAGAAAAGTAATGGACCAAAAGGTGCATCCAAGTGTGGTGCTAATGGCACCCCTTTCATTTAGCATGGCAAACCCAAAGCAGCAAAGTGAAAAATATGAAGAAAACAATATGGCAGGTCAGTTTGCCCACAAGCCTCAGGCAATGCGACCCTCTCTTGGCCACAGATGAACAGGAAACATGCAGCTACCTTTCCCATACCACTTTTCAGCAGCCTGTCTGCTCCCTGAGACCCACCAGCATTGTAAAACCCTTTCAGGCATATTCCAGTGTGTTGTACCTCATGTTTCCTTGCAGACCGTACTCTGCTTGTAGAGTATGCTCCTGGACCCATTCACTGCAAGACAGATGAACCTGATTTGAGAATGGGTGCCAGGTTGTCATTAGTAAGCAAAACTAGCTATTCTGCATGATTTTTATTGATAAGCTCTGGATTTTAAGCCTTGTGTAAGGTGGTGATGATTAATAATTACATGGATTGTCATTTTGAAATGAATTTATTAAAGGAAAAAATGTACCATTACTAAAGAAAAAATCACTTTCTTACAGATGCTGTTTCAGAAGCTGTGCAAGGAAAAAGCGGGTAAGGCTGCATTATTTGTTGAAAGTTCCTTGGTGTAACTATGTGTGCCTTGATGGAGGACCTCTCTGCTATTGAATGGGTGTGTTCAGTGCATTTGTGACAATCGCTTCCATGCTGCTATTCATGACCTGTTGACGTAGGATTAAGGTGGTTCTTAGGAAAGCTGGTAATTCATCACCTTTTGACTTTCATCTAGCAGGGTAAGTTCTGAAATAATGGGGATAAACCCAAGCATTTGTTACTGGTGTCAGAGTGGGACTCAAGGTCTTGCCATGGCACTGGTATGTGTGTGTGAGTGATGAGTCAAGATGAGGAACACCTCAGAGCTTTTTCTCTCTCAGTGAGTCAATGAAGAGGTGCATTACAGAGGCACATTTTTCAAAAAATCTAACAGCCTCCTGGGACCCACATGTCCCAAGTGGCAGAGTCACAACACATAATTTCTCCCTTCACAGGAGCTCACTATCAGGTTGAGGCATTTTTCAATATTAACAGCATTAGTGAGTTTGACCATTATGGATGAATTATTTAGGGTCAGCGAGGCACCAAGACTAGAGCTAAAGCACAAGTAAGAGCTAAAGACTCAGATACCCTGAATTGCACTTACATTAACATGCCAGGAGCTAAGGAAAGGTTTGGATAGACAGATATGAACACACACAGATCCTGGTTCAGCAACATACTTAACACACAATTAAACCCACATTTGACAAAACCAATTAATTGCAACAGGCGTAAGAAACTGCTTGGATGATTTGCTTAATTGAGAGTAAATTTCCTTATTAAATTGTAATGAAGCACAATTAAGAAATACAGAGAAAAGGAACTGCTTCCCAGAATGTGGGTTACTGAGGTTTAATAACAGCTTTACAGTTTGCAAAAAGAAATGTCCCCAAAGTCTAGATGAATCCTCCTTCCCACAAAAGTCTTTGCCAGATAGAAATATTTCAGTCATAAACCAACTGACCTCTGGAGTCACCCATTTCTGACTGCATTTTCTGTTTTGTTAATCAGGATGTATGCAGTGTGTGCCAATTAAAAGGAAAGCAATTGGACATCGCTGCTGTAATTACCCTTCTGTCCCTAGATGACTTAGCATCTATTTTTTGGCCTGAAGGACTGGTTTAAGCCAGTTTGCTCACTCAGTGATTTCTTCTTGCATCTGTCTCTGATCTAAACTGCATCCACAATTCATTCCAGGGGCCACCCTTAACTCAGTTAGAATCAGATGAACGCCGCTTTTTGGAGCCAGTTTCACCAATTCAGTGGCTCTGCTGGCAAACGTGGTGGCTTAGCAAAGTACCAGAAACCCTGGGCTAGAAAACTCAGGTCTTTGTAGGCAATTCTATCCTCATGTACTTAACTTCAGGTCAACAAAACATGAAGGCTGCTGAGCATAGTGTAAATGAACGTATTTTCATTCAAGCTTTATACACATTAACTTTTGCTGCTTTATTATTTGGATGTGGCTTTATTTCATGATGGTATTTGCCAATGAAATACATGCCTGGGCTTTTCCAAAGCTGAACAAATTTCAGAAGACCTGAGATTGATTGAGCAATTGTTTTAATTGTATTCATTGTTGGATCAAAACCTCTCTGTGCCACTGAAGGCTCACTTTATAAAGAAAAAGAAAACATGTCAATGGCACATGCAGTTTAAATAAAACTATTTTAGCAGTGTTCCCATTTTATAGTATGATTGATTTTTAATTGATTTACTTTTATGACAATATTAATTTTGTCACTAAAAGAGGTAAAGCCTTAGCACCCATCCTAATGGTAGAACTGTAGAATGATGGAAAATCTGATGACTGCAGGCATGAAAGAAGAATTAGAGATCATTTTCTGACACAGTTTGGTCACTGAGGTGAAACTTTAGTCATAGAAATCTAGCATATGGTAGAGCTGGTAAATTTATCATTAAGATGCTTCTGGCAGAAAATGTCCATTTCTTCAAACAGAACATTTTACAAGAAAAGGTTAGCATCCATTGATTTCTATTTCAAATTATTTCTGTGTAAAATAGGCACACACATCTCAACATGCAATGATTTAACAGTCTTCAAAGTGAGAAGTGCTAATTTTTATTTAACTTTGAAACTTTCAGCTTTGAAATTTGTTACATTGAAGTATTTAAAAAAAAAGAGAGAGAGAGATAAAAGGAGAAAACATTAAATTACAAAAAAGGGCAAATTTATGTCTTGAACTGAGGGACAAGGGTCCCTTCCAGATTTGCAGTTGCTAAACATTTCTGATGTTTACTGTGCTTTCTGGATAATAAATTTTCTGGTTTAGAATTTCTTGGATGAGGAGAAAACCTGTCCTGGCTGTATCAGAACACAGCACTCACTGTTCTACTCAAGTTTGTTTCCTGCATCACTCTCCCCTTACATCCTTATTTCTTATTCTTTCTCATTCTCTTTTGTCATTTATTCTCCTGTCCCTTTTCTTGGTCAGAGCTCTAGAGCTCTCAGGGGCCAAAAGAGTCTTTTCCCAGAGTGGCAGTGGGTCACCCTGCCCTCCCACCAAAGAGCACCTGTAATTCCACCCTATCAGGAGCTAGAGATGCACAGGGCAGCTCAGAGCTGCTGCAGCTGGGCTGGGAACTTCTGCAGCCCTTTCCCTAAGGATGGACTGTCCTCAGCTTCCAGTCATTCTCCATGTAAACCATTTTTGCATGTGAGAGGGCAAAAATCTGCCCTTTGGAATGCTGGTCTCTCTCTTGTTGAATTTTATGTTACTTTTTTCCTCAAATAAATGCAATATTTTGAGGCTTCCATTACCTGGATTTGTAGTGGGTGCCTTACAATATGTTAAGCAGGATACTCAAAATGTGTCTAAGAAAAGCTACAGCTGCACAGACCACCCAGCCACTCCAGGGAACCTCATTTGAAGTACCATCATTGCTGTCAGTGTCACTGCATGCATGCCAGGCCTTGTGTCATTACTTCCAGATGTAATAACATTGGTACTTATAACAGTGCATGCCTTGGAATTAATGATGACCTAACCATTCAAAAAAATTAAATAATGGTGAGATGTCATTCTAGAGGCATGAATTTATTCTGCTTTCTATTTGCTTTAATCATGACAGTATGCAGCATGAGCCAGTGGCTCCCTAGGGACTGGGGTAGACACAGGAACAGAGGCCAGACAGCTCCAAGATGAGACATGGGGACAGGTATTGGCCAAGGATGGGATGGGATGTCAGTCTGCAAGTTGGGTCACATGGCTGGGCAGGGCTGTGGCAGAGAACAGCCTTACCACTGCATCATGGAGCTGGGATGGACAGCTCTGGGTTGGGCTGAAATGGAGTTACACAAAGACCTGAAAATTTATATATTTATATAATTTCACATTCTCAAGTAAATATAATGTTATTTGGACTTAGACCTAGGCTGCAAATGTGGTGTTGCCCACACCCTTTAAGATGGAGTTAGCAAAGTGCAAGGGACAGTTGCAGGAGAGGACAAGCAGTTTGGAGTGGAAAAGCTGCTTTCACACAGACAGGCTCACCCTTGGCCTGAGGTGAGCAAGCTGTCACTTGGGTTTCTGTAGAAGCAGTAGACAGGAAGGCAATTCACACTTGTACTGCTTGTATGTGATGGCATTAATAAGCAAGTGTTACAAATATGTAAAAAATACCCTGTTCTGTGACTTTACCAAGACCTGTGAAAAGCAGATTCACCCACTGAACTCTGCTTTCTTTGGGAATGAATGTGGCTAACCTGGTGGTGCCTGTGGTTTCAGCATTAAACCAGGTTCCTGATGTCATTAATAGATGACACCACTAATAGGCCTGCCCCAGTCCCATTGCCATGCAATAGACTATTCTGTTCAAGTCATCATCATCCGTGCTTTTCTTCTCATATTGGCAGGTACAAAACACCAAACCCAGTCTGCACCAGCTATCTCTTCTGCCCCTGCTATGTAGGAGATCCTAATTTTCTGCTGTGGTACCCCAGAGAACACCTTGCTTAGCTGCTCCTCTTGCCATCAGATTGCCACTGGGTTTGTAGGTAGCCTGTGGGAATCACTATTAAAATCTGGCTGACTGATGCCGTGTGTCCTTACTATCCCCCAGTATATGTCTTCGTAAAAAACATTCCACTCAGATTGAGCATTCTAGCTGCCTAATGTATTTTAAAGTTATCACCACATAGCTCAAGATGACTAACACAGAGCACATTTCATCACTGGTTGGGAAAATGAGCCCTCACTTTGCTGACAAAAATTTGAAGTCGGATTAAAAGCTGACACATCCTCTATTTTAGTGGTATGTATGAAACACTAAATATAGCAGCGTGCTCGTATTTGCTGATGCATGGTAATGTAGTCTGTTGCAGAACAGCAATGGGCTGGCAAGGAAGATGGTGCACTGCAGCAGTACGATAAAATCCTCATGTGACCTTGGCCATTTCAGGAGTGCTCCACAGATAATTGTGTATCCTTGACTGATACAACGCAAAATTCAAACAGGGGCAGTAGTGGTCCCAGGGCTTTAATGAGCAGCCTGATACTGCAGTATCTGCCCAGGCATAATGCAATTTGACTTCAAGGAGAGGTCTCCATAGTGTAAGAAACAGAACTGTGCTATATAGCAGCTGCATATGAAAAACTGCCAACAACGGGCCTGATTCTGGGAAATGGGAGGGAGCTGTAACTCCATCTGGCTCTTGTTAGAAACTGCAGGTGCTTGATTCATCACAAAATCAAACCTGAGTACAGTACTTTCAGCTGATTACATATTTTTTATGTTTCCTTAGTCATATAAGGTTTTATGCTCATGGTTTTATTTTACCTTTGCTGCAGTCCCTGGGCAGGAATTATAGGCTAATCACACTCTGAATAGGGGAATGGATGTGGTTCACAGAACCATATCCTATTCTGGGATTTGCCTCTTGCTTGTGGGGGGATGGAGGTGATCTCTTTCAGCCTTTCACTTGCCATGGATGTCTGGCAAGTGTGCTGGTGGTGGAGCTGAGGCTGTGACTGTGAAACCTCTCTTCTTTTCCTCTTCAGGGGGGAGCAGCAGCTGGATTAGACATTCAGGAGTGCCTTGCAAGACCTAGGCAGTACTTGTGTCTCATGCTGTCATTACTCCAGCTATAAAAGTTTACCCAATGAAAACCTGACCTTAAATAACTGGGGAAAATAAAAACATCCTCATCCAGGGATCCCATGCACTTACTAGAAAGCAGAGCAGGGTCATTTTGACATGTTCCCAGCATGAAGTGGAGGTGCTTACTTTGGACTGAAAAATGAACAGGCTGTTTTCCTGAGGAATGAAAGTAAACTACTGAATAAACCCAGCTGTTTGGTGGCCTTGGCCTCTTAACTAGTTATGCTCTATGTTGCTCAAATTAGAAGAGTTGGTGCTTGTCCTGCAGTCAGTGCATCAGAGGGTCATTTCATTTGGCTCCAGTTCTAACTTTACTGCAGCACCAGTTTGACTTCCAAAATTAGGCAGTGAGATTGCCTCTTCCTTTCATAATCAGAAATGATAGAACAAAGCCCTTCTTTGTTCTTCTAAAAAGGCAAATCTTTGCTAGTCAACTCTTACAGATTTGTTGCAGCAGTTGAAGGCACACTGGGATCTTCTGCTCTCTGCTCTCAAAAGCAAGAGGAAAATACTTTATATT
>VYXF01006251.1:508745-525563 GCA_013397295.1 Polioptila caerulea | reverse complement strand
CTTTATATTGCTGTCTCTCAAAAAAAAAAAAAAAGCCAAGGCAGCAAGGTATAGATTAGGCATTTATACTTTTATTGTTTTAGGATGTGAATTATAGACAAAAGCTTGATCCATTAAGAAATACTTTGAATTTTATATAAGGCATTTCTAACACAATAAAGCAGCAATGTATATGTATAAAAACACTTTATACACATGCAACTACTCAATGTCATTCTAAATATCCTTCTCTCTTTCCCTGCTCCATGGTTCTTTCTATGACTTTGATTTTTGTCAACATTTTAAATAAGAAAGAAAAATACTGAAAATAGAGATGATAAATGTTAAAAATAATAACTAGTCCATAATAGTACAAAATATAGGTTGTTTCAGAATGGAGATAATATAAACATTTTTACTAACTCAGTTTGGTTACAGCTTGGACTCCTAAGGAGAGCTGAACACTAAGCAGCTGGTAGATGGGCTTGGGTTTGAAACAACTCTTGAGATGTGACAGGAACCTTGCTGTAAAAGGTGATCTAATTCAGATTGATAAATTGCTCTAAAGTTTTGTCTCTGTTGGAATGAGGTGATGTTGGTTTCCAGCAGCTAAGTTCATAGAGACACAGGATTCTCGAGTCATTTTTTTCTGTGACTGAACAATTGCCTGACTAAGGTTGCGAACAGACAGCCATATTCAGCTCCCTTGTTCCTGAGCAGCCAACTTGTTTTAAACTGTGGTCTTCCAAGAGTCATGACAGAGGGCAAATTTTGCCATTTTACATTTATTCCAAAAGCAACAAATGCCTAGAAATTTTTCAGTGAATAATAATAACTTAATAGTACATTTGTTTTCTGTTTCAATTAGACCTTTCCCTCAAACCTCTCTGATAGCCACAATGCAAGCTATGTCCTTGTGTTTTATTTCCTGTGCAAGACATAACTGCAAAAATTTGAAGGTCAGAAAACTTTTAATCAAAGTTAAAGTATCCAAGCAGCAAAATAAACCTTTAGCTTTTTATTATGCTAACTAAGCATTACAACTCTTAGACATACAAACAAATAATAATCTATATGGGTGGACCCTTTTGTTTTCACAGAAAGCATTTCTAATGGGTAGCAGTTCCAACAATTTTAGTGTTTGCCATTAGAAAATATTTCCCTCACAACAATTCTTTAGGTTCAGCTTTTGTTACTTAACTCTTTAGTATCAGTTCCTAAGGATGAATGTTTAAAGTTTTGTGTTGCATCAGAGCGACATGTATCATCTCTCTGAACAGCTCAGCACATAAGATGGATGTTGTGCTGTTTCTTTGTTTGCAAATCAGGTGGGAAAACACAGACAAAAGCTTCTGGCTGGAACATACTGCAAAGTATTTGGGACAAAAAGGCCATCAAACAAAGCAGTCAGCTTCTGGGCTTTTGGAACATAGGACCTTTTGTGAGGCTGCAGTCAGACCATGCCATTGTTTCCTGCTGTTGAACAACCTGCCGTAGTGCAGCCTCTGCTCAGAGGAGGTGGCCATGGCTCAAGGACACACGGTGTCTGTGCAGCTGCGACTGGCTACGAGCAAAGGCGCCTCTTTCCACTTCCGTGAGCACCATGGAGCTGCGGCTCGGGTCAGAACCCAACCCAGGGCCTCGGGCATGAGCCTCCACAGCTTGCAGGGCGGTAATTACTGCATTAATTAGAAGGAAGTAATCATTGCATAAGCCTCTCCCTAAGTAAAACGGGACCACTAGAGGAGGACGAAGAGCTACGTAGTGTTGGTGTCAACTACTAAGAAACAGGAGGGTTGCTTTAGAAGCTTTTCAGCTGAAAACCATCCAGTCTCTGCCCTTCCTGTCCTCAGTATTAGATTCCACCCAGGCCAGCGAGTTGCTGTGACAGAAATGCACATAGAGTTGCTGGTATTTATTGAGTGCTCAGCACAAGGCATAAACAAATTAGTAAGTTCCACCATGCTGTCAAGCCACCTCTGAAATTCATACAGAGGAGGAGGCTGAGGCTGCTTATAAATGCAAAAGACATACCAAAGTCATGCTATCTTTAATTCCATTCCATATATTGGACTCTGCCTGTTGTGATCTTGGCTCTGTGTCTTTGTGAAGGCAGAGCAATTGGAAAGGTGATTTCAAGAAGACAGATAGCCAAAAGATAGCTTTACACATGGGTATTATTAAGTGGATCTGAATCTGCTATTTCAGCCTTCATGAAGTGTAGGCTTTTGACATAGAGTTTGGGAAGGTAATGGCTGTAGGTTTTTATTTGATATTTATTTATGTTGGGTACATAACTACCCTGGAGTATTTCTTGGTTCCCAAAGACACTGTTATATAAGGTTTCCATGACTTAACTATGAGAAGTAAACTGATTCTGGCATAGAATCTTGCAAGTATATCCTGTAGAAAATTAGGGATTTTTCTTTGTAGAGTGAAACTCTGTGCCAGTTGCAGTCACCAGCAACTTTTTTGGATTGTAGTTAGTCTCTTAATAATGCATTTTTAGCTGTAGAGAAAATTATTTGTATCTGTAAAGAAAAAAAATAGCCTCTACTTTTCATGGATTTCAGAATCAAGCAATGTCTCTAAATAGCTGAAGAAATGGGAGACTCATATTATAAAATGCATGGGGTTCTTTCAGGAAACTCTTAAAAATGTTGCTTACTTGGATTGCTAATAAGGTCATTTATTATTTTAAATTTTTTTTTAACTGAGGTAGTGACAATTTGCCTCAGGCCGAGTAGTGTCCTTATGAGCACTGTACAGGCAGAACAAAGTCCTTCCCTCACAAACCTTACAGCCTTACATTACCCTCGATAGTTTTCATACAAAAAGATGACCTAAAACATTTACATTTGTTTTTAATTTAGCATTCAAATAATTTCTCAGAAGCTTATTTTCGTGTATGTTGGTCCATTAACTGATTGCTGTCGAGGTGACAGTCCCCATCCTGCCAGGTGCTCTTTGCTGTGTCATTTTTTCATGCTAATCTTGGCTCCAGGAAGGGCTTACAGGAGCATATCACCTGAGTGGTCAGCATTGGCTCAGCCAGCAGCAGCTCAAGGCTTCTTAGTACAGAAACATCAGAGAATGAATGTCTATGGGATGTTGGTGATTCACTTCTGTCAAAGAAAGATAGAAGGGTCTGGGGTACAAAATAGGAGAGAGAGATTCAGAGAATTGTTTCTTCTGTGCCTGCTTCCCAAAGCAGCGAAGAAGGAACAAGGAAAAAAAATAATTATAACATCCCCAACCAACTGATCTTTCCAGCCTTCCCCAGAAGTAGCTGCCTTATTGTCTGTGCAGGACTCCATCGAGAGAAGCCACAAATTTTGATTTCCAGGCTCTTTGAGTAGAAGAAGCAGGCACAAGGCCATAGGTACTTTGGCATCACTAGCAGACTACTGATATTTTGGATCTGTTTGTTTGATAAACATATAGCACATAAAGTTAGCCCTTACTTTCACACACTTTTCTTGTCTGCTGACCAATACATGGTCAAAATCTTCAATTTACAGCTCTCTGGACTCTCATGTAGTAAGAAAAAGGTAAGATGGGTTTCCAAAGTTAAGATACAGTTCTGTTTTATATTTTCACCTGTTTATAAGACAGACAGAACTGATGCAGTACACTCAATGGCTGGATGATGTATTGGAGAATTCAATATATTCAGCAGCATAATTTAAAGTGCACTTTTTCATTTGTTGCTTTTGTTGCTATGATCCTCTTCTATGACCCCATATTTCTAATTTTTTTAAGTGTAGCAACAGCTTTATGGGGATGATATCCTGAGTATTAAGCTACGCCTAGGTAAGTGGGTGTATACAGGAATATGTGAGAGTTTCTCTAATTTGCTGTGATATATACATGATACATTAATGTAAGTATAGTATACTGTGCTTCCTTAGGTCTTGATAAACCCTGTGTTGAAATGGCCACACTTTATTCTTGAACAACACAATTTAGATGGGAACAGAGAAGTTCTTTCCAGTGGTTTTGTTCCCTTGGGTTTGATCCTTCTTTAAGCAGAGTCTGGCACACTGTCCTTGGTGATGTCAACAGAGGCCAAGTGGAGCAATGAAGTACTGGAGTTCTGGGCTGCAGGGCTGTCGGGCATGAATTGCTGTCCTTTGGAAATGGCAGAGCCACCTCCGTTTACAGCACTAGGCTTATGTCATCAGTATTCTTTTAGATGTCACAGAGAAGCTGCTCCTGGGTTTTGGCAGGAAACACTCCCCCACACCCACTTCAGACTCTTTTTTTCTCTTTGCCTCCTCTCCTGTGAGCAAAAACTCTGTCAAGAAAGCACATTAATTTGGGCCAGGAACAGAGGCAGCCGATACTCAGCTAGTTATTTTGATTGCCTGGCTGGTAGGGGTTGGGGGAACAGATAATGTCAAGATTTCCTCTGCATTCCAGATCTGTTTTCCTCCTACAGCTAGCAGGCGGCGAGTGTGACTTTTCCCACTCAGCTTTTCCCACAGTCAGTAAGACTTATCTGACAACAGAGTTAGTGTCAACTGTCCAAAACTAACTAGAAGATATCTTCCTTTCACCACTCCTGTGCTGTTATTGCTTATCAATGTCACTCTCCAGCTTAAATGACTGGTTAATTTACAGACATACTGAGACAAATTCACTTCTGTTGCAGCTTCAGTGAGCTCAGTGGAGTTACAATGAGTTTGGCTGTGGGTGTCTGAAAAGCACAAGTGGTAGGAACGTGATACTAACAGAAACAAGAACATTGCAACAGTCAAAACAAAAAGGAAACCCTGAGCTTTGGCAGGATGCCCATTTCAGATTTTGGAGTGTGATCCAACAAGGTGTTCATGTTTTACAGAGGATGCTGCAAGAGAAAAGTTGTTATTCAACAGCCAAACAATTCCTTCACAATCTCCACATCAAAACACAGCCCATGTTAAAAAGCAACAAAGGAAGAAACAAGTTATAGGCTTTCAGAACACAAATTCTATTGATAATCATGATGAATTTGCTTTTAGATCTGTTAGAGACTTTGAAAAGACTAGAGTGAAACTGAAGCACACTCAACCTGAGATTTCAAGTGAGTCTAAAAGGGTTGAATACTAAAATACTATCATAATTCCACAGAAACAGGAAATGTGAGATGGAATTGATACCTCCAGATTTACCTCCAGTCCAAGATGGCTTTCTAGGAACCTCTTCTGTAATTGGGGGTAGAGAGGCATTTTCAAATTGTAACATCTTTTTCATCTAGATCAAGTCCTGCTCCATAGGCCTACTGTAGTGCCTCTTCTAGGCAGCTGGTTTGGGATTGAATGAGACATCCTCTCAAGGACATGTGTTTCCAAACAACCTTCCTACTGCCCTCAATTGTCTTTTTACAGTGGGTGTCCAAAATTCAAGTGAAGGAAATCTGTTGTTTCTGAAGTTTTATTAACATTTGTGTTTCACAGATGAAGTTAAAATTAATGAAGTGCAAAACCAAGCATCCTAAAGTTAACTCAGTTAATTCTGTTAACCTGGACTAGCAGTGCAAACAGAGATCATTGCATCCAGAGCGCTTTGTTCATTGCTCTGCTCACTTCTCTACACCATGCACAAATCCCACCTACTGGTTTTGTCTGTGATAGTCTTCTGAACTCCCCTGTATCTGTTCCCTTTCTCTATAATTCCTTCTTTGCAAAATCCAGTTTTAGTTTTCCTCCTTTCCACTATTTAGTTTCCTCCTAAAGTCACGGCCACTTTAGAGTCTGATTACTCTCCTGCTCATGATGCCTTGCAGTGGTTTTCCTTCCTTCCTTCCTTCCTTCCTTCCTTCCTTCCTTCCGCACCTTCCTTCCGCACCTTCCGCACCTTCCGCACCTTCCGCACCTTCCTTCCGCACCTTCCTTCCTTCCTTCCTTCCTTCTGCCTTTCCTGTTGCCTCTACTCCATACCTCTGTGTTGTCCAGAGCATCTTACTCCTCTCTGATTCTCAGTGAAATGGGCAAATGGCTCTGCAAGATCTCTAAACCCATGCACAATACTTCCTCACCATCCTTGCAATCAAAACAAATTCCTGCTTTTCTTTCTGCTGGTTAATGGACATATCATGGTCTATCATTGCATCATGCGTGGGTTATGTCTTCTTGACTGACTTTGAGCCACCTTTCTGGGTAATAACAAGCAAGGTTTAAAACCTGAGAACCAAAAGCTGAAATTCCAGATTCCTGTTTATATTCCCAGATGACGACTTGTAACCACTTCTGAAAATCGGAAAGGGACTTACACTCTAAGACTTAGGGGCATAGTTTATAAAACCATGAAATTTTTGTGCCTGGACAGAGTATTTCCTTAATGCCTTTTCCTTAACTGACTTAATGCCTGGATGTAAGTACATTCTGGAGTCTTTTTTGCAAATAAGAGATAAAGAAATTTCCACTGTCAGAAATGGAGCTAAACGTGGAAGTGTTGGAACACATTCATCAGGTTCAGCTGTCCAAGGGAGATAAATGATGCCCATATTTAAAGTTGAAAAGAAGTCATTGTGGGCAACAAAACTAGTTACTGGTTCCCATATTAATTATCATATGTTTCTGAAAACAACAAAGCAATCTATAACATTCCCAAATGAGAATACAGATGTAGGATCCAATATGGGTTTGTAAAAAGAAAAAAGAAGCTGTTCTCGCACAGAAAATCAGGAAGAGATAAAACTTATCTTGGCTTTGCAAACTAATATTCCAGAGATATTCAAAACAGAGATGAAATAATGTGAGAAATCAGTGTGGGAAGGAAATTTTGGTCATAGAACATAAACTTCATAAAAGATCCAAAGACACATAAATTGAGCTTGTCAGTTTTCAGAATAAAGAGAGGCTAATAATAGGTTCCCCAAAGGATTTTGCTAGGGCAAGTATCATTTTAAGCTTCATTATCTTGACAAGTGAGTGAACAGATGGCAAAATCTGTAGCAAATTCAAGATTTCCAAGGGTCCTGAAGATTAGAAAGATTTCTGAAAACCAAATTCAAATCACCAAAATAAAGTGATTTGATAACCTCAGTGAAGATGGGGTTTCAACTTACCTAAGTGTGAGGTAATGTTCAGGAATGATCTGAAGCGGTCACTGATACAGCATACTTAACAAAGTGTTAGCAGCTCAGAAAAATATCTGGGGAGCATTATGGACAGCTTAATTAAAACTGCTCAGTGAAAACAGCTGTTCAATTTGCAGCAGTAGTTGTGAAAGCAAATAAAACACTGATTTATATGAACCATAAAGACCAGCATTGATATTATTATAATGTAATCATGTAAATTCAGGGAACTATATGATGCCCAGCATCATCAACATTACAAAACTGTCCACAAATAGAAACATTCAGAGAAGTCAGCAAAGGATGGTAAGCAGGGAAGATACAATCATTTTACTTGCCCCATGAAAAAATGGTGGAACTAAATCCCTACTCACCATTCAGTCACAGGGATATCCAATGTATGCCAGGTACAGAAGCAGCAGCACACTCTCTGTGCTGGAACACTTTTCCCCAATTAATGAGGATCATCGAATCAGCAAGAAATGGAGACCTTTATGTTCATGTATTCTTAAGAAACATGGTGAGAGTACCCATACTCGATGGAATTTTCCAGTGAAGAATATGGCAATTTTTGCAATTACTTCATCAAAGAAATAACTTCACCATTCATGTGAGACTGCCACTAGTGTTTGGTCTAAATTGTGGTGTTGGTTTGTTGGGATTTTTTTTAAGAATGATTAGAGTACCTCTTTTAGGAATAGAGGCTGTTGCTTATTATTATTGAGAAGACCCTGAGTTTCAGCAATTCCTCATTAAAAGGATAAATTAGACTTGTGCAAAGCAAAGTAAGAGCCTATTGCTACTTTCTAGCAGTACATACAACCTATTTGGCATTTATCTTGCCCAGCTATAAAAGATAAGCTATAGGACAGGAAAGACGTGGATAAACCCAAATCTACTTAAGTCCTAAAGAAGGATAATGTTTCCTAGATGAAACAGTTTTCTTTATGTCTTGACTGGCAGCAGCGAAGTACTTTAGATCATTTTAAAATCGTGTAGCAACATTTCAGAATAGAAATAGGGAATAGCCTCCAGTATGAGTCAGAAGTAAACTAGTTTTTGGTTTTCATATTTACTTCTGTCATTTTTTTTTCACTTTAGCATTGACATTCACATGTTTTTCAGGCCTGAACTCTGAAAGTATGTATCTGACAACTTTGATCAAACCAAGGATCACTTTATGTAAATGTTCTCTGTGAGGTAAATTAACTGATCTTCTGTCTCAAAAGCTATCACTTTGGTAAAATCCTGCTGAGTTATAATCCCTTTAGCAGCTATTCTCCAAGCAATTCGCATGGGTTTTTGTAATGTAAATGAGTAAAAAAATATTGCCTGAAATGGAGAACAATCTCAGGTAATTACTGCCAAACAGATTTCTGTCAGCCCCAAATGACAAAAAGGTGTTGAAATTAATCTACATGACAGTAGTGTAAGTAAACAAGATGAGCAACAGCTGTACCTGCAGCTCTGTAAAGGTGCTCCGACATCATCTGTAGGAACTGATTTCATTAGAAGTCATTCCAATACTGAAAAAATGAACTTTGGAATCAGTAATACGTACAAGCAAAGTAACAACCTTTTCTTGCCTCCTGGAACAGACCTGAATGCATATTTGCATGGCACTTAAATGAAGTCAAGGAGAAGTGTCTTGGTGAAGTCTCAAAAAAGTGTCTGTTAATAAGAGGGGATCAGGCCAGCTGAATACAGTGTTTATGAGGGATGCAAGGGGGAGTTGAAGCCTGCTCTGTTCTTTCTGGAATCGACTTTTCAAGTAATTATAAATAAAAAAGATGGTGCTTTCTGGCAGGCAAGTGGTGGCACACATAGTAGAGAGCTGTGGCCCCAATCTCTGTCATCATTCTGGTCACATCAGTCTACACAGCAGCAGGTGATGGGGAAACACCTCCTCAAGCTCTCTTTACCTTTGGCACACTTGGCCAGCTACAGAGCAGTCCTGGCTATTGCCTTCCTTGGAAATTAAGTTGCTTTACCATGTCCTGTTTTCGATCCAAAAGAGAAAAGAAAAATATCTTTATATTTTCTAGCTTTCTTTCTCCCATGGTCTTTGATACTACTATTTTTATCAATCTAATTTAATGTCACTATTAAAATTCAGCTATGTGAAAAGCATAGCTTAGATGTTTTGTCTCTTGCATGCAGAAATTGGAGCCTGTTTGGAAGAGTACAAAAAGCTATGCTTTAATTTCTCACAGGTGAGTTCTTTTACATAGACTATAATTCTCCAGCCTCACATCACTGCTCCTATAAAGTCTACTGCCTGCTATGCCTTATGGCTTACCTCCCTGAGCATATGTAGTGTAGTCCACATAAAAATATAACACAGTTTTGTTTCCAAGATAATTAATCTTGAATGAAACTATGCCATTATGCAAACTGCCTTACATGCAGTAGGCAGGAAGAGTACAAGCAAACAAACCTAAGGTGAAGGAGCTACAAATTTGCTGTCACAAATATTTTTTAGACTTGCAATTCATAGCTATGCTTTTACCTACTTGGTTATATGAAGCCATTACTGAAGCACTACTGGACATCATTTGGTCACTTTTTTCCCCAAAGCTTTCTGTAGTGGTTTCAAGGGCGGTACTACAGGCCTCTTTGTGTTTCAACCAAAAAAAGTAAAACCCTCAGCATCTCAAAGTAAACCCTTCTCTGCATAGCTCTAAAAACTGAAACTGCAGTTGTTACTGCTGACTTGTTAATATAACACAGACATGGACATTTCCTGGTTACTGTAAACACTGAAATGCTTTTGGAGTTAATGGAATACAGGTGCTGCCTGACACTACCAAAATGTTCTCACAGAAACAGGGACATTTTCGGACAGAAAGAGCTGCAGATCCACCTAGTACAGCCCCTTCTTCACAGCATGAATATCCTGCTTCTCAGTGGGAATACCCAGATATGTTAAATGTCATGAAACAGGCATTCTTCCTAAGCTTAAGCTCCTTTATACTCCCAGGAATGGCCGTACCACTCAGCCTGCTGGAACAGAGAGTTCTGTAATGCCAGAGCTGGGTGATGGAGTGGGCTTAGGCAGGCTCTGAGCCGGCTGGGAAACCTTCCCAATGGAGCTGTGGGAAATGATGCTTACAATCGAATCGTCACCAGCCTTCCCTTCAAATGAGACTCAGACAATGCTGTGGACAGACAATTAGCCTTTCTTTATTGTGGAATCAAGAAGAAATTTAAAATCAGCTTTAGTGATTCAAGATCCTGTAGAACTGTTTAGGTTAATAGAGATTGGCTTGGGCCCCAGCCAAATTTTGATTCTAGTCATTATAATCTTCCTACCTATAATTTATCCCCTATTGCAACTGGCCACGATGCTCTTTATTTACTAGCCAAAAAAACATGAGTGACATTGCTCTTTATAGCTATTAAATATATATATTTAAAATCTGTAAAATAAATTAAATAGTAGCTGTGTGGCCAGGGATGAAGGTTGCAATATATTGATACTTGGCAATATGCTGCCATCAGTCAGTAGCCTGAGTACTCAAAACGTGTGTGTGCAGAGAAGAATTTGCGTATCTGAAAAAAAGTTCTTACTCTTATAAATAAATTGGTTTGGAGAACAATTTTCTTGCATTGTTGTTAGAACCTGCTGTCAAGATTGATCATGTTTTCCTGTGTAATACAGGAGAGTTATAAAAAAAACCCAGAAAAAGCTCCCAGGTCTCTGAACCAATATCCTGCTATGGTGTGTGCTAAATTGCCATTGACTGCTTGCTGCAAGGCAAGGCTTTTTTACACAAATGTTCCAATTATTTCTACTGTGATGGTAATAACAGCTGGAAGTTAGAAAAAAAAAATTAAAAATTGTGGTTTAGACAAGGTCCCGATACAATATTAAGGAAATGAGCACTTGGAGAGCAAAGAAAGATGCAGTTTAAAACAATATATTTTTGTCAAGTGACTGAAGAGGAGGAGGAAAATCAGACACCAGAAGCTGGAATGAGAAGAACAGGGGCAATATTCTGTGCTGAGACATTTTGTGTTTCAACATAGCTGCTCACTTATTCGAGGGCATTAATCACTTCAAAAGTTCAGTTTCAGCTCCAGTAAAAAACCAATATATCTACACATATAAAATGTGGTCCACTTTCCCAGTCCCTTAATCATTGAAGAATTGGCTATTTCTACAGAGACTGGCTTTGCTCAGCACAAGATTTCATATCTTCAATGTAATATATTTTAAAGATGTCCACAGAGCATCTTACGAAAGGAAGTGAAAGTTTATTGGCGCTTGGTTTGTTTTGTCCGTTCTTCTCCTCTGTTATCTGAGAAATGTGCTAGGGCTCTTGTGGCTGCAATTCTTCAGAATTTCAGCTGAAGCATCAGCTTTGTTGTCAACTGCTCCACAGAAGTGCCCTATTTACTCACAGGGCAATCCATGCAACCATCATTTTTACCACAGCTGCCTCCCTGTCCCCTTCTTCACCATTCTCATATAACAGAGCAACCTCCTACATGTCACACAGGGCCTTCTCCTGGAGTTTATAATGTCCTGTGACAATTTAGGCTGTGTTAGTACAAGAGACTGGAGAGGTAGAGGGGTTATTTTAAAATAACCTGCAAGAGCTAGATATAAGCAGAATGCAAGATGGACAGAAAAGCGCACAGTAAAGCTGGCCAGAATGTGAAAATCCTGCTGTGTTAAACCCAGGAAAACAGCAGTTATTTTTCATTAAAATGTATGACTTCTCTAATTTTTATTCCTTAAGACACAATAGGGTTTTTTGAGAAGGAGGTTTCCAGGTGAAAATATATTACTGCAGTAGAAAAAAAAATTTCATCCCACGTTTACCATTTCACTTTTGTTCCCATTTACTCTGCCTTGATAGACACAATCTGGTCTACTGCATTGCATCTCGAATGCAAATACCCTGGCAGTTCTCTGCTATCACTGCTCATTGCAGCTCATCCTTCCTTTATGGTGCATCAAGTAGAGGCTGCTTGACTGAAGGCCCTTCCCTTGTCTCATCTATTTGTTCAATATTAAAAGCTTTCTTCCCACAGCCTGTGTGTGTAAGGATCCCAGCTTTTGCTGTCTACTCATTAGGTTTTCAAATACACATTTGCATGCTTTTGTTAAAAATGCCCTTCAGTCTTGAAAGTTGGTCCTCTGAATATATAAAGATACTGCATTAACCTCCTTGGAGACTCTCTTGCTAACTCACTTTGCATCAGTGCCTCCAAACACTAATTCTGGTGTGCCAGAAGTACACCAACAGTTACTATTCTGGCCAGTATTGTTTTATTGCTCTCTCTTACTCCACCCTTCCTACCCCAACCAGGTCTTCTCTCCATCACTGTCCTGTTTTATATTTAGTTTGATATCTCCTGAGGGCAAGGATTGTATTTCAGCTCCCTCCAGTTTTTCGTTCCAATCACTTTGAGAACACAGTT
The DNA here is from genome assembly GCA_013397295.1 of Polioptila caerulea. Lineage (NCBI taxonomy): Eukaryota > Metazoa > Chordata > Aves > Passeriformes > Certhiidae > Polioptila > Polioptila caerulea. The sequence goes on along the minus strand of VYXF01006251.1, from coordinate 513,091 downwards.
TGTTATTAATAATAACAACAATAAAGTACCATCCTTTGTATGAATAGAATCAAAGCTTAATTTCCCCCCATGCCCCCCATGCCTGTTCTAGTAAGGGAGAGGGAGCACAGTCAGACAGCAGACACTTTGTTACTGTAGTCTGTATCTGAGCATACAGTCTTTTCACAGTGAATACTGCAAGTTCCATTTATTTCAGCATTTATCACTGTTAACAAAAGTGAAAGAATTCGCCCCCCACTAATGAAAGCCAGCAGTGCTCTGCTGTTGGCAAAGTACAGAGCAACCCTTTCCCAGAGCTTAAGAAAGCTAAAATGAAGTAGGATGAACATATAGATGCCAATCTCTTGATAAACCAGAAAATAGTGAAACTAATTTATAACTTATTCTCATTAAAGCTACCTTAAAATGATGCTAATTTGTATATGTAAATAAAAAGCAAGGAGAGAGTGCCAGGGCACAAGCTAGAACATTTTGTCCTCATTCACATTGATTCTTATTTTTCTCTACCCAAAATATTTGTTTGTTTACTTAGATGTCAAAGAGGACACCTACTCATATGCCCTTGGTGCTTTTCATATAACTTCAACCATGGAATTGGTATGAAATTCACTGGAGTCTACTGTTAGGAAAACAAGCAATGGAAAACCTCAAATCTTCCCTTCCTGTGGTAACCCAGACTTACAGCATCCCACTCAGACCATTTAACCTGTGATAGAAAGCAAATTCCAGAGCTCTAGGACCCCCAAAGAGATAAAGAGCACTGCCAAAGTTATAAATATTACTTGATGTGTTTATATCTGGGCTGTCTGAGGTACTATTTGAAGGTACAAAAGCACAGCAACATAATTTTGAGTATAGTAAATTTCAAGAAGCTTCATTACAGCCAGTTCCTGAAGAATGAGATTCATTATAAAATTTGGCATTGCACTGATTAGCACCAGACTGCATCATTGATCTTGTAGATCCTATTATTTCCTCTTTTACTTTAGTATTACTTTCTAAGGAATACTAGTTTTAAGGCACCTGTGTCCTCTAAACAGCACACACTAAACAAGGATGCACTCTTCCCACATTTTCCTCCACAAGACATACCTTGTTTTGTTCTTCTACAAGTAGGCAAATATTGTGAGGTGGTTAACAAAAAATCCTGAATCATGATAATTAAAGACAAGAGGATGGAAAGGAAAGAAGATGTACTTTTATCATGGTCTTTCAGTAGTTTACAAATGGCAAACCAAGATGTAGTCATGTTTCTCTTTCCTAAGGTCTGATTCTCTTCTTACCAGGTGCACTGGCGTTTGTACAGTTACTTTACTAGGGCTGTATCAGGCTGCATAATGGAATCTGTAACAAATTAAAAACACACTGCTAATTAGAGGCCAGACTACTACACAATTAACTTGGTGTCTAATAACCATGGTGATTGGAAGGAACTTTAATTTGCTAAATATGTAATAAGTGTACCAGACTTCGGTGCCACAGTGGCATCAGAGCATGGATATAACTAGTTTAGACTTTTCCCCAACATTTTACATGCTTGAAAGATTTAAAGACAGTACTTTTACCCCTGCCAATATTCTGTTATCAATGAGTAAAGACAAATATAATAGCTTGGCTTCTTTTAAGGCAGCTGGGAACTTCCTCCTTTCTGTTCATCATACATAGTGGTTTCATTGCAATTACTCTGAAAAGAACCATTTTGGCAAGACTAGTATCAAACAGGAAAACTGCATTTTCTGTGGAAAATGTGCTTTCCTTTTCTTTTCCCCAGAAATGTTAGCCATCTTGTGCTGGATGTCAGAATGTTTCAAGCAGGAAACAAGAGTACCGATCAGCTGGCTACTTAGACACTTAACCAACATATACAAAATGTGTGAGAGACCAGAATTTTACCATTTTGACAGGTTTTTGAACACTCTAAAAGGAAATGAAGCACCTATGAATTATTTGCTTTGACCTATGAATGATTCCTAACATATATCCTCCTTCAAGCAGATTCTGCAGAATAGCTCTCATTGTACCTATGAGGTGTGATACATCAAAAATACTTGGGATGGTAATTCGACTGCTGAACAGCGGACTATGATTATAAGCATAAAACAGGAATAGGCCAGTTGCTGCATGAGATGTATTCTCATTTCTCAATAGCACTGTTTTCTTTGGGGAGAAAACTACAGTATCTGATCTTGCCTCTGGATTTAGTTTTCCACAATAAAGCACCTGAAATGCCTGCCACAGAGTTTGGTCTAGGCTTGCCAGTTCAGTTCTGTTGCTGATTATGAAATACAGCCATATCACTGCAGTTTGTCTTAGTAACTTGTGGTGAGATAACATGGGATTAGCAATTGCTAGTATCTAGTCACTAATTAGCTGCTCTCAGTAAACCTAGAAGTCTAGGGATATTTTTGATAAAGTAAGATCTTCAAAAATGGTACAGAAGGGAAGATAATATCTTTTGTTCTATTGCTACATTCTGGCCATCACAGACAGCAGCTGAATAAAGGGAGATCTATCTTCCAGACAGGCAGGGCACGCTAAGGATGGTGCATCCAAGTGTGGCTGCCAGAAGAGCGCTGCTGAAGGTTGCAGTACTGGCTGACGTGGGCTGGTGTTTGTGGGTGGTGACACAGAAGTATGATACTAAATCTTCAAAACTGAGTTTATTATTTCACCTTTAGACTGTGTGTCGTGGCTCATCTTTATAGGGCAGCTGAGTACAATATCAGGAATTAATTTCTCGTCTCTGCCTGTTTCCTAACTGATAAAAGCCTATGGCAGAAAACAGACATAGTAGGTCTTATGTACTGGTAATGGCTGTGTTGGTGAGAGATTAAATAAAGAGAGGCAGAGGTCAGAGGCAGATTTACTGGGCAGAGGAGCTGATTGTAGGAACCATAATCCTCTCTTCTCCCATTAACATCAGCAGGTGTTTGCTCTGGGTCATGGGATGTGGGAGTATTTACATAATTATGCTGTCTCCCTTCCAGATCTTGAATGCATCCATCCCTGGAAGGCATCCCTTTTCTCAAAAGTGTTTTTCCAGTCATTTGGAGGACACTTTAGCTGGAATTGCAGGCAGAGGAGTGACATACAACATCTGCACAAGTTCTGGACAAGCACATCGTCTCCACTATATCAGCTAAAGTAGAGTAGTTTAACTTGAAGCTTTTTAGATGAACCTTTTATGAGCAGGGACAAAGGAAAACAAATTCACACCACAAAGTAAGCAGAAGAAATTATTAAAACAGTAGTAACATGGAATACATCTGTCTGTTTGCTTTTAGCTTCCCTGGGTATTGCTGACATTGCAGTTACAGTTTAAATCTAAACAAGATGGGGATATCGATAATGTTTAACATGACTGCTTTACCTGGGCATGCAGCTCTTGCAGAGTAGGGCACTCGCTTGCAGGAACATCACCCTCTGCTTTGCATATCACAAAAACTCTGCCAGAAGAGCAAGCAGTAAGATTGTGACTGAATTAAGCGAAGCCGCTGTTGTCCATCTCAGCTATCAGACTCTCTGCTGGAGAACATCCAGACTAGGGAAGGGGCCACTGTTAGAAACAGTATTTCCCAGAGCACAGAGGAAGCAGAGACACAAAATGGCTTTCCTAAATGGGATACGTGCCCTGCTATTGCTTTCTGGTTAGCCTACGGATGAAGACATCAGGATTCATTTTAGTCTGTAAAGTGTGCAAAAAGTGTCTGCCAGGGTTTAATTTTGAAACCTTTTCAAAAATGCAAGAGCTTGTAAGAGAAGTGATGCAGGGGGAAGGAGGTGGGGAGTAAGTGGACAGAATGCAGAGAAAGTGGAAAAGAAACGGGAGAGGCTGTGTTGCGAGGACTATGGATTGATCTTGGCCGGACAATTGATGAGCCTAGGCCTCTGAAATAAAACCCTTATTTTCTTTCCGCAAAAGTTGAAGCATGAGCGAAGCACCTATTACAGCCTCCCGGGAAAAAGCTAGCCCGTTGCCAGACAGGTTTTCTGTCACCTCGTGGCGGGTGACCTCTCCCCGGAGCAGCGGCCGTTCGCCGCGCTGGGGCGGCAAGGCTGGGGGCGCGGCGGGCAGCTCCCGGTCGCTGTCCAGGGAGCGCAGAGGCGGCAGCGGGAGGCGGCTGGGAGCTGACAGCAGGGCAGCCGCGGGGGCTTGGCCGGACGGTTCCCAAATGAGGGCCACGGGCACAATCGGGGGCACGGAATTTAGGCACGGGGCCGTGGGACGTGCGGGGTCCCGGGCCGTCGGTGGTGCCTGAGCCCAAGGGGCGCTGGGTCCCGGTCAGAGCAGAAGCCGGGCCGGAGCCCGGGGCACCTTCCCCGCCCCTCGGGGGCTGAGGCGCGGG
>VYXF01006251.1:497298-508360 GCA_013397295.1 Polioptila caerulea | reverse complement strand
GCGTCCGGGCGGGCCGGGCTGCGGGCAGGAGCCGGGTGCAGGCGGGTCCAGGTCCAGCCCCTGCCCGGGTGCTGGCGGGCAGCGTGGGGGTGCTCACACCGGCACTCGGGCTCGGGGCTAAGCCTCCCCCTCGCTGCGTGTCGGAGGCACCTTCTGAGCATCTCCCAAATGAGGAGGGTTGGCTTTGCCTCCGGGAAGCAGGCTCACCTGCTTCTGTGATCAGTTTTCTAAGTCTAACCAACCAGGGTGGTTCCTCATAAGGGTTTGCATGTAAGAAGTACCACAACTCCCAAAGAAAAAATGGTCTGTTTCATTTCAGGAGCTTCTATAGCTTCAGGTCACCTACCTGCTCTGGAAAACTGGCCTCCTGCAGCCTTTCCATCCCCAGGTGGGCACCAGAAGGACACAGAGCAGGGCAGGTGCTCCAGGAGGTCGGGTCTCATTTAGAGCACTGCTTATTGCAGCAGCACAGTCACACAAGCATACCATGTGTACTTGTAAAATACTCTGTGAATTACAAGATCTAGCGGGTACATGCAAGTGCAAGGCAGAGTTATTATACTGGAAAACAATGCATCAGGATTTATGAGCAAGATCATGTATAATGAAGTCTAATTTGCAGAGATTGATTCCTCTGTCACATCCTCCAGCGTTGTTAGGAGTTTGGTGACCTTGCCTAGGGCACTGTGACATGCTGGTATTGTATAATACCGAGCTAAATGATGCAGGTTTTCAGACTATGTCTACAGCACATTAGTTCTTATGTACATACCATTAAAGTAATAGATAAAAATTGCATGGTAGTTTTTTGAAAAATTAATCCAAACTGGGTAGCTTCAATGATGAATTACTAAAACGACTGGTTTTGTAATATTATGGTTAACCAAAATTCTAAACTTTTAATGTTTTAATTTACTTTTAATTCCCTGATTCCTATATTGATAGCATATGCCAACAGACATTCAGCAAGGATATTGTTGGCTTTTTTTTTTTTGGTCAAAGACAACTATTGCTTGATTGAGCAAAGAACCTGGGCAGGCTGCCATGATACTGTAGCCAACTTCTTAAAGCAACTGGGTATTAAAATTGATGGAGTCAAAACTTTTTATTTAACGTGGACAGAATACTAATGTCCTGGGTTTATGCACTGCCATAATTCAAGTACCATTCATAATACTGTGGTGAGATGCTGATACACTTGTCCTTTAATTAACTTACTTATCTGATGACACAATGTGTACAGATATCTGTTGATGTTTGCACATATAGAGAACATATATGTTCTCTTGTTCTGTTGCTTTTCTGTCTCTGGCATTTTTGTCCTTGTTTTTATATTTGTTTGTCGTGCTGACCTGCATAGCTGCAGTCTATATTTTTGGCCTCTTCTTCCAGCTTTTGTTAATGAGAAGGCAGAAAATTTAAGCTGATCTAAATGTGTCAACTATTTGCTGATTGCCAGCCTAGGATCTTCTCTGTCACAATAGATCTGATCCCAATCAGGTAGATAGCTGTACAAGTTCCATCTTTTTCCTCAAAATTGGCACCGTAGTTCAGCTCTGACTGGCAGCCAGAGCAGCAGTGTAACTGGTAGCTAATGTTAAAGAGCAATGATCAGAATGAAACACAGTTTTAACCATCAGTGTGCTGTCATATTCCAACCATCAAGCCAAATAAAAACTTGGGATTAAATCCTTGCTGTGATGACAGCTTTGCAGGCACTTACACGGTTACTCTTTTGGTCTACTTTAGTCTTTTATCTATTTGTTAAGGATCAGGACACCAGTTGCCCAAGATACACCTGCAAAGAAAGCAAGCACACTTTTATAATTCATAAAAATGATATAATTGTTAGATGTTGGGATAAGGTGTTGGGAATTCTCCCGTCTAGTCTCCAGTTCTGAGCAGGATCAGCAGCAAGAGCAGAGCAGGTTACTCAGGGCTTTCCCCAGTGCTCCTTGGGAAGAGTTTCTGCCCTGACATCCATGTGCTGGAGCAGAGGGCAGCAGGACACTGTTGGGCAGCAGGGGTATGAGCGGGAGAAAGGAGCTCAGTCCTGGCTAGAGCAAGGAGAGAGCTGAACTTTGACTCCCAAAGAGGCAGAGAGCATGGCTGGGTTGCTGTGGAAAGTAGGTTGTGCGTAAAAAAACTGCTACAGTGTGCTCCTTCCTCACCCTTTACAGCAGAGGTGATGAGCAGCAGCCTGGCTCCTGGCATGCTCCTGCATAGGGCTGCTCCATACTGTCTCTGATTCAGGACAGATCTGTGATGCCCAGCAGCTCTTAGTCACTTTTTCTGATTCACTGACTGGGATTTGGTTTTTTAAACAATGGGTCTACCCTCTACTGTACCAAAAATTGCACCCTTAGGGGTTTTTTGTGCTTTTTGTAATTTTTGGAGAGGTATTTTACGCTGTTTGCACTGTACTTTTGGTTTAATTTGGAATTCACAAACTGAATGGGGAATGTACCAGAATTTTAAGTGCCTGTGGTGACCTATTCACCTGAAAAGCTATATAAAATACTGTTGGTTTAGTGTAATCCTGAACCACTTTGTCATTATTGAAAACCATTGTTTAAGGGATTTGACTTAGATATTTAACAGATCCTCCAATATGAATGCCTAAGGTAATTCTGAGATTCCTGCTCAAATCATGATCACTTGTTACAGTAAAACACAACAAATTGCAGTTCTTACATTCCTTGTATATGAGGGGAAAGTGCCACCTTCTATCTGGCATTCTTTCAGTTACTATACACTAAAATAAAATAAAAATTTAGTTTTTTGAACTTAGTACGTTGAAGTCAGGAAACACCAGAGGTAAGGACCCTTGTTCCTGCATTGCACAGCCCCCCTCGTAGAGTAGGATTGTCATGACTGACATGATTGACTGACACGATCACCTCACCCTTTTTGTTGCCCAGATATGTTCAGCCTCCTTTACTGCAGTAAGAGATGATCCCCATTGCTGACTTTCTTAACTTAGAGCCTGCTGTAGTGCAGCTTTCTGAAATACTGGACTAAGCACAGAATTACAAATTCCCTCAGGTGTTCATGAGCCTGGTGCTTAGGAGCACTGTCTTGCATATGTTATACCGGTAATGTTTTAGTTGTTCCTAGAAGCTGCAAGGTTACATTGTTCTCATTTTACAGATAGAAACAAGATGCAGAATGGGGCTGAACCCTAGGAATATCATCTCTTTAGAGTTAGAACTTGAATTATCTGCTTTAGTATTCGAATTATGACTCTTAGTAGCTGCTGTTGCACAACATTTTGTGCAAATCAGCATTTGCGGTCTATCTGTACTGCACTCACAGAATGAATAACTTGAAGTTTCTGGTGGTCTGGTCAGATTTTGTTTCAAGTGACTTGGTGTAAAACCAAGAGAAGAATGGAAGGTGCTCTGCTGCAGGGGCACCATTTACTTGTCATTATCTCAGAAACCTGGGAGTTTTTCTGTCTGCGAGCTGCAAGAGCTTCAGCAGGGCTGATACATGACTATTGCCCATCATCAGATGGGATCTTTGGAAACTGCATGTGCAGATGAAGATGAGACTTTGTCTTAGTGCCTAATGGGAAGAGGGCTGAGTTAGAATTAAGCATGTGACTTCAATTCTGAGACTTACTAAAGTTTACAAAATTACTTTTGTGACCCTAGCATTCTTCTGGTAACAGAAAGCTTTGCCTCTAGTTCCAGAAGTTTAGCTTTTAGCTGTTATTTAGCAATCTACACAGACTGTTGCCAGGATTTCTGCTCTGTAAGGCTGCCTCCACTGTGTCTGTGGCACAGATACACCCTCAGTCTTTTGGCAAATCTCTTCTCACCTGAGCTTCACATCCCACAATCCTTTGTATGTTCTGTGTTCTTGAAGAGATTAAATCCCTACTTGATCTCCTCTAGCTCTTCTGGTACAATTCCTCTTATCTGTCCATTCACATCCTCTCAACAGCCTGCCACAACAACCCTACCAGACGGGACAACCTTGAGCACTGTGCCAACCCATGCTCAGCTACAGAGCTCTCCAGAAGCAACTGCCTGGGCTGGTTTTGGGGACCAGTTTCAGATGCTCCCACTCTTTTTATGGCTGGCCTGTGCTTTGGATAAAAGGAATTTGGATCAAGTTTTCCACCACACCTCCAATGGTTTGCTCAGACTGACTTGTTTTAACTTGTCCAATTCTGGACAGATTTTTCAGGCAGCAGTGCTAAGCTGGTTCTTGAACTTCGCCTGTGAGGTTGCAGGGTTTTGTTCCAAAGGATGAAGCACTTAATGTCTCAAATCAAGTAGAATGAAAATGTGTGGTGGGACAACATACCATGGACTAATTTTTTCTTAGAAACCTGAAGCTCCAAAACTGAAACAGGAATGAGGCAGGCTTATGATTAAAAGAAAACCTCAGTCTAAAGAAGCCAAAATTAAAACCTTTCAATTGAAAGTTTTAGAAGTCCTGCTTTTAGGTGTCCTTAACTGTTCAGGAGGACATTAAAAATTGCTTAGCAGCTCCAAGTGTCTCTTCAAATGTGACTGAAATGCATTTGTATCAGAGATGAAACTGAACATTATCTGATGTACATAGTAAATGGAGAATAATTTGTCCAGCCACATAATTTTGCCACATTCAGCACATGGCAAAGATGACAAGGCAATGCACCTGCTCCTCTCAAAATTGATTTGTAGTTGGTTCGTGGGTATTGTGGTTTTATTGGGTGCAAATGAACTAGCCTAAGTTTGTAATTGCACCTCTGACAGCATGGTGCTCCTTGGCACCTGCTGCTCTGTTCATCCTGGGGAATATAGAAGTCAAAAGTGGGTCTTAAAAAACTAAAACTAGTGGTCACAACCAGAGCTATGTGAATTTTAGCACAGTTTTCTGTCATGCCTGTATGAAGGCAAGAACAGCTATGTTTCTGCAGCCTAATAAAAGAACCATCAAATCTATAGCTTTCTCATAGTTTTTAGTTTTCATTTTAAATGAAACATTTTCAAGAACTTGTTTTTGAAGTTTTTACTCTGCAAAGCTGAAGTTTATTGGGCTTAAGTCACTGGAAACCCCAAAGGAAATACGTGTACCAGTCTCCCAGGTCCTCCAAGAACCCCTGAGCAAAGGCAGGTGTCACAGTATGGGACCAACCTTGAGTCTGCTGCATCTTGGTATTATTACATTACTGAAATATATTCTCAATTAAGACCTTTGTGCAAATGTAGCAGATTAATCTACTTTAGAGCCATTCAAGAAATGAGTGGATTTTTTTAATAAAATAATTTTGCAAGATCAGTTTTCATTAAGGAGTGTGGGAGATGCATATGTGAAAAATGTGGGTGTTGGTGGGCATATTTTATGTTCTATTTTAAAACCATACACATAACATTTTTAGAAAGCAAAGTAGAGATGTTCCAGTCTGTGTCCCCACCAGTGCACTGGAGAGTACAAGATACTGATTCTCATGTATGTTGATAAGATGTATAAGTGTAAATTCCTCCCTAACCCAGCCCCATCAATGGGAAAAGACTGTCCTTTGTCAAGGAGAAAAGTTATGAAAGACATTCTTTATTCATGATGAAGTGCTTTAGGGAAGAAAGAAAGTGACTTATGAGTGATTCATTTGGCCAGGCATGCCAGGAAATTTTCTGCTCTCAGTCCTAAAGAAAATGTAGTAGCCAAAAAAGTAGTCATTGATCTCATAAATTAAATTAATTGTGCCATACATTCTCTATGAATGTGAGGAGGGGGTTTAGATTAGTTTAATTAAAGTATGAAGAGGCTTTTCTTTGCACCTATATTTTATGGGTCATGTCAGTATCCTGTAAGTTCCATCTCCTTCCCCAGGCACTCCTTGAAGGCCATTGGTTTGAATCTGGAAAGGGGGCAGTGGTGGCAAAATACCACCATTGTTAGTTCGACTGCTGCCAGGCTCTCATGACCCTCAGCAACAAGAAGTTAATTCCAGAAGTACAATTACAAAAATACCAATATGCTTGACCTGCCAAGTATTTCTACATCAGCATGAGACTGTGAAGGGGGGATGATGGAGGACTCCCCACTGTCTCAAAGTCCTGAGAAAGATGTATTTTTCTCCTACTCATTCCCATGGCTCTGCTGCAATTTGCCATGTAAGATTTGGAGTAATCATGGGGAAGTAGTGGAGGTTCCTAGGGTGACAACAACATTCATCTTATGGTTTTACATTTAATACATAGATTTTGTATTTGGATGGGTACTGCTTCCATCAGAGAGAGTTGTATCAGGGAAAAAGAAATTCGATTTTGAATACTTAATTTCCTGACAGTAAGAGATAAAAATCTCAGCTGGTAAAATGGGGAATCAGTACTGGCAGTAGAACTAGATAGCATTTGCATCAGTCAGTTTCTATTTGATAGCTTTAAAAATTATTCTTGATGGGTCTCCATCTTTCTGGAGCTTGGTTGTTCACAGATTTCAGTGACACATTAATCTTTAGAAAATATGCTTTTTTTCCCCTAGAAAGTTATGATGTCAGTCCTTTCTATAGTACAGGGTTTTGTTTGTTTGGGTTTTGGTTTGTTTTTTGGTTTTGTTTTTTTTCTACTGGCTTTCTGTGGTTCCTTGAACATTCATAAAGTTCTATCAGTTCTCAGTGAACAAATATTTCTCCTTTTTTTCTCTGCACATATACATGGCCCCAGCTTATTCCACCTGCAGATGCTTCTATGTGATAAGAAGAAGGCTGATACCTTGTCAGTTCTCTACACTGTGACTTTATGGAGTATTCCTGTAAGCATTATACTTATCCTGGTGTATTCAGACCAAGTATTAGAAACAATTCCTAGTACTATTTTTCCAGAAGCAGTAAATACAACACAATACTGTTTAAGTTTCTGCATATTTAGATAGATGTGTTTATTGGAGCTCATATTTTCCTAAGATATATTGGAGCTTATATAGACTGATAAAAATACTTAATGTATTTGTCTGACATTAAAAAGTGATGATGATTTTCCATTCCAAGATTGCTTCTTTAGATCAGTCCTGGTATATTAAATAATGTGTCTTCTCAGTTATTTACTAGGTGTTTTTTGTATTTATTCATATGACTGTAATCCTATAGGCTGCTTCCATATCCTCATGCAAGTGACTTCACTTATAATAATACCTATGCCAGAACATTTATATGGGACATTTATATCCACAATAAACTTTTAGCTGCTTAGTAAACATCAATAGTCTGTTGGTGGCTGGCCAGCAAATTCTGAACCATGAAATTTCTGGACTCAGGAAGGCACTGGAGGCTGGACTCCCATTCTTCTGCTTTCCCAGCTACAGTAGGATGTGGTGTTCAGTTTCTGGAATCATGAACTTCCAATTCTGAATTTTGTCTTATTGCTTTTTGCTTTAATGAAAAAAAGCCTTCAAAATGTCCCATATTGTTATATTTCTAGGGATTCTGAGAACTTAGATGACTTAACAATTTGATTTTGTGAAATACTTAACAGGCATTGGCCTTGTTTCACAGCAGTGCTCTGATTCACATTTGTCTTCTTATATTCTGTAGTTCTTGGATTTCTTGAGACAGATGTTCTGTCTTGCTCTTCCTTATTTCTTTGGTTTTTCTGTCATACCATGGCCAAATCTTGTGCTGCTATATATTATAACTCCTTTAAAAATCATCTCCTTGAGTAAAAATTCATTGAGAAACCCAGATTTCACTTCTACTTAAGCATATTTGCATAGCAAATTTAAAAAGAAAATGTGAACTTCAGAGCCTGAAAAGCCAAGAAAAATAATCATTTTGTAAAATGTCAGTTTCAAGCTAACCTCATGGTTTCAAAGAAGGGACGCCTGTCTTGTGATTCTTGAAATTTTGGGATTGGGAATATTATTTTCAATTAATTAAGAATCTGGGATATTTTCTTTTGATTATTACAGGCTTAAAAATATGACAGTGTAGAAGGTTCCTTGACTGACATTAGAGCATTTACAAGAACAGTGCATTTCTGTAGCTCCTTTGTGCATCCTGTTTGCAGTTAAAAAAGGAAAATATTTTGACAGTCACACCAACCTGGCGCACCTTGTGCTGCAGATAAGCAAAGGCTGAACGCACTCAGATAAGTGCGCGGCAAACAGCTACGCTCCAAGAAGGGATCGCCAGCACCCGGAATTCATGGTACCTGGTCCCATAAAACACCAGACTCCAGCCATCAGTTTAATTACTTCACAAATCAATCCACTTCATGTGCAAACCTCTGCCTGTCGTTCCAGTAGAGGGCAGTAATTTACATACGGTAATGTCAATTAGCGTGCGTACACCTCGCGAGTCGCTCCCTGTTAGACACAACAGCTGGTTTTATGAAGGTAGTGCAACACACAAGGCATTCTCTGTCCTCAAGGATGGAGCGCCACCCAGGAGCCTTATTTCCTGAGCTTTTGCAGCAGGACACCTAGCAATGTAGAACAAAGTTTGTGAGAATTAAAGAATAAGATGTTTTCAGCTAGCATGGTGATCAAAACTAAACATACTCTGCTGTATATAATCACCAGGGTGAATTGCATTTCAGTGGATCATTTCTTAGACATACTGATTTTTTTTCTTTGTTGCTGCTGAACAGTAAGTATAGAGAAAAGATTTTCTATAAAACCTTTTTACAGAAATCGGTTTTACGGATCCAGCAATATGCTGTAGTACATTGGAAGAAGAGGCACTGGAACTTATAAATGTTATTTTTCTTTAAGCTGTAAGAATTTGATCATAATCTATTTCAAAACACTATGACTTAAAATTTATACTTAGCAAAAAGTTGTTTAAACCATAGGTATTTCTTTAGCAGGAAGATAAATTCACTAACTTCAAAAGAGCTTGTTTAATTTTATAAATACCTTACAAATTTTACTTGTCAAAGATGTAAAATAATGTCAGGATAATTAGTTTCTTCTGTTGTCTGAGCTAAATGAATGGCACTGGTGCTTGGATAAACCAAGGAATGTTTTCTGGGAAGGACTGGTTTTCCAGGCCATGATGATGCAGAAGGGCACTGAACCTTCACAGGTCATTTAATACAGAAGCACTTTAAAAGACAGCCACAAAACTGGAGTACTGGTTTTGTTATAGAAAGAATTGAAAGGGATATTGCCTCAGAACAGTAGCATATGTACCTTAGATCATGTGTAGATCTGTCTCAATTTGAGCAAAAAATTAGTTTGAGATGTCTTTGTATCTGGCCTTCTGTTTCTGCAATTTATGAAGAAATTTAGGGTAGCTGCCAGCTTCAGAAAAGGATAGCTTAAGAGAATGGTGAAAGATGTAAGTAAAAACTGAAGTTAGAGATGCGACTTCTCTCAGTCAAAATATGAAAAAATTACACATAGCATTACAAAAAAGGGTTCCAAAAGATTTAGAGACCTCCTACATTGGTTCATAGCTTGGACTTGTCTAAAGTGTGTTGCCTACCTGTGTAAATTTGTATTGGATTCATTGCTTGAAGGAGTGAGGACCTAAACATTTCTTCTAACCTTTAGATTATTTTGGACGTGCCTCTCGTTTCCCTGCTAAATACGCCTCTTTTTTCCCATCCCTGTCCCCCTCATCTTGATCTGAATGGCATGCTCTTTCATGGCTTATCCAGAAAAAGGCTGTAGTAAATTTTTTGAGACTGAGTCGTTTATGTGTCAGATGGCTGCTGAAATGATATGCGAACAGCATCTCATGGTCTGGCTCATTTTAAGAGGTGTCTTAAACATAAGCACAGATTTTTATTGAAATAAATCAATTTTACGAGGAGATTTCAGCCATTGGATTTGTAGTAAGAAAGAAACTTTTTATTTATTACATTAGAAAGACCACAGCTGGGAATGCACCCATTAATAGACACAAACAGATGGATTCTGACAACTCTGTGAACTATTCACACTCTTTTTTAGCAAATATTTTGCTACAATCCCAACTTGCAAATGTTACTTCAGAAACAAATATGTAACCATCTATCTCAAGGCACAGAACTAAAGAGTCATGAGTAACATTAAAATATCAGAATTTCATTATGCATATGATACTCATTTGAAATTTAGGAAGTAGTGTTTAAAAACACTCCCAAAAGCTTGCCTTGCTTGGTTCAATAAATGTTTAAAATTATAAATAAAGCCATAGAATCATTTAGACTAGAAAAGACCTTTAAGATCATCAAGTCCAAGCATTAACCCAGCATTGCCAAGTTTACCACTATACCGTGCCACTCAGTGCCACATCAACCTGTCTTTTCAATGCCTCCAGGGATGGTGACTCCACTACTTCCCTGGGCAGCCTCATTCCTAACCCCGTTGGTGAAGAAATTTTTCGTAATATACAATCTAAAACTCTCCTAGTACAGTTGGAGGCTGTTCCCTCTTGTCTTATCCCTTGGGAGAAGAGTCAAATTCTCATCTTACTGTACCCTGCTTTCACATAGTTGGAGAGAGTGATAAGATCTCCCCTGAGCCTCCTTTTCTCCAGGCTAAACACCCCCAGCTCCCTCAGATGCTCCTCACAGGACTTCCACTCCAGACCCTTTCCCAGCTGTTTCCCTTCTCTGGAAACATTCCAGCCCCTCAAAGTCCTCCTTGTAGTGAGGGCCCCAGGACTGAACACAGGATTTGAAGTGTGGCCTTGCCAGTGCTGAGTATGGAGGTAAAATCACTGCCCTGATCCTGATGGCCACACTGTTGCTGATACAGGCCAGGATGCCACTGGCCAAGAACTTGGGCTGATTCACATCCTGCTGCTGTTGACCAGCACCTCCAGGTCCTTTTCCACCCGGCAGCTTTCCAGCCACTCTGCCCCCAGCNTCAGGTCCTTGATAAAGACATTAAACAGGGCTGGTCCCAGTACTGAGCCCTGGGGAACACCACTGGTATCTGACCACCAGCTGGGTGTAACTCCATTCTCCAGCTCTCTCTGGGGCCAGACATCCAGCCAGTTTTATCCAGCAAAGAGTGCACTTGTCCAAGCCATAAGCAGCCAATGTCTCCAGAAGAATGCTGCGGGAAAAGGTTTGAAAGGCTTTATTAAAGTCCAGGTGGACAGCACCCACAGCCTTTCCCTCATCTGCTAAGTGGG
>VYXF01006251.1:479579-496642 GCA_013397295.1 Polioptila caerulea | reverse complement strand
TCTGTGAACTATTCACACTCTTTTTTAGCAAATATTTTGCTACAATCCCAACTTGCAAATGTTACTTCAGAAACAAATATGTAACCATCTATCTCAAGGCACAGAACTAAAGAGTCATGAGTAACATTAAAATATCAGAATTTCATTATGCATATGATACTCATTTGAAATTTAGGAAGTAGTGTTTAAAAACACTCCCAAAAGCTTGCCTTGCTTGGTTCAATAAATGTTTTAAATTATAAATAAAGCCATAGAATCATTTAGACTAGAAAAGACCTTTAAGATCATCAAGTCCAAGCATTAACCCAGCATTGCCAAGTTTACCACTATACCGTGCCACTCAGTGCCACATCAACCTGTCTTTTCAATGCCTCCAGGGATGGTGACTCCACTACTTCCCTGGGCAGCCTCATTCCTAACCCCGTTGGTGAAGAAATTTTTCGTAATATACAATCTAAAACTCTCCTAGTACAGTTGGAGGCTGTTCCCTCTTGTCCTATCCCTTGGGAGAAGAGTCAAATTCTCATCTTACTGTACCCTGCTTTCACATAGTTGGAGAGAGTGATAAGATCTCCCCTGAGCCTCCTTTTCTCCAGGCTAAACACCCCCAGCTCCCTCAGATGCTCCTCACAGGACTTCCACTCCAGACCCTTTCCCAGCTGTTTCCCTTCTCTGGAAACATTCCAGCCCCTCAAAGTCCTCCTTGTAGTGAGGGCCCCAGGACTGAACACAGGATTTGAAGTGTGGCCTTGCCAGTGCTGAGTATGGAGGTAAAATCACTGCCCTGATCCTGATGGCCACACTGTTGCTGATACAGGCCAGGATGCCACTGGCCAAGAACTTGGGCTGATTCACATCCTGCTGCTGTTGACCAGCACCTCCAGGTCCTTTTCCACCCGGCAGCTTTCCAGCCACTCTGCCCCCAGCCTGTACTGCTGCACGGGGTTGTTGTTACCCGAGGGCAGGACACTGCACTTCTTGTTGAACCTCACACAATTGGCCTCAGCCCTTTGATCCAGTCTGCCCAGAGCCTTCCTGCCCTCCAGCAGATCAATACTCCCACCTGACTTGGCCTCACCTGCAAACTGACTGAGGGTGCACTCAATCCCCTTGTTCAGGTCCTTGATAAAGACATTAAACAGGGCTGGTCCCAGTACTGAGCCCTGGGGAACACCACTGGTGTCTGACCACCAGCTGGGTGTAACTCCATTCTCCAGCTCTCTCTGGGGCCAGACATCCAGCCAGTTTTATCCAGCAAAGAGTGCACTTGTCCAAGCCATAAGCAGCCAATGTCTCCAGAAGAATGCTGCGGGAAAAGGTTTGAAAGGCTTTATTAAAGTCCAGGTGGACAGCACCCACAGCCTTTCCCTCATCTGCTAAGTGGGGTCACCTTGTTACAGAAGGAGATCAAGCAGAACCTGCCTTTCATAAACCCTGGTTATCCTG
The DNA here is from genome assembly GCA_013397295.1 of Polioptila caerulea. Taxonomy (NCBI): domain Eukaryota; kingdom Metazoa; phylum Chordata; class Aves; order Passeriformes; family Certhiidae; genus Polioptila; species Polioptila caerulea. Next base: position 495,196 of record VYXF01006251.1, on the reverse strand, counting down.
CACATGCGCCATGATCCTGCACTCAAGATGGTCCACTCCATGACCTTCCCTGACACTGAGGACAGACTGACAGGCACATTAGTTAATCTCCAGTCAACTGGGACCTGCCCAGTTAGCCAGAGCTGCTGGTAAATGATGGAAAATGGTTCAGTGAGAACTTTTGCCAGCTCCCTCAGTACTTTGGTGAGGATACTATCCAGTCCCATAGATTTACGTGTGTCTAAGTGGTATAGCAGGTTGCTGACGATTTCCCCTGGGACTATGAGGGCTTAATTCTGCTCCCAGTATGTCCCAGTCTTTCAGCTCAGGGAGCTGAGTACCCCATGAACAACTGGTCTTACTATTTAATACCTGAGGCAAAGAAGGCATTAAGTACTGCAGTCTTTTCCTCATCCTTTGTCACTATGTTTCTGCCTGCATCCAATAAAAGACAGAGAGGCCAGTGTTCTTCAATGCCTTCATAAACAGCTTGGATGCAGTACACTAAGTTTGCGTTTGATGCTAAACTAGGAGGAGCTGCTGACTTCCTCAAAGGCAGAGAGGCCCTGCAAAGATATCTTGATAGAGGGCTGGGCAATGACCAGCAATATGAAGTTTAATAATGGCAAGTGCCAGATTCTTTTGTTTACAGATGTCTGGTAAGCAGAAGATGCCATGAGTAAAAGGGCTAGTGATTGTGAGACTTTTCTCAGCTGCTTACAGAATATTTTTTCTGACTCTTCATCCTGTTTGGGTGGTCTACAGCAAACTCCCACTAGGATGTCTGCCTTCTTGGCCTTCCCCCTGATTCTTACCTATGCCCACTCAACCCAATCATCACTGTCATCAAGCTCTGGATAATCAAAACTCTCTCTAACCTACAAAGCTATCCCACCACCACTCCTTCCTCACCTATCCTCTCTGAAGAGTCTATAGCTACTCACCGCAGCGCTCCACTTTGAATCATCCCCACATCTCTGTGATAGCAACTGTGTCACAGTTTTCCTGCTGCATAATGGCTTCTAGCTGCTCCTGCTTGCTGCCCAGGCTGTGGCCATAGGTGTAGATACTCCTCAGGTGGGCTGTTGATCCCCCCATCCCGTCACTAAGCACAGAAGTTCCTCCACCCGGGCACCCTCCCACAGCTGTGCTCACAGCTGCCACCCAGTACTGGCAGCGTGTTCCTGCCAGAGCTGTCTGGGCAGCTGTGCCAGCCATGCTGGGTGTGGAGCTGAGTGAGGCCGTGGCTTTCTGCCAGCAGATACCACTGCTCCCTGGTTGGGCTGGCACAGCCTCAGCACCCTTTCTGTAAACTGCTGGGCCACACCCTCGTCACAGGGTGCTCCCTAAGGGCTGATTTTATATGTGTGGGCCCCAGGCAGCTGCTGTCATGTTAGAGGTGGGTTCTGGAGGCTCAAGGCTCCTCGTTTCGGTGGCACTGAGTTAAATCCTTTGCTCCTGGCCCCTGCCCCAGTCATAGGGGATAGGGTGTCTGTTTAGACGTGGGGAAGTGAGGATTTTCAGTGAAGGCCAAAAATTTGTGGAAGTCACCATCTGAGAGAAGGTAAATGTTCATCTTCAGAGAATAGCTTACTAAGCAAAGTAGCAGAAATTAATTACACAATACAGGCAGCTGCTGGAGGAGTTGGTAGTTAAAGAAAAATGATGGGTGGTGGACTGCTGGGTAACAGTGTAACTAGTGACTCAGATCATGTACTTGCAAGTAAAACCAACGTGTAGCACACATTTCTCTTCAATTGTTAAACATTAATTTGTAGATTTAAAGTTTTATTCAACATCACTGTATTTCTGATGTCATAGGAAGGTAAAAATGACAACTGATTCCTCTTTTCTGCGTTATATATTACTTCATTTACTTTTACTATATTTTCTCTTACTTTTCTCACTTGAGAATTTTCAAGCTCCATGACAGCATTGAGCCCACCAACTTCCTTTGAACAAACTTGGAAATTGTATTACCTAAGAGACACAGTGAAAATTCAAAATGTCAGTAATCACCTTTAATGTGCATAACCAAGCATACATACATTGAGCCTCTACATTAATTTCTTCCACAAGGTGAGGTGTTTGGGACTTGCCCAGTTTCTTTCCTGGGAAGAAACTTTTACAGCTTCATTATCAGCTAAAGATTTGGATAATTTGTTTTCCTGCCAGTCTCTTTGAGGAAAATAAAGAGCTTCTCTAAAATCAGCAGAAACACTCTGAATTCTGATGTAAGGATGGCTTTCATCATCTTGACTTGACCCACTCCATCACTCCTGAACATAAAGAAACATTAGTCCACAGAGAATCAGAAACATATAGTTTTATACCAGCTTGGCAGATGAGTATTTTGGTAATTACGTTTGCGCTCTCTGTCTGTCCCTAACAGCTCCAAGTGTTTTTGTTTCAGAACAAAACTGATCATTTGATTCTGGTCTGAATTCAGCAGAGCACTTAAATGCACTATAAATTTAAATTATTAAATGTTTGAATCATGTGAACTAGTCTGTTTTGTTATATTTAACTTCTAAACCAACAGTAGATTCCTTTTAAAAATATTATCTGTTAAATCATTATTGTTAGATGTGTGAGTTCATCAGAAAGGGAAAGGTACCAGAACATCCATATTTCCAAAATATAATAAAACAGAAGATACTATAATCTGATTCAAATAGAGGACAAATACATTTCAGAATCTAGGTTAGACAAGACACCACCAAATAAAATTGACTCTGAAACATCTGGTTTGTTTCATACAAAACCATAAAATGCATAGTTACTAAATGGCCTAAGCTGTTTCTTTGGAAGTCACCCTAAAAAACAAGGACAGCAGGACAAGTGTTTACAAATCCAGGGCATATACATTAATCGTGGCATGGGAGCATTTTAAAGAAACTATCAAATTCAGAGGGATTATAAAACAGCTGGGATGAATTGTAGGTAGGAACTGTTTTAAATCTCTGGATTCTAGGTCACAATAGAGGCTGTAACACAGGGCACTCACTCACTCTTTTATTCCTTTGTGTTACTTTCTCTTATGGGAGAGTCATGACTTTTAGAGGGCTGGAACCATTATCTCTTCTTTTATGGAAAGCATCAGTTGGTGCAATCATTAGGGATCTTGAAACTGGGAAGAAGTTTATTGCTGTGACAGATCGGGCAACATATGGAAGGAAGTAAGATGTTCTCCAGAGACAGATTAAGTTTTTGCCAAGGCATTTTACTGAAATTTTGGAAAATAAACAGGTCATTAATTGACTCCAGATTTAGCTACTGCAAATTGTGCAAAGATGTTGCAAACCAGATGCTTTCCCCTACTTGTTTTTACAACCCTTTCTATTTATAGATGTCCTTATTTGATGACTTACTTCTTTAATGGAGGGCATTGTTTTACACCGGAAGCCTCATCTCAGTTTTGCCAGTAGATGCCTGACTAAAACATACATGTTCACACAATTGCAGGGATGAAACACTCAGCAACAACATAAGTATGAAATGATGAATAGAAGAAGTTAACATTTAATTCTTCCCTGGGTTTCTGAGCACATAACAACTTTCAGCCATTCTCTCTGCAGACCCTGCTAGTGAAATAGTAGAGGCAAAGACTCCTATCCCTAGGACAGCATCCTTAGACTTGTCTTGCCAATGAAGGTGTGAATACAATCCATGTTGGCATTTCTCTGGCTTCCCAAGTTGTGTGACACAGCTATTGATGTACCTGTCAGCCCTGTGGGAGCATAGCTTCAACTTGAACTCCAGATTAAGTTTGGATCCCAACATGGGAATGTAGCAGCCGAGTCAACTATGCTGTACCAACTGACAGAAATACTTGAGAAAAGAAATATTCATTCCCTCTCCTTTTAGGCTTCTTTTAGTCTTCAGAATGCAGGCTCTATTTTATGCTCTATCCACACAATCTTGATTCATGTTATAAATAGCATACTGAGTGAAAAGCATCTGCCCTGACTTGAAAGCAGCGAGTCTAGTGGGGATGCCTTCCAAAAGGATTGAGCTAGTCACACCAGGTCCTTTACAGTCAAGACAGAAATAGGAACCTCTGAAAGCCAGTCCTGTCATCGTGAAATAGATGTGTGAGACAAGGGGAATGAATTGCCCTACAGTGGTGCTTATTTCTTGCCATAATCCCAGGCAAGTGACAGCACCAAAGACCTGCTTGCAGTGACAGACTGGGAAAAGCCATCTCTTCAGCTGCCACCTAAGTGCCTTTGATATGGAAATCAGTGAGCCACTAGCAGTGCAGAAGTTTAATTTTAGAGATTGGTGCTCATAACATCTCTGGTTTCATTTTAAGGTACCTGCTCAAGTCAGCAAAGCAGGAGATGGAGCTGATGAGGCACCTTTGATAATCCCAGGCCTTATACATACACTTAAAGGTACATGTTCTGACAGTAACCTGCCAGTGTACCTGAACCTTGCATAAATGTATTTTGAAATTTCCAGTTTATTCTGGGGAGGTCGATTGTGGATTACACATCCTTAGAAGACATTCTATTACAATGAATTCTGAATTCATTGTAATAGAAGCTGTGTGGTTTTACTTGTGAACCCTAACAGGCTTGGCTAAGCAACAGAGGCAGCAGCAGAATTCATAATGCATGTTTTAAAGTGCATTTTGAGGTTCACTTTTCAAACTAGTAGGCAGTTATTTATGTATGAATATTTATTTTACTGTGTCCTCAGTCAGCACAAAAGTCCATCAGGCTCAGGTATACTGTTTTTCACAACAGCTGCTAGTGAATGCCTAGGAAAGAGTACGACAGGACAAGTTTATGGTATGACTTGTTAACTTCCAGGTTTCAGTAAATAGTTCTTTGCTGATGTTGTTAACAGGGCTGCCAATTGGGAGCAAAGTAAACGGGAGGTTTATGATGTGACTGTGCACTTCCTAGCTGAGCTACACCTAAGCTTGTGAGACACACTGACTGTTTCCCGTTTGAAATGTTCTGCAGACGTGTAATCCCTCACATCACAATTGCTATTTTTAAAAGTTATTTTCATGTCATTCCCAGGTGTCATGGTCAGAGTTGCCTCCGTGTCACTAGTCTGAGCAAAGTGAAGTGCCACTAATCTGAGTGAAGTGGGAACAAAGTTTATTTTTAAAGCAATACAGACTTGCTAGTGGCTTGAAAGCAAAACATTCATAACTCCCTTTGGTTTTAATTTATCATCCAACCTATTATGTTTGGTAACATATTAGGAACCAGTGAGTACATTATTTGTCATAAGCTCCCCAGAACATAAAAGGAGAAAAAATAAAGACTGAAATACATGAATCTTTGCTTCATTCTTTTGCAATCCAAGAAGAGAGTACATACAAAGTACTTTAAAGCAAATTCTGGTCTCAGCTACATACGTGCAAATCCTGAGCATTTACTGGGTATACAATGAATTCTGGCTTGGAGTAAAAGGTCTCCACAGCAGCACAGTCTGGAAACTTCTTTCAGGACCCAGTTTTGCCTTAATTTCATGTTCTTGTAGCTAAGAACAGCACTCACCTGTCAAAATCTCATGGAACAAGAGGCAAAAAAAAATGGCAAACATAAACAGAACCAACCTTCTTTCACAGGTCAGGTGCAATTTCAGTTTTGCAATATTTTGTTGCCCAATTTGAGATACTTCAAAGAGGTCTTATGTCCAGACTGAGGAAACCAACCTTCCCAGAAAGTCAGAGCATTTCAAGTGTCATGGAAAATAGACCCAAGATGAGTAGTTCCTTTTGAAGGTTTTGGCCAAGGAATTTTTCCAGTAAAACTACATTCCATAAACATGGAGCAACACCTTAAGTAGACAACAACAAATGAGGAACACCATGAGGATGATTTGAAACAGAGCTGTATATTCAGTGGGACAGGGAGAAAGCTTGTGAGAAGGATGTGACAGGATGCCAGGATAAACATGAGGGCAGACAGCAATATTTTCATCACTCTGTAATTGAGAGAGAAAAAAGAAATTCACAGCTGGAATGGAACTTATCAACCAACTGTCTTGGTGTGCCTATTTCGAGCAGAGGGGGAATCAACAGAGGAAGAGTCTTGGTAAGTGGCTGCTGGAGGAGGATGTGCAAGGGACTGTGTGAGCTAGAGAGGGGAGAAGGGAAGTACACCTGTATTGAGGACTGGAGGAGAAGAGAGGAATGTTTGCTGGAAAATGGTTCCTCTTTCCTGCCTTGCTGCAGGTTCTAGGCTTTTTCTGGCCCTTCCTGAACACTGTCAGCATTCCCCAAAGGCAGGCTGTGGGGAAAGAGAGCTGCAGGCTGCCTGTCCTTTTGCAGAAGGAGCAGCATGGTGGCTGGAAAGGGAGCTCCAGAAAGCCCTTTCCTCTCTCTTGCTCCTGCTGTTTGGTGTGTTTCCACTCTGTAAAAAAAACCTGCAGCTTTATCTAGTGAGGCACATCAGCTCTGTGGTGTGTATTTAGCACAGTGCAAAGTGTGAGTGAAAAGAAGTATGCAAGAAATATGGAGTCTAAAAATGAAATGCTTAAATTATACATAGAGCAGTTGGTTGCTAGAAGACAGAAAATCCTGTCCAGAGACTTGTCCAGTTCATAAATATCAATACTGTAAACTGTCCCACTACTGTTTTATTGTGGAAGTTCTGCCAGGAATTATTGTGGGGATTTGTTTGGGCTTTTTATTTTTTGTTAATTAAAAAAATACCTGTATGTAGCTTATACTCCTAAATTTTATGATATGAAGAAAGAAATAATTTGGGATTAAAGGCTCTAGGTATCATGTTTTCAGGTCCAAACAGACCAGGCTATACAGAACACTTGCTGTGGATTGTGATAAATTCTAGCTTTGGGTAAGGAATAAGTGATCCATGCATGTCTCATATTTCCCCAGCTTCTTTATTTGTGAGATTGCTAATCAGACACCAGTATGGCTGATATGCAGCCAGATAAGTGTGCAGGTAGTCACACTTGCTGTGAGGTGGTGGCTCAGCCTTAAAGCTGGGACAGTGACCAGATTCTCTGCTCATCCATGATGCTTTTTGTACTGGGCCTTTGTTCTGGTTCTGGTGACCTGGGGAAGGGAAGAAAATGTCATGTGCACCCTGTTCTGCCTGGCATGGACAGGCCCAGACCTGGACACCAAGGGGACAGACCTCAGCTCCATGCTGTATTCAATGCCCCCACTCACCCTCGCAGCAGGAGCACAGAACTGCCATGTGGCAGACTGTCAAGTGTCCCCACCCTGCACCAGGGACAGTGGCTGCCACAAGGCTTAATTCAGTTTGCTTCGTTCTCTCCATGGGAGAGGCAGAACAGGTCACCAGCCTCTGCAGAGGACATCCCTCTCCAGGAACAGTTGCCCCCCCACCATAACCTAAACTTCCCCCATGCATCAGCCAAGGCCCCAGCTTTCCTGAATCTCCAGGAAGAGTAACCAGCAAAGGGATGGCTTTGCTGCACCCAGTGGCTGTCCTGGTTGTGATGGCTTGGGGACTGTAGAATAAAAAAAGAGGAATTTCAACACAGTGAACAAAATACTTTATATGTATCCTATGGAGTACTTCCCTGTGTGCAAGGCTGCCCTAGAGCCCCGACTCAGCTGATTGCTTAGTGCACATTGCTCTGCAGAGCCACATGTGCAACCCTGCATCCTTGTTACACACAATTGATACGATCTGATAACATGCATTTAATAACACATTGGGAAATCTCTGGCATTCTGCAAGTTTGGGCCATAAGTGTCTCATCTGAAAGAATCCACTACAGGTGTAAGACCATTTTAAAGGGTATTTATTTTCTCCTTAGCTCATGCAGTTACAGCAGATTTTAGTCTGCCTCTAGTGGGCTGATATTGCTTTTAAAGAAAATTAATCTTCCTACAAAATTGTCTTTCCTTTTTTTTACATATAGGTACCAAAATAGTTAAGAAAGGCAAAGATTACTGTTATCAGTTGGGAAACTAGTGTACAGAGACAGGTTACACAACTTCCCTGAAGTCTGCCAGCAAGTCACTGCCAGCTAGTCCTGTGCCCTAGCCATCGTGTCTGTCTGCCTTACTGGGCCAGGGACTGAAATCATGCAACAAGTATTCATTGATTTCAAGGAGCCTGGAGAATTTAATGTTCCCAGACACCAGTCCCCTGCTGCTGTATTTGAAATAGTGTTCCCAAGAATTATTCTGTTCTGCCTTGTTGCTTTTTAAAAACTTTTACGAAATCTAACTTTGGCATTGGTTCTCTAGCACAGGGAGAGGGAAAAAACTTCTGTCAAAAGCAGATCAAAACCTGAATATTGCAACTCTTGCCCATTTGATCATGATAGTACCAGAGTCCTGTTGAAAAGAAAATAAATAGCAAAGCCCTTACTTGAAGTCTGCAAAAGCGTGAACTTTCAGCTCAGATAGGAATGTTTGTCTGTGACTGAGTGACACCCCCAGTAGGGCTGTGTGGGGATTTACAATATATTTGGATAACTATAAAAACCAAGTTTATCTAAACATTTCCTTATGTTATCAGTGCGTTATCCAAACACTTTGTTAGTGAAACTGTGAGATTAGGATTTGTGTAAGCCCACCACTACTTCAATATATTTACAGAGTTCCTGTGGGTTTAGTTTTAGGGACTTGTGTATAGATTCAGCAGATGGAGTTGCACTAAGGGTATGGAAACTACTTTTAGCTCATTTCTGTCATAATACTCTCCAAATACTTTAGCAGAGGAGGTCTGCCACCTGAAAATGTCTTCCTCTCTTTTGAACTCTGTTACCCAACTGTTGTATTTTTTTCCTAAATTTACTGTTGAGAATCACTGTCTTTAGGGACTTTACACAGTGTGGGAGGCTGGCTATTCCTGGCTTGTGAAGAGTTCAGCTGAGGCAAACGGAGCCTCTATTCATACGCTGGTGTGGTTTGACTGAGGAAAAATGTTTAAAAACTGGAGTGAGACCATAATGCCTGAATTAGCAGTCAGGCACTGGATGAAACAACTGACCCCTTTCAATGATCTTACCAACCATCCAGGAGCTCCTGGTCCCTTCTAAGCCCCTGGGAGAGCAGAAGACACAGAGAGGTCACATCCTCTGCGCCCAACATTGTGGCCAACAGACCAGCAGCTTACACTTCCCCAGCAAATGTGACAGGAGGGCACGGAGAGGCTGTGCCAAGGGAAGTACTGTCCTTCTGCAGGCTGCAGCCACAGACTACAGGAACAATTATTTTGATGCATTTGTGCACTGGCTGTGCTGTTAGGAGCCCACATTTACATAGGCCATGGGGTGGTGCACCTGGTTGGCTCAGGTGAGGATACAGACTGGCCACTCCTGCTCAGAACAGCCCCAGTGGGGTAGCCACAGGTCAGACCAGCCCAGTATCATGTGTTGGCTCGTGGGCAGTTGCAGCTATTTTTGGAAGAATATAATGCTGGGATAGGCATATAGTGATTTTATACATGTTGTATATCCTACCTGCATTCACGTGGTTCAAGGAGGTCCTGAGCTGTGAGCTGGATTTTTGTGCTTAATGGTCCTTGCTGAATTTTTCTTCCAGGGATTTTATCCTTTTTTGAAATCTGCTATTGGCAATCACAGTATCCTCTAAAAATTACTTCCAGGGATCAGCTGTGCATATATGGAGAACTATTTATGTTCATTCACTTTGAACCTACCCCCACTTACAGTTCCCAACTTTATCCACTGCGAGAAAAGACCTCATAATTACCAAATGGTGGGAAGACATTTGTAATAGCATGACCATGTTTGTTGGTTTGCACTCAATTACTTTAACAAAAAGTTTTAAAATCCACTTTATTTTGTTTTTTGGTCTTTTTTTTTTGTTCCTACTGAGCACTCGTAGTGGATTTTCATAAACCTATCCAAGATCTGTTTCCTTAGTGATAACAGATCCATTAAATCACATCACTGTGCACAGTGTTTACAGCCAATTTCTGTTTTGAAAATAGACTAATTTGGTATCATCATTATATTTTGCCAACTCATTATTGATTCCCATTATAAAAATCATGTATAGATAGTGGACAAAACAGGTTCCAACACTAATGTCTGTGTGAATCCTCTGGGAATCTAATCCCATTTTGAACATAGATTATTTATTACTACTTTTGTTTCCTGTCTTTAAGGTGTCATTAAACCACAAGTGGCCTTTTCCTTTTTATCTCTGATAGCTGAGGTTCTTTATGATTGCTTGGTAGAGGATCTTGGAGGAGTCTTTATCAAATCAGTTACTATTCATTTTGCTTATTTAACATCCTGAGCACCTCCACAGGACAGTTGATGAGACGAATCACACTTTTTTGCCTTGACCCTCACCTTCCTTTTGCATGTATCCTTATTTCCATAAGATTGCCTGGGTGACTGGTCAGTCAGTCACCTCCCTGCAATCCTCTTGTTCCCTAAATGTACTGCTGTTGTATTCCTGCACATAATTTCTAATCCTCTGCTTCTGTGCTGTGGCCAGGCTGCTGATGCTCTTGTAATCTGGAGGATTTTATGTAGCACTACTATCCAGCAGTACTATTGAACATGTGGATCTTAAAATGCAAATGGATAGTCCTCTGATGCTGGAACAGGGACCCTGGAAGAGAAGGAAAGGATGTAATGTACTATTCAGAAGCCTCATCTCCCTTTGAAGATTTGAAGTTTATCTTCAAGGGTGTGTGTAAGCCTGTCTCTTATGCATAAGAAGCCCTGCATAGCAGTGTTCATTTTTAAAACTCACTATCAGACAGCTGGCACAGCAGCTGACTTTCCTCCAGAACACACCACTATCGGGCTCTCCAATGAAACAACCCTCTGTTGTCATTCCGTGCAGCTATTAGCCGTCTCCATCTCGCTTCCTGGAGATGCAGAAATCTCACATAAACTATTTTCCTTTTGCCCCAGTCTGATTCCTGGCAGCCCCAGATGAGCTGCAGAGCCTCGGCGCCCCAGCACAGCCTCAGGAAGAAAGTCAGAGTGCTGCTGAGCTGCTGAGCCAGAGGGAAGCATTTCTGGCTGTGCTAGAGTCCCTGCTGTTTCATGCCCTGTATGAAAGAGTTTGCAGCCTGTAGTAATCCCAGCAAACAACTCTCAAACAAACGTCTGTGTTCAAACATAAAACATTTTTTCCTAAACAGCAGGCAATGAACTTCTGCTTTTAAAAGTCCCAGTCCCAGAGAGAGGATTCAAAACACATGAAGTAAGTGACAGCTTCATCTTAAACACAGCTTTGGGTTCCCTGCATGTGATTTTTTTCTCTTCTTGAATTTGAGAAAGCAGGAACTGCGTGTACTTAGCACATGAGCTGCTGTGTAGGCATCTGTAAAGGCAGAGACAGGCAAGAAACAGAAGATGTGTGGATAGGACAGGGATGTGTGGATAAGACTTCAGTATCCAGGATATATTGCATATATAAGGTATTGGAGTTAGGCCATAATCCAGCAAACTAAACTATTCTTCTACCTGCAGAATTAAGGGAGTCCAGAGATCAGAAAGCTGAAAGCAGATGCCTGAGTTTTTTTCTTCTGTGACTTGAAAACAAGAGTTTCCTGCTTCTTCTAACTACATGTCACTAATGTTAATAACAAATGTGCTTCTCTAGTGGATAGGAAGCTGTTTTGTTCTCATAGAACCAGTGCTTTCTAATGAAGGGAGGCTGTCAAGTTGCCATTAAATTTTAGATGTGAAATAACGAGATAAGTGCAACTAACAATGAAAGGGAAATGGGTCACTTTGGGAAGATCATGTGGTTGATTGCTGTGTAAGAACAGCAGGTTCAATCCAAGCCTGGAGAACTCTGCGCCAGGTACAACCTCACAGACCTATTTCACAGTTCACTGCGAGATGTGCATTCTAAGATGGAAACCAGCAGTCCTGGTCTTATATATATATATATTTTTTTTTTTATTATTATTATTTATTTGTAGGAATACAAATAGGAAAGTGCTGTACATCTCAATTGATCCTCAACTACCCCACTGTACCACTGCCTCATGGAGTAATACTCTAAGGCCAAGGTGGTGTGTAGAAACTCAGGCTGTTTCTTGCCAAGAAAAGCCTGTTGCAAGTAGATAGTTTGCTATCAAATATATTTTAGCATGTCTAGAGTACATTGTGTTGTTTCCTCCAGCTGATGTCAGCACCCCACTTGCAGTGAAATGGAAGCAGATCTCCAGTACTGCTTGAGATACTGCAGTACCTACAGGCAGCCCTGGGGGGATTTTTCCTGCCAGTAGTTTACTCCTTCTTTCTCACACCAAATACCATTTCAGGGAGAAAAGGTGGCAGAGAGACATAAAAATCAATTAACAGAAATGAAGTGTTGCAGTTTTGCTTGTGAATGCATACAGAGTATGACTCCTTGAGCTGACTTTGCCAGTTATACCAAGTCCATGCAGTCACTAGTAGCACTGTGCTGTATAAATAAGCCTTCAACTAAAGATTCCTGATATCCCAGAGTATTTCAGTACCCATCAAGTCACCGATTGTCATGTTAGATGTGACATGTGGTTATTACACTATAGATATCAGTGTAGACATTTTTGACTCATTAAGAAACAAAAAAGCACACTAATTCCAGACATGGTTTTATGAAGGAATCTCCTGTCCAGCATGGATCAGTCACAACATGGGAACATAAGGTTGGGTTTTCATCTCATGGGCTGTGCTTCTGTCAAGACTGGCAGCAATTTCAGGTGTATGCTGGAGCTCCTTCATAGTCCTTGTAAAATGCTTGAGGAAGCTTTTATTTTGAAGTGCTTTTATGAGATCCATTAGCATGAAGTTCAGTGTTGCTCTATTAACTATTCCAGAAATTCTCAGTCTGTAGACTGAGACTGAAATATTAATTAGTGCTATTATATAACAACTTAGACTTCTGTGGTACTTCTTGTCTGAGAGGTTGATGGCCAAAGGGGTTTCCTCCTCTGAATTACACATTTTTGAAAATAAACAGAGTGTCAAGGCAGTCACCAAACGAGGATACAGTCATTTTAAAAGTATGCAAGGAGGGCTACTTCTTTCTTTTGCCATGCACAACTTCAAGCACAGGAGCTTTCAAACACACACCACAAGACCAACTAACTCTTGTTGTTTCTTGTTTTATTTGACTACTATGCGAGTACTGGACTGAAGCCAAAGAATTCAGCCTCGGCACAGGCAGCATTCGTCAGCACCGAGCCTGGGGCAACCCTCTGGCTCTGCAGTTGTGTTTGGACCCTCATGTCTGGGAGGAAAAGAAAATCATCATTCTGCAACAGAGGCTTCTTGTTCTGTCCTTTGTGACCTCTGAGATGAGCTGCTGGGAAGCTGGCAGGGCAGCTCTGCCCTGTTGCCTTACCCTCTGGTGGGGGCATGGGAAGGATGGGCAGCCACGGGGGCACTGAGGCTGGTACTCTGCTGTCTGTTACAAGCATAGAACTGGGCTTGCTGACCCCTTAGTGTACTTGTTCACTAGTATATACTCCTTACATAGGCTCTTGCCCTGGTTTTTGTTTCTTTGGACTGGCTTTTGAATTGACATTTCTCTTAGACTGCTTCCTAGACTTTGGAAGTGTTTGGAAGTACTTCTGCATTCAAGGAAAATGCAGAATCTCATTAACTGAAAAAGTCAATGCATTTTCCAACAGAAAAAGAAAACTTTCTGAATATTTAAGCAGAGTGGTATGAAATGTTAATACTTACTTTACATTAGCAATAGCATTTTTTAAATAGAATTAGATCAAAGAACTGTAGATAATTCAAATAAGAATTTCCCTGAATGGAGGTAATATCTCTTTGGATAAACACTGTGCCTGTCATTGATGTTTGGGCATCTCTGGGACATTTATTCCTGAAAAGATGGCGGCAGAGTCACTGACACACTGGCTTGGCAAGCTGGGGAAGGAATGGGAGCCATCTCTTCCCTGCTGTTCAGGTTCTCTCTGCTCACACCTGTGAAGCAATCCTGGCTGTCATCTTTGCACAGCAAGGCAGAGAGGAGACTGGTCAGTCCTACTGCCTGGCTGCCAGTGCCCAGCCCTGTTTGGGAGTATAGATGGTAGTGGTGCCTTGTCTTTGCTCCTGAGTTTGAGGTCTCTGCTTAGAGTCTGAGAGAAGACCATGCAGCCATACCTGGAGCAAAAAGCAGCACGTACAGCACTTGTAGGTGCTTTTAATGGTAATAACAGGTAATGGAGGCTTCCAGTCTACAGCATTCATTTTAAATTTCTAGTAACTGGAATTATAATTCTCCATTTTATGGCACTGCACAAGCCTCATATTGATGAGGAATAAAATTCATAAGGTGTAATGAGAACAGATTGCATCGCAGTAAAACTCTGCCCTAAGGAGGTTTGCATGGAGCAAAATGTTAATGAATAATTGTGAACAAGAGCTGTCCTTCCCCCATCTCACGTTTAGGTGACTATATCTGCCCTGCCCTCTGTGAAGAGGCAGATCCCAGGCAGTGCCTCCTCATGGCCTTGCCCTGGTCAGCCTCTGTGAGGCAGGCAGTGGGAGGAGAGCTCCATTGTCCCATGGCATGTTGTGAGATATTGTTGGCCTCAAGGCTGGAGAACAGGACACAGAAAATAATGTCACCACAAGTAGGTGTCCAGGTAGAGTTTTGGGAGGTCAGGATCCCCCATGGGTTGGGATAGGGGTTGAGCCCCTTCTGCCTGGGGCTTGTAGCCACTCCAACAGTGCTGTCAGCCACCAGGCCCCAGCTTGACACTGGCCTCATGGGAAGGGGCATGGAGGTGGCAGCATCATTCCTGAGCTGTGATTCTTAGAAATCACTCATTTCCCATGATTCTTAGAAATCAGCACACACTAGGGGTATATTCATCCAAAATATTGGTATTGTAAAATATAATTAAAAATTATTTGACTTCGGAGGGCATTTTCAGTTTATTTTCACTCAGATTTGCTGCCCACCTGCTGATAAAAAATGGCAAAATTCTGTTTCTGTATGACTAATCAAAGAAATAGCATTTTCTCTTAACTCGGTGGTTGATATGTGAAGATAAGTTGAAGATAACAAGAATGAAAACACATGCTCCTCTGTCTGTTGAAAAAAACCAACAACAACAAGAGGAACCTGAATAAGAGAACCTCTCCCTCCCCTTTCCCTCTTCCAAGCTGTGACCAGTTCTTGGTAGCATTAATGTTAGGGACTCTTGGGTTTTGTTTACTGCTCAGTGACTGCTGCTAGGTGTTGTTGCATTTTTTTCATCCCAAGGGCTTAGCTTGTTCCAGGGGTTGTTGTACTGTGCGGTTTTGGAGATTCAGACAGCCCTTCCGTAAACGGACTTTTTCTTGGCAAACAGGGGTATGATTTTTAGAAAAGTAAGCGAGGGCATCATCTCCAGAGATGAGTCAACAGCTGGGCAGCGTAGAGCAGAGGAGGAAAGGGTTTTCGGCAGCCCCTGAGTACTCTAAAACACCCATTCTCGAGCGTCTTCAGCTATTTCTTCTTTGCTTTCTGAAGCGGCCAGGTGCAGCCCCTCTGCGCTGGGTGAACTCCGGCCAGCCGGGGGACTGCCGGGACAGGCTGGGGCCGGGGCACACTGGGGCTGGGACAGGCTGTGCGGGGCTGGACCGGGACAAGCTGGGGCCGGGACAGGCTGGGGCTGGGACAGGCTGTGCGGGGCTGGGACAGGCTGTGAGGGGCTGGGACAGGCTGTGCGGGGCCG